>OU612045.1:50486343-51086343 GCA_914767935.1 Coremacera marginata
CGGCATTCTTGATAAAGACTTTTATCAAATCAAAATACCCGTTTATCAAATAAACAAAATAAAATTTTGTTAATATGATTGCAACCTCTCCCCTTCAATCAAATTGACAAATGCTTTTGTTGACTCTATACTGACAAAAAATTTATCAACTTAACCTAGGAATTTGTCAATGTGAAAAGATACTTCTTTGAGTGTAGCGTTCACTTTATTCATATTCGTACTCCAAAGATAATAAATTAATTAAAAAAATTAGGCAGTCGGGGGGCGGGTTAGGTAATCGGTGGGTAATAGCTTCGATAATCAGTTAGTAATGGGTTGGTTATCGCTTCGGTAATCAGTAGATAATCGCTTCAGTAATCGGTTGGTAATCGCTTCGGTAGTTGGTAATCGGTTGGCAATCGCTTCAGTAATTGGTAACGGGTTTGTAATCGCTACGGTAATTGGTTTGCTAATCGGTTGGTAATCGCTTTGATAATTGGTAATTGGTTCAGTAATCGATTGGTAATCGCTTCGGTAATTGGTAATTGGTTCGGCAATCGCTTTAGTAATCGGTAATGGGTTGGTTATCGCTTCGGTAATCGGTTGGTAATCGCTTCAATAATTGGTAATTGGTTTGTAATCGCTTCGGTTATTGGTTCGGCAATCGATTGGTAATCGCTTCGGTAATTGGTTCAGTGATCAGTTGGTAATCACTTCGGTAATCGATAATTGGTTTGGAAATCGGTTGGTTAATACTTCGGTAATCGGTAATTGGTTCGGTAATCGACTGGTAATCACTTCGGTAATTGGTTTGCTAATCAGTTGGTAATCGCTTCGGTAATCGGCCTGGTAATCGGTTCGGTAATCGCTTCGGTCTTCGCTTCGGCTTGATCGATGCTAGGTAATTCCTAAAAAGTTATGCTGAACAGCAATAATTTCTGTTACGCTAATAGCGTGATGATATCGCGAATATATAGTTTTGCTCTCTACCAAAAAGTGCTCAAATCGCCAAAGAATTTTTACTTAAAAAAAATCGCACAATTTATTTTATTAAGGGTCTCCGGGAGTTTTTGAAGAAAAACAGACATTTATTTAAAAATTTTTTTTTGTTCAACCAGTCTCAAGATATCTTGCTCACCGCAAATTTAAGGTCTTTCGTGGCATTGCTCTTTTCTACCTAATAGACGAATATTTTTAAACCCAAATATCTGGGATAAATTCAACACTTATCAATACTTATACTTTAATAATGTAAAAAAAAATTTGGTCTAAAATAAAATATAGCTTCAAAAACAATTTTTTAAAATGGTGTCTTTTTTTCTTCGAAAAACTCCTGCTGTACTAATCTTGACCAATATACGTAAAGTTCAGTATGAAATTCAGTCTTAACTAAAAACCAATAAAAATAACTTAAAAGTGGGCATAGATTGTGATAAGAATTTAAAAAAAAAAAAATATTTAATGGTCTACCAAATACTGCTGTCCATGCGTGAACTCTACGATACAATTTTAACATAAAGAATTCTTATGAAGCATTTCCAAAAAAAAAAAGACTCAAGATACTAATTTTTCTAGACCACGTGCGATCTAGTTGTTGAAATAAACCCTTCAATTATCTATTAGTATTCTAAAAAAAAATATTTTTTTTCCCTATAATTTTAACCACCTTCACAAATTTTCTACTACAGATAACCGTGTAGGAAATTTCACAGGAGAACAAAATAGGATTTACGACAATTAATTCTATATGAAATTTGGATAAAAATTGTAAAAATGGTGTCCGTTTTTTTCCAGCAGCTAGAGTTAAGGAGTTGTATTTTTTTTTTTTTTTATTTATTTTATTTTTGTATATATATTTTTTAGTGCAAAAGTTGACAAATAAGATTAATTCTTTTGATACCCACATTGGTAAGGAAATAACAACAAATATAATGAATAGCAATTTCACGTAAGATACATATTAAAATGACACAAATGTTTTTGACAAATTTGCATTTAAAAGCAAATAAAAATGTAAATTAAGGAGAAAAAACTAAAAATAATTTTACAAATATGAATATTAAAAAGTTATATATGAGATTAAATCAATAATATAGATAAGGGGAAAAGATAGAAAAATATAGTTTTAAAAAAAAAAATAGGAAAATGGATGGATATATTTAGGAAAAGTGTTCAAAAACTATATGCTTAAAAGTATTACTATTTTAAATATTTTTAATGTTGATAGGTAATGAATTCCACGATCTGATTGCGCTTACAAAAAACATTTTACTGGAGTTGATGAAATTAAATCTAGGGATTAAAAGATTCAAGTTTCTGCTTGATCTGCAAAAGGTGAGTTTTTCAAACAAATATGTAGGGCTCTGCGTATAAATAATTCTATGCAAGAAAATGCAACTACTTGCTTCTAGATGGCTTAATAGACCCCGTCCAAGTAATTTCTTTGCGAACATAGGTGAAACACGTAGCGGGCCGCATTATTAAAAGCAACCAAAAGCTTATGTGCCGACCGCGAGTCGAGCTTACAGTATACTGCTTCAGAGTAGGTAATTGTTGGCAGCAGGAGCTGCAATACCAATTTACGTCTTAATTCAACTGGCACAAAGCTTTCAGTTACTCTAAGACTGCGTAACCCAAAATACAGTTTTTTGGCGCACGAGTTAATATAATCCTCTCATGACAGGGAGGAGTTTATTACATACCCAAGGTTGGTTACCCTATTGACAAATTTAAGCTCAACGCTATTGAGAATAATTGGGGGCAAGTCTTAAATAGTTAGTAGGTCTTTCGTGATAGGCAAGACATACGATTTTAAAGGATTTAGCATAAGCATATTTGCATTCGCCCAATCAGCTACTTTATTTAAATCCTCATTAACCCTAACACAAAGGTCTTCTAACAGACCAATTGGCCTGGACATATACAACTGAAGGTCATCAGCATACGAGTGCATTTTAACATGGTTGCACTTGCTAAAAATGTCATTGATAAATATTGTGAATAACAAAGGGCCAAGTACTGAGCCTTGAGGAACTCCACTACTGGTTCTTTTAAACGTCGAAACGGTCAGAAAGGTAGCTTTTTAACAGACGTACAGCAGCATCAGAGAAGCCAAAGCTTTGCACAAGTTTTCTACATAAAATTGAATGACTGACAGTATCGAATGCTTTGGAAAAGTCTAGCAGACAAAGTAGAGTTGTGTGGCCCATATCATAAGGAAGTCTAATATCGTCGAGTATTTTGACCTCAGCAGTCGAACAGCTGTGACTAGGATGATAGTCGCCACTTTCTAAATTTCAGGGTAGCATGAGGTAGTGAAACAATGGCTGATAATGTGGGTAAGTGGGCTAAGAACAAAAGGCAGTATGATTTTCAGAAATTTTATGGAAATGCCATCCTCTCCTAAAGCATTTGATTTAATTTTGTTCAGGCAGCGAGCCACGTCCCTCTCATTTACTGCATTGAAATCAAATTCGTTATTGGATACAGATATGTTACTATTTACAGGATTACTATTTACAGGATACTGGACTGAGGAAATTGGGATTATCACATGTTGATTTAGCAACAAAAAAATCGTTCATCACATTTGGATCAATCCTGCAATTCACAGAATTTTTTTAACATACTGCAATACCCTTTAGATTGTTCCACAGATGTTTCAAAGGCAGCGAAGGATCTAACTTGGACATATAAAACCTAGATTTATAGACAGTCTCGCGGCTGAGGTAGCCTCATTCCTTGCCTTCTTATGTGCCACCCAGTTTAAAATAGTTGGATTGCGCTTCTACTTACTTGTTTCACAGACTGTGTGAACCAGGGGCAAGAGCTATTAAAAGCGCGACGCGTGCGTACGGGAACGAGCATGTCAAAGAGATTATTCATTTTGTAGATAAAAAAGTGTAATTTCTTATCGACTGAACTTATGTGCCAACAATCCGTCCAGTTTGTTAATCATTAAGTCATTAAGCAATGAAACATGATCAATTGATCTAAAATCGCAGTAAGAGAAAGAAGTTTCCGTATTTCCAGAGACCAAAGGCGAGATACAGACATTTAACGTGCAAAAAATTAGATCATGATCAAATAAAACAAGATAGCTGATCATAGAGTAGAACAGATGATGTATCGGATACGACAAAGATGTCTAGTAGACTTGGGCAAACATTGATTCCAAATCGAGTTGGCATCGTCCTATTGACTACACTAAGACCAACTTCCAATATACTGTCAAGAAATTTTATTTTTGCCACGCTATCCCTGGACAGCAGATTTATATTAAAATCCCCACATATGACGAAATGTTCATAGTCGATAATACTATTGGATAATAGGAACAAGGGCTCAAGACTAAAATTCCGATTAGGATTGTACACGCAGGATATTAGAACTTTATTGTTATTAGTTACTAGCAAAAATGTGAAAAAGATTATTTTTCTGATAATTTGATTTATTGAGTACATCTTTTTAAAACATCTTTAAAATTTTTAATTAAAAATATTAGGCATTCTTACTTCTATATAAATTATTGCATTGCCATCCTTAGTTTAAGGCGGTCTTCTCATTCAAACCCCGTTTTTTGGACCCTTTTTAAAAAAATTCTTATTTGAAAACGCAAAGAATAATTGAAAACTTTTTTTATTTATTGTATGACAAAAGGTTCAAAGTAAATAAAAAATTTTTTTTTGCTTCGATACGTGGGCTGTTCAAAAAGTAATGAGACTTCAAAGTTGGTGGTGAAAAAAAAAGGTGTCGTCACGGCGGCCACGATTCCGGGTCTCCGGAGCGTCTGAAATGAAAAAAAAAAACGGGGTTATAATCAGTATAGATGTAATTCTCGGGTGAACCTCAAGCTTAACTTTGTAATTTTTTTTGACAAAATGGCGGCCATTCAAAAAAAAAATTTCAATTTCGGTTTTTTTTTTTTTAGTTTAGTGTAAAAAAAAAAAATAGTAAAAAATTTTTTAAAATTATGGTCGAGGTTCACCCGAGAATGGTGACAATTCTGCGTCGATTCCACTTTATTTCATGAAAATCGGTTCAGTTGAACTGGAGATATCATGGCCGCCAGTTCGAAAAACGTGGGTTCGAGATAAACGCGTTTAAAGTTTGAAGTAATTTTTTTGGGAAAAAAAAAAAAAATCAAAAATGTTTAAATGCAGTTTTAAAGAGCTGACAATTTTTACTTACAAATATTAGTCGGCGATGCCAGCTCCATACAGGCCACCTTCCTCTTTTTCGTAGAAACTGCTTTCTGCTGCCCTCTCTGCTCTGCTAGCCGTTCTGCCAGCTTTTTATGATGCCGCAGCTCGAGTCTCTGATCGGTTCAATCTGTCTTCATTGCGAGATAGTGCGTATTCGTATGCGTTTTTGCCAATCGCAATACCCATCAAACCCATAATTTTAAGTATGGGTATAAAACCGTCGTTGAAGAGGCACGTTGCAATGAAATTGGCCACTTCGATGGTGCGTGCGCCTGAGTTGATGTGTTTGGGCGAAAGTGACCAAAGAACAGAATTGTAGGACTCATTGGAATTCTGAGTTTCAGATCCAAGGCATCTTTCAAGCAAATTATCTGCCGACAGCGCTTCGTAAGCTGGTTTTATTACCTCCATCACCTTCTTGTCCATCAGACCTTGCTTCACAAAAAAAAACTGTATCTTCTAAAGTATTTCGAATTTCTAAAAATCCTTTTAGGGGCATATTCACAACTACCCAAGCTATAAATAAATGCAAAAAAAAAAGTTGAAAAAAAAAGTTGCTCAATGAGAAGACCCCCTTAAAGATATCATTCTTCAAAATTGAAAATATTGAAAATGGTGGAAAATACGCATTTTTTAAGCCCGGTTACTGAAGTGATAAATGAATTAAAAACATTGTAGAATCATAAATTTTTGAAAAATCGTTGTTTGTTTTAATATAACTTTTATTTTTTGAAACTGCATAAACCAAATAACGAATATATGGTTAAATCATAACTTATGATCAAGATACGTCCGTGAATGCTGCCAGAAGTCATTGAAATAGAAGACTGTATCGAATTTATTTTACTACTAGAACTCTGCCTTAGATCAGCTTTCAAGTTTAACCACGAAAAACTACCAAAAAAGCTGCATGACTTTTATTCATTAATAATGAAATCTTTTGCTTGGCACTTCCTTGAATTCAACACCAAATAATTGTTAATTGGTTTTAAAAAAATTAACACCTTTTTGAACATACATAATCACAGCAACAGCAACAACAACAACAACAAGAACAAAAGGTTACTCTACCTGCAGCAACAGCAACTATCAGATAAACACTTTAAAGAATAACAACAACCAAATCCGCAGAGTACCAAATCGCGTCAACATCAACGCTAAAAGAGCAACAATGAATAAAAAGAAAAATTCAAACGTTTGGAATTAAATGAACCTTATCAACAAATCGAGGAATTTAGAAGAATAGAGGTGGTAAAACTACACCAACATCAGTAACAAAGAGTTCAATATAAGTAAGTTTCCACGCTAAACAATTGAACTCGGTAAAGAAAAAAAATCACAGAAATTTTCACAAATCCGATCGATATTCAAACTCGGCTAAATCACGAAAAGCTCGAGTTGAATGCGGTATATAAATGGGTGGTGTGCAAGACGATTGTATTGAAAGGGGAGATCATAGTATTGTGGCAGAGATAGAAAAATGTTGATTATTTGCTCTGCAGTTGGTACACGAAGCAGCAAATCGAATGCGCAGCAAATTCGATTTCAATGCTGTTGAATTATTTTGTGTTTTTTTTTTTTTTTTGATTAAATTTTATTTTGCATTTGCTTTTATTTTTGATTAATAACAAATGATAATATACCAAGTTCAGCTGCGGTAGGAATACTAAAAAAAGCTACACAGCGCATGCGCAGCCGTCTTCATCACTGCCTCAACACCTCTAGCGTCTCATCATACTTTAGAGAAGAGGTGGCAAATTTAAGCGCGAAAATAAGATTTTCGTAATCTTAATCATGGCTGTGCGCTATGTTGTTGCTGTTTTAGGTTGATGTAGTCTGGCGGTAGGCGGGTGGTGCTGGCTGCTTCTAAAAGTAGAAGGTGGCTGCTAGCTGACTGTCTGACTCGCTCAGTAGGCAGATGTAGCAAGATGTGGCAAAAATAAGCTCACGTTTTTTCGCGTATATTTTTTTAGTTTTTTGGCAAGCGGATATTTCTCCGAACAAAACGTGTGAACAAAAATTTAATTTGTTTAATTATTAAAACGAATTTTGGGCAAAGATTTCCGGGCGCTGATATTGAGTGGCTTATTAAAAAGAACATTTTAGTGATTTTTAAAGAGAATTTTTTTTTTTGTAAATTCGAGCAATCATGATTAAAATATTTGGTGTAAAAATATCTCTTAAAGCAGTTGTTCTTTATAAATGAGATATAAATTTAAACGGTGTAAAATATAAGAATAGTACAAAAGTGTATCGAGATGAACTTTAAAGTCTCAATGAAGAAAAAAACTTAACTTTACACTGTTATAGTTCAAATAAAACGCCCAGCACGTTTGGGCGAAATTTCGTTCAAAAGCAAAAAACGAAATTTTACCCAACAAATATGCAAAACCGCCTAATTTTTTGGGGGTTTTTTCATATGAAAAATCGACCAAATTCTATGGAAAAATGTGGGGATTTTTAATTTTTTTTTTTTGTGCGATTTTTCTGTGGGCAATTTTGCAGTGAGTCACCCAAACCTAATAAGCACATCTTAACCCATTTACGCACAGTGGTCGATTTGTGTAACAATGACTTTAAAAATTTTTTTCAGCTAAGCTGAAAATTATGGACATATAGCAGATATGAAAGGAATTTCAACAATTTTTCAATGCAAATTTTATCTCAAAAGTTTGAATAAGTTAAATTTAAATTTTAAATATTAAGCCCGAATTTTGAAAAAACTACACAAATTGTGAAACTTTATTTGTTGAAAATTTATAACGCAAAATTGAAAGTGTTGATTGAATTTTTCATAATCTTTCTTGCACACTATTTTAGGCATTTCTCTTTTCTTATGTTAATTATTTAACTGAAAAATAAAAGTTTCGCTTTAATGCGATACTGATTTTCTTTTTTGTTTATACTATAAGTTACTCGTTCGGTTAAATTTTTTTGTGTGGGAAAAAGCGCTCTTTGACATTGTAAAAGAAACATTAAAATCGAACAATTATATGAAACTAGCTGAACTACACCCGGCGCCGCCTGGGTGTGTGTAGCATTCAGGGCGAGTAAAATGTGTGGAACGTGAAACGGAACTGTTTGCGATTTGAATTTTTAAATAATTTACAAAAAAAAAAAAACGAAATGGCCATTTCAACCCTTGAAAGGACTTTGACCGAGCTTCTTATGATCAATTGTGTTCTGTGTGTTGTGAAATGTTTGAACACAAATGATCGAGAACTAGACCTACAGGTTTTATGTCGACTCCGAACGGCTTATGTTCTCAAGAAGCTTTTCTCGGCAGTTTTTACTCTCTAAGGTTTGCCATTGTCTCACGGCCAAACAGAAAAATTAATTCTGAAAAAAAAAAATTAAAAATTAAAAAAATTTTCTGTGTCAGATGGAGAACCTGGGTCCTCTGGTGTATGAGCCTCACACTGTACCCACTACAAATAATTTACAAATATTATTTAAAATGTTTATATCAAATATCAAATGTCAATATCAAAAGTCATTATCAATATCAAATGTCAAGTGTTAATATTTACTGAAATAAAGTCTTAAAACTAAAGTGAATCACCCCCGATCAGGGATGATATTGTCTTAGTTGTAAAAGGGCGCAAATTTATACAAAAATAGGGCATTTTTGACAAAAATGGGGCCCTTAGTGGTAATTTAATATTAAAGACATTCTATTTGAATATTCTGCCATGACCACATATATCCAAATAGATTTTGAATTGACTGTTTTCAAAGTTTTTCAGAATTTTTTCTTATTTTTTTTATTTCACTATTTTTACCTAAGCAGGGAAGTTTAATTATTTGTCACAAAAATCGCACATTTTAGCTCAAACGATCAGCTTTCAGAATCAGAAATTGTGGGTCAGAGTAATATTACTTAATTCTATCCTTTAAATAGATTTCATTTCATATATAGAGGTCCCATTGCATTTTAGAAAAAAGGCTTGTGCATTGATTGCAAACGTCAAAAATATGTCAAAAAATAATCTCCATATACATTTAATTTCTCATTGGAAAATCAAAAATATGTCAGAAAATAATCAAAAATTCTCAAAAAAATTTGTAACAAAGCCATTTATTTAATAAGATAATAATACAAATAAAAATAGCAAAGCATTTCCACAGAAAACCGCAAATTGGATCGATATATTCTTCGAAAAAGAGTCTTAGGAGTATTTTTTCAAGTCCTTGGTTATATAAATAAGAATTTCAGAAAGATTTGATTGATAAATTTAACAAAGAGTCTGCGTTAAAGCTTGTAAGAAGACGAATCAAAGATGCGGGACGAAATGGGCATGTTACCAAAATAAAATCAGTTCTACCAAGAAAACATATTAAGGAATGGCGGAATGTATTAAAGAATAATTTCATGCATGTTATACAATTTTGGAATAAAGAGCCTTGAGCAACAAAATTTGTTAAATCAAAACTAATTAAAGGTGGAAAAACGAATTTTTATGCAAATAATTGTTTATTACTTCTTAAAAATTTATTTAGATAAATTCTGACAAAATAATCTGAAAGAGCGTGAAGTTTTATATGGACATTTCCATAAATGCCAAACGTCACACACATTTAAAGTGAAAAAAAGGCAAAGTAAAACATATTTGCATTTTCTTTTTAGTTAACATTGAAGCTCTTAGCCAGCACTTTAATTAGTGCCAAAGTTTATAGTAGACATAGTCCTGGTTCAAAAAAGCAAACAAAAATGGGAGTAGTTTTCGTGTCTACATATAGAAAATCAGAATTCAGCGAAATCTGTCACAGTTTTTTGGTGTAACCAGTTTTAGAATCTTATGAAATAATGTTGAATGTGACATTTTTTCAATTAGGATTCAATTGAGTAATTGTTATTTAGTAATTAAAAAACAAATTAAATATATTTTACGCTCCTTACCTCAACCATTTGTCAGTATATTTCGCCAATATCTTCCAATTTTACTAAAACAAAAACTTTTCGAAACATTTACTAAAAAGAGAAACTACATTTGTGAAACAAACGATTTGATCATCATGTTAAATGAATTTATTCATAAATCGCTTAAATTAATAAAATTTAAAGGTTTCTCTAAGATAATGTCATAAAATAATAAGTTTTTAATAACTTTTCATTTTTGGGTCACAGTGGACTTCTCTGTGGAAATGCCCATATAGGATATCATACGTCGGAAATTATTTTTGGTACAGATAAAATAAAAGAAATGGGTGAAAATTCATTGAAAATTGACGACATTAAACACTTAATTGGTTAAGGCTACTTAAGACTACGATGGAGCCTTTTTTACGGGTTCGCCTTTTCAACTATATGCATGATAAAATGCTGTAAGGAATGTATCGTGCTTGAAGCTGTCCACCTCAAAATTCTATTCTTAAACCTATAGAATTACTTTGAGATACTATTATAAGTAAAATCGATTCGAAAACTTAGACATTCTTTTGGAGGGTGTGCAGAAATCTTCATACTTTCTCCATTATAGTAGATACCAAATGTATGTAAGGAATTTTCCCGTAGATGTCAATCAATACTACAAAATAGTGTTCTTTATATAAAATATAAGAACAACAGTTTTTCAAACATTTTCTTCAGTTTAAATGGATTTTTACAAGTGTACTCTTTCTGTAGTCTATCAAAAACGTACCTGCGTAGGCTTATAAAGCTTAAATATAGCTTGAAAAAAAAAGAAAATTGAGGAGAATTGTTCAAGTTTATGGTTTTTCTATAGCTATAATTTCAAAAAATTCAACAGAACTTATTTTATTGAGATCGATTTAAAATCATTTTATTAAAAATTTAAATTTTGTGCATCGATGTGACATACTACTCAGATGATATTTTTTCAGAAGAATTTTTAAAAAGGGCTTAAAATGAATCAAAATGGCTTCGGGGCTTATGAAATGAAAAAGGGCTCAAAAAAGCCCTGAAAGCCCCCAAATATCATCCCTGCCCCCGATCCGAAAAAATAGAGTTTTTTCAGTATTTGTACAACAGCACTCTCTGGCTTTTGAGATAGTGCAACAGAGATAGCGCTAAAAAAATTGCCGTACTCGAAAATGAGCGGTTTTGGAGTTTCTCATTACTTAAGAGATTTGTACTTCAGCACCCTCTGGTATTCAAGATAGATTAGAATAGCCGCAGTTCGATTGAGCAACTTAGGAGTTTTCGAAATTTTTTTAAAATATTTGTACTACAGAGCCCTCTGATCTTTTAAGTAGAACAGAAAAGATAAGTCATCAACACTTACCGTACCCGAAAATCCCTGTATACAAATTTTCATGCAAATCGTATGAGCAATTTCGAAAAAAATTTCCTGTAACTCAATCGCACCGCATTGAAATATATCCATTGAAATAGATATATTTCACACTTGAATTTGAAATATCAACTATTTTCACCTGCCACTATTTATGTATGCTAAAATATAGACTTTCAATGAAGCCAGTAGTTGATATAATGATTTCTGAAAAAGTAGGCGTATCTAAAGTTATCCCAGGTCCGTTTTTGCCTACAGTTGTCGACAATAACGAACTAAATTACAAAATAATATATATAGCATTTTCATTGATTTTTGGGCGGCAAAAGGGGACGTGAGAACCTATTTTTAGTACAGTTGCCGTCAAATTTACCAAATTTTAGTCTTATACGACCAAAACTTTCTAAAATATATCAATTTTATTGATTTGTGGCTGGTGAAAGGGGTGTGGCAAAATTTATCAAGTGTATGTGGAATGGGATACCAGGAGCAATACAAGAAAAAAATCACCAAGTAAATCAGACGCTTCGTTCTTGAGTTATGGAATCAGTAACGTATTTCACGACTTTGTTTTACATATACAAGGTGTCCCGCAATTGAGTGCAACTATTTACGGAGCTAAAAGGTTATGTCGAGCAGAGCAAAAAATCGTATGGGAGGGGGGGGGGGGGGCCTATTTTCACATTCTTAGGAGCTATAGGGTTAATTAATATTTCACGACTTTGGTTTACGTTATTGTTTCTAGTAGAAAAAGTAACTTAACTACATAAAACTTATTTTGATAGCCATTATAAAAGCAATAAAATCACCTCTCTAACGGCATATCAACAAACCCCACCAACTAAAACGTTCCCGAGCTGTGCTCGTGTGAAGATGAAATCAATCGATTGAAACTACCAAATTTCAATTTTGAGTGCAATTTTATTTTTTAATTAATGCCCTTAGAGAGGTGATTTTATTGCTTTTATAATGGCTATCAAAATAAGTTTTATGTAAGTTACTTTTTCTACTTTGGTGGGGTTTGTTGATACACCGTTGGAAACGTAATTTCATTGCCTTTGAAATGAGCTATCAAAATGAGTTTTATGTGAGTTAGTTTTTCTGCTAGAAACAATAACGTGAATCAAAGTCGTGAAATATTAATTAATCGTGTAGCTCCTAAGAGTGTGAAAATAGACCCCCCTCCGATACGATTTTTTGCTCAGCTCGACATAACCTTTCAGCTCCGTAAATAGTTGCGCTTAATTCGCTTTATGCATAGTTTTTTGCATGCAAAAAACTATAGAAGAAAATATCTACAATATGATTTATCTACCTGGCTTAGATAGATACAAATTTTTGAATGCCTTATTCATATTGTATATAGGAATGCCTTTCAAATATTGGAAAGTTCATTGCGAATAAAAGAAACAATTTTTTTGAGCAAGAAACCAAAATACAAAAAAAAATTCAAGAAAATGGGTCTTAAAACTAAGGAAGATAAAACAGGATTTGGAACAACAAATGACGACAATACTGCGAAAAGGTTTTTCAAATATTGAAATGGTAGCTGACATAAAAGCATTAAATATTTGTTTAATAAAAAATTACCGTTTGATTTTGAGAACACTGTCAAGTGTAAAAAAAATGCAAATTTCAATCTATTATTCGAAAATACTTTCAAAATGTATGTGTATAATTATTATTTTTGCTATACCCAACAGGAAAGTGAGCGCTCCATTAACGCATCTGAAGAACTCCAAAAAAACAGTAGAGCTCTTCATTCTCCTTGTGTATAGCGCATTTTTTAACATAGTCATGTCATCAGATGTATGCGCTGCGCAAAGAGCCGAGCGCTTTGTTCTCCTTGTATTTGATATAAAAACGTAGCAAGAACCGGGCGCTATACGTAAATATTTAAAATTTTTAAAACAAAGCAAGTACCCCAACCAGTATGCCATGGCCGTCACAATTTAGGTGTAAAATTTTGTTTATAATAACAGAAAAACTTATAAGCAACTTTTTAAAACAAAAAAAAAAAAACGAAAAAAATCGCCGCCAGTCAGGTTTTAACCGAGGCATTTCGATTACAAGGCAAACACGTCAATCAGTCTGCCACATCTCAATTGAAAAACTGTTTCTTAATATCAAATAACAGCAAATTTGATAAAATAAATCAAATTTTGTTTATTCACGTGAAACGATTAAATTGAAATTTTTGAAATCAATTTTTTTTGACATTATGACGCATTGAAATTTTTTGCTGGGTAATAAGCCAATACCTGTTCACAAAATATTGGCCCATGAATGTGAAATAATAAAACATTTTAAATTGCGAATTGGACTAATATCTGAAGACGAATTAGAATCTATAACTACATTAACTAGGTAACTAGATATAACTAGGAATCTATAAAATTCGATTCGATCACACAAGGAAACATTCAAGGGAAAATTGTAATCGCATTCTTATGGCTGAATTACTGATAAAATCAGATCCTATTATTTCTTTCAACAGATATATTCTCAAAAAAGAAGAAAAAGATTTAAAATATTTACGTATATTACCAAATATTGAGGATAAAAGTAGAGATTGCAATGAAAATTACACCTTTCTGGTGTAAGTTTTGCAGATTTACTTTTAAAGTTACTCTTCCGATAAAAATGAGAATAATTAGATGTATGGGTTTTTATTCTTTCGAATTCAAACACATCGATATATTAATTTAAAAAGAATAAGCATTTATTTAATTTAATATCTGGGTGGGAAGTACCAACAATCCAACAATGCCCACTTTTGATAAAGATCTTTATTAAAATGGAACAAACCTTTGGACGGCACTAATCGAAATATTTGCTTCATTTTTATACCTAGTACTAGGGCTTCCAATCCCGGGATCCTGGAATCTTGGACTTTTTCTTGTCCCGAAAGTCCCGGGATTATAAGGCTTAAAATCCCAGGTTTTTCGGGATCCCGGGATTGCCTTCAAATTGGAAAAATGCGACACTTAAATTTGACATTAGGGACTTTCAAAAGATCTTACATGACATGCAACAATGTTAGATGGCCAAAGTAAGGGGACAATTTTTTCGAGCGTTCAAACAATCCAACATGAGGGACGACATCATTATTTGCAAGCCCTCAAGCAGAGCACTTCGGTGGAATAAAAAAAAAATTTTGGCTGCTCTTATACTGACCAATATTTTTACTTTATTTCGTGTGCTTCAATTTTATCTTTCCATATTTCAGGAAAACTGTTATAAAATTAAATAAATTCTATCCAAAATTCCGTGTTTCGAATGGCCGGTGTCGATGAAGATATTGAACCGACCGACAGAAAAAAATAAAGAAATTTTTGATTTTAATCCGACATGTTGGACCGACAGTCGTTTCTCCTTTCACATGAACAACATGTATATATAAAATAAATTAACTTTTTAGGAATACAATTTAAGTAATATGAGTTTTTTTTAATTCCTGTGGAAAATTATACAAAAAAAAATATATTAACTATTATTACATGCATACGATTTCTTTTAGTTAAAAAACATTAGTTTTATTCTGTTTTTCAAATAGACTAGTCCCGGGGTTCCTAATTATCAATCCCGAAATCCCGAAATTGCTCTTGAGTCCCGAAATTGGAAGCCATACCTAATGCATATTCTTGGTACAAAAAATTATGTGTACCAAATTCTATTGCTCCGGGATGAATATTTAGGAAAATATGTCATTAATCCGATTTCAAAGAAATTTCATGTCAAATTTTCTCTTATCCTAAACTTTGTTTCCAAAAAATTTCATGATTCTACGGCAACACCTTCTAGTTTTGGCTATATGGGAGCGGACCACTGTGCGTTAAAAAATAATGCATTTTATGAATGTGTGGTCGGAATTGACTCATTCTACCATGTCTTCAGCGACTTTTACACGATTGAGTTTTTCAAGAAAATGTAGGTCTTTCGGAACCAGTCGAACGGTAAAGCGTTTCATGCCAAAATAATCATATAGAATGGTACGAATTAATTTGAGCGACACTGAAAGTACAGCGGCTATATCTCTCACACTTCAATGACGATTTTCCATCATCATTTCCTTCACTTTATTGATGTTAACTTCAATTGAAGACTTTGTTGGCCGACCAGAACTAGAATCTTCCACCACTTTTGAATGTATTATACCACTCATACTCATATGCACGTATTTTTGATAAAGTTGATTCACTGTAACTCTATTGTAGCAATAGCAATAAAATTTTTGAGACACATTCCTTGTTCGGCATATTTATTCAATGTTAAAATCGCAAAACACGCTTGAGATGAACTGACAAAATCGAGCTTTGTAAACAAACTAAATAAGAGATCGCGATCAAACTTCAGGTCAGGATAGAGAACATTTTTGCAAAATTGCATTGATAATTAGCTGAAGCCTGTATGATACTTAATTTAATTGATCATTGAAAATTATAACTAGAGCAGTTCAAATAGCACGAATGCATGGATTCAATTGGTGTGAGTGAGTACGCATATGGTACGAATTGGAGAAAAATTTGTAGGACGGACTGTATTTTCTTTGCATTTTTTATGCCGTTTCTTTCAATTCGTTCTTCGTTAAGTTTTGATCAAATATTTACTGTGCTGTTAATAATTAATTTGACATTTTAAGAGTAAACAAAACTATTTAATATAAATGTATGCTGAACTGGAAGTGATGGGTGTAGCTTATATTAATTTATTTAATGCAGCTGCTCTTATAAACACCAGATATAAAAAAGTAACAACGCTTATCCTTTTCTTACAAAATATGTCTGTCCTGCCCACGCGCCACTTGCTTTCTGATTTTAAAATTGGAAAAAAATTAAGTATCATACGGGCATGACTCTAGGGTAATATCATTAGTATAGTATATAGTAAAATTCAATAAGTCCACAAAATAAAAAAGTCACGTTCATTGACCTTGGTTAACATGCGCTCTATCTTTAAATATCTTTTTTTAACATTTCTGCAATGCCAAAGTTAGAAAAAAATGCTCGTTTTAAAAAGAAACAGCTACAGAATCATCTTTCTGGATCTTAGACAAAAGACACTTTGTGAAACTAATTTGCTCCCACAAAAACCTAGTTGTGACCACAACGACATCTACCACCAACTTTAAGTCAAGCCATGCAATATCTCTTAAGGAACAATCTTTAGAAACAAAAACAACAAACAAAAACTCAACCAAAAGATCCAGTGAAATTCTACGAAATCTGCTGCCAGAGTCACAAGTCTTGATGTCTTAATTAAAAGGAAAGCGATCGATACACTCAACGCTGTAACGTGGCAGGCAACAGAAGTGGAGGAGCAACAGAGCTACAGCAACAGATCGGGACTCAACAACAACAGTTCAACGTTGTTGAGCAATTGATTTAACTGATGTTGGCATGATGTTTGCTCAGCAGTTTTGTTCGTTGTTGTTGTTGTTGTGATCGGATTGTTGCTAACCTTTAGTTTTTTTTTCTGTTTGGTTCAATGCAACCTAGTAGCCTGATAAAGTAAGCTGTTTCTCTTCTGGCCATGCGTTCTAAAATAAGATGAAATTGTCGCTAAAAATCCTTAACAATTCTTTTTTTTTCTTGTCTGTTTTTTATTATTTTATTATTTATTTGGTGGATTTCGTGTGCACACGCTCAATGCTTGTTTTTGCAACTTAGTTTGTTGATGTTTATTTTTCATTTAATTTTGCTTCTGCTGATTATTGATCAGCAATTGTCGCTTGTTAGCAACATTCAGCCACTATACGAATTTATATGCAAGCGTTTTTGTTTTTATTTTTTTCTTTGTGTCTTGGTTTTGATCAGTTGAGATCTTTGGTTAGCAACACCCGCGCTTTTTTCAATAGTGCTGTTTTTAAAATTGTGTAAATAAATAAATGTTGACATATGCTTTACACCAGGAAAATTTTCGGTTTGGTTAAGAAAGCAAATCATTATCTACATCATTGGCGGTAAATTCTAACACTAGCAAGCAAAGAACTTTACATGCTGCCATAAGGAATGAATGATGGTAGAGCAACTTTTTGCCTGCGGGCTGCCGAGCCGAATCTCCGCTAATGATCTTCACCAGTAAGATATTTATTAGAAGAAACTTTTTAAAGCATCATAAATGCAATTAATGTAATAAAGTGCGAAAATTGAAAATAATTACAATTTTAATAATTTCATTTAACTATGAATAGGTTTTCCATTTGTCCACAGATTTTCTTTAGCAGCTTATTTTATCCAATACAAACTTTAATGAAAAAATATTAAACTGACCCGAATAAAAAATAAAAAAACGCAATGACCATTTCAGCCCTTGATGATCAATGATCAAATGTGTTGTGCGTGTTTTGAAATGCTTGAACACAAATTATCGAGAACTGGACCTAAATGCTTTGTGGAGACTCCGAACTACTTATGTTCTCAAGAAGCTTTTCAGGGCAGTTTTTACTCTCTGAGGTTAGCCATTGTCTGCAGAGAGCTGACAGCCGAACAGAAAAATTAATGCAATTGAAAAAACTTTCTGTGTCAGGTGGGATTCGAACCAGGGTTCTTTGGCCTATGGGCCACACACTCTACCCACTGTGCTACGGCCGCCACGGCCAAAATACTTTTATTTTTTTAATCATATTTTCAAGATCAACAAGTTTTTAGAGCAATTTTAGTCAAAAAATTAGAAATTTTTTTTATAATTTTTTCCTACCAAAAATTCGGTAAAATCCAAGAAAACCAAGTAAACTACCAAAAGCAATTTTACAAAAATGAAACTAGCAATTTTGGTCCGATTGAACCAAAGCGGCAACGCTGGTTACCAATAATTAATTTAATGTTTCTCGCTCGCGAATTTTGGCAATGACAAACTCAATTCACTAAATTTTTTCACTCGCTTAAAAAAGATCCTAAAGGGGAAAAAATTTGACAAAAATAATTCATAGCTCTCTCTGGATGCCCCCTAGAGAGGTTAAATATATCACCAGGTCCTATTATTTTTTCACCCCCAACCTTTTTTCTGATAATACCCCCTTATCCGTCCCCCCTTTTGGGAGTCCTCCTACAAAAACAGAAAAAGACTAAAAAGCGTGAAATATATAAGCTGGTCGTATAAATTTTTACCCCTCATCATTTCTTCTGAACACTCCTACCGCCTATCTGCCACCCTTCATTGGGTCCTCATCGAAAAAACTCAAAAACTGCAAAAACTGTCACAAATAGTTTATGTCTCTCGCAAATTGACTACTAAGGGGCTAAAATATATGAGCTTATCTTATAATTTTTTGCCCCTGAACATTTCTTCTAAGCACACCTACCCCCACCAGTCACCCTTCTTTCGGTGCCCATACAAAAAACACAAAACTGCAAGAACTATCGAAATAGTTTATATCTCCCGCAAATGGACTGCTGGAGGGGTTAAATATATGAGCCGCTTGTATTATTTCTTACCTCTCAACATTTTTTCTGAACACATCTATCCCCTATCTGCCAACCTTCTTTGTGTCCACATACAAAAAACATTAAAACTGCAAAAATTGTTGAAAATAGTTTATATCTCTCGCAAATGGACTCCTAGAGGGCCAAATATATGAGCCGGTCCTATTATTTTTTACCCCTTAACATTTCTTCTGAATAGACCTACCACGTATCTGCCACACTAAAAGTTACCGTATGGCGTTTGTGTTAAGTACATCGTAGTGTAGTGTATGTGCTTTCGTTCATGTACAAAAACATATACGCTATGGAATGATGGCTCAAGCTTTATACGGAACACTAAAATAACGTACCGTTTATTTTCATTCCCTGATGCAAATGAAAAAACTAGGAAGAAGGGAGCTTCGGCAGGGTAACGAAGCTAAAATATCCCCCCGCGGACATATTGAACTATATTCGAAGTCTTTATCCACGACATACACGATGACATTCAGTTTTATATATTAACGAAACTTTTCCTATTTTGATGACGTCACTTTGTATGGGAAGTAGGCGTGGTTTTGATCGGATTTTGCCATATATTATAGAGATGGTTCATATTATATATCAAAGCTAAAGCGAAAAATTTCAAGACCTTTCATTCATTTTTGTGGATTTTTAAGAGATTTAACGTATAAAATAAAGCCAATTTGTATGGAAGGTAGGAGTGGTTTTCATTCGATTTTGCCAAATATCATAGTGGTGGTCTATATCAAAGCCTATATGCAAAATTTTAAGACATTTCTTTAATTGGAGCAGATTTTTAAGAGATTTTACTTTTAAAATAAAGCCACTTTGTATGGGATTTAGGCGTGGTTTCCATCCGATTTTTCCAAATTTCATAGCCAGGATTAAGACTGAAGAGCAAAGCTCACCTGCCAAATTTCAAGGCATTTGTTTAATGTTTGTGGATTTTAAAGACATTTTACGGTTAATATAAAGTCACTTTGTATGGGAGGTAGGCGTGGTTTTCATCCGATTTAGCTCATTTTCGAACTTGATCTTCCTTTTTTAAAAATAAACTTATATTTTTAATTTCATCGCGATAGTTTTAAAATTGCGGCTGTAATCGTGTCGACAGACGGACAGACAGACAGACGGACACACGGAAATCGACTCAGGAGATGATGCTGATCAAAAATATATATATTTTTCTATACCTGCCACGCCTCCTTCTTGGCGTTACAAACGGAATGACAAAGTTAATATAACCCTTACGCAGTACGCGTTGGGGTATAACAAGTGTTATATCGACTTTTTCTCTAAGGTTTGCCATTTTATCCAAAAAACTGGCAACCGCACAGAAAATTATCAATAATAAGCCAACCATTTATAAATTTTTGGTTTTGACTGTCAAACTGTCAAATTTTAAATATTTTGAGATGTACCTACTATATTGTTGCAAAGCAGTGTTATGTTTTTTAATAAATGTTGAAGTTAAAGGTCTGCAGAGAAATTTCCATTCTACTCGTACAAACAGATAAAACAAGTAAGAACCTGATATTATTGGTACAAATACGACAACGAGTAGAGCTTAACTTATGCTTACATGTTTTGGATTGAGCAGAGAGCGTATCATCTCTTTCTCCAGCTCTCATTGTATGTGAAATCTCAAAACGGCACTTTTTAATTTTGACAGCATTTGTCTTAGAAACTGATGTTTCTTTGTTCTTCGCATCTACTATAACAAGAAATTGTAATTTAAATATATTCAAACATATTTCTTCGATTCTCCGCGTGGAATTGAGCCCGCAACGTTGTGATTAGAAGTTCAAAACATTACACACTGGTCCAAAAGCATCTGTTAAGTACATTTGTTGATTCAATATTTAGTATGTACTACTACAGCTATGTTGCAGTAGATCACAATAATCTCTTAATAGATAGAGGCTTGTGAATTGGCTATTAATCTATGAAACTGCAAAAAAACTTCTCTTCTCTCGTGTGTCAAACGACGCACCTGTGTTTTTTTTTTCTCTTTATGGGTTCCACTAAGCAGAGTAACTGCTTTCACTCTTTTTTAAATGGATATATCCATTCAAAATGGATATTCCAGATAGTTCTCTTTATTTTAATCTCATGCTTTTACTTTTTCTATTCTACTAAAAAAATGTAATGGTCTAATGGATATGGATTCTACGAATCGATAGCTTTATATAAGGTACTTGTGCCACCCTCATTAATTTTTTATTAGTTAATTTTAAATTTTATTAAGCTATCGACAAAAGTGCCTTATTGTTATGTTTATTTTTTTATGGAATAAATTTAAAACATGAATGCATGGCACTTATATAAATTCTTTCTTTTATTGTTTTATTGAAATAATTCGCTCTTTATTCTTTTTCCTTTTGACGTCACATATCCAGATGTTCCAAGTGATATCAATATTGCCGATATATCTGTTTGTTGCGTATGTTCTCAAACTAGTATTCTTGATGCTTGGTAATTTCACTCTCTCATACCTGTTCCATCGTTATATAAAAGAGAAATATTTCATGCATACTCAATGCTTAGAGAGCAGGGTATAATTTTTGCTCTCTTCGTTACTACTGGCATTGTCAATGGCGCTCCCTGCTTGCAGTTAATATTTTATTTATTTAATTTTCCATGTTGATTGCCTTGAAGCAATATTTTATTGCTTAAATATCTATAACAAACAAGAAAAATAACAATTTTTGCAATCTCTAATTAAATAGACAAGATAATTTCAACTATTTAAACGTTTACATTTTGGCAATTCTTGCTTTCTCACATCTTTCTCATAGCTTTGAGATTTTATATGAGTTGTCAACTTCGTGATGACATTCGCGGCAGTACGCTCTCATCTAGCGAGCTTACCTGTATTAATTGTATTAAGTGCTTGAATGGTTCTTTGCAGAGATTTACTAGAAGTTGCTTTTATTAATTTCAAGTTTTTCTGCAAACTTTATTTGTCCTCCTTATCAGAGCTAATTTTCTCTCAGTGTGCATAAGGTACACCAAATATTTAAATTGACTCAAGTGCAAGTTTGTCTGGCTGCATTAATCTGCTGCCATCATCCAGACCGCTTAACCAAGCGCAATTTAGAAATTTGAAGCCTTGGCTACTCAATGCTTAACACCAAGATTGATCAGGACTGATGGTTGTTTGAATTTTTGCTGCAAAATTATTACACAGTGAATTTTGCAGCGCAAAAATTTGCATATTAACACATGCAAAATATTTGTTAAGTTGAAATAACACGTTGGTACCAAGAATATTTCTATCAACTTTTACTGATAGCAACTTATTGTGCATGGTATTGGCAGAAACTTAAAGAGAGACACCAGAAAGTCAATACTTGAAAAAATGTACTAGAAAAGTGTACAGTAATGTTTAGCTAAAATGTTTAATGATCAATATCGTCAAGTCATGTTATGTTTTCTACTTAAATTTCGCTCAAAACTTTCCCATTAAATATTTTCCAGCAATTCACTCAAATCTTCTCGAACTTATCTACAACTTAGGGAACAGTTTGAAAAAAAAAAATACCGAACAATAACAACTTGCTACAAATCACGTAACAACTGTGAGTCTTCAAATTCATCATAATCCGCATCGAGTTGATTCTTTTTTTTTTTTTTGTTTTTGCTGTTTCACTGTTGACTTGCAACCCACCCATACTACATGCTGCTACTTCTGTCAAGCTACGCTGCATTACCATCACCAGTACTCAATGTCTTACAGCGAATTCGTGATGAATGCCTGTCTAGTACGAATACTCCTCGTCTATATGTATCTGCTTTAGTGAAAAATCTTAAAATCGTGTCTGTTTCGCTATTCCTGTCACAAATCGTTTCATTTTCTTGTTTTTCTTTTACCATCTTCTTATCGTAGTACTTCATACACCGCCCTGTCTGTCAGCCCACGATATGGCAATGAGGCGCTCAAGTGGGGTGGGCGTTGGTGTCTCTTCATCAATTGTGTTAACTTCTTCGCTTAACATTTTGATGACTTTGATGTGTTTATCATGTACGAAAATGGAAAACAATGCAAGCAACGTTCAAGCAGCAAATTTGCACTTCATTTTGTTAACCGTGTTTTGTTGTTTGACTTGGCTTGGCTTAGATTGACTTGACTGACTGACTGCGCGATGGAGCAGCGCGCATGACATAGGGCTGGCTATCAATTTGGTTCGGTTCGGTTCGGTTCTGTATGGAATGGCTTACTTGCAGTTTGTTGCTTGTGCATTTAGCTGTTGTTAAGGAAAATAAAGTATTTTTGCTGTAGTTGTTGTTGTTGTAGCTGTTATTTTGTCGGTCTTGTCAAGATACATCAGCATCTTTATCATCATCAGCTGTAAGTGTGGAATAGTAGCGAGTTGAAAGATTGTATTTAGGTTGTGCGTGCTTTTAAAGCAGTTTTCCCGCTTAAGTTCCAATAACGCTAGTTTGTAGCATATTATTTAAGTAACTACACCAAATACATCTTTTGCTGCTACTAAATTATTTAACTTGTTTACTGTACTTTATTTTATGGTGGTTACTTAATTTGTAAAAAGTTGAATCATTTCTTAACAAAGCATTATCAAAAGGTTTTGCAACAGGTTGCAACAAATAGAGTTATAATTCATTTAAATTAATGCTTTTTATAGTAAAATCTTGGGAATGGATAGAATGACTAATTTAGAAAATTTATTTTAAATGGAGATAAATCAAAAAAGGGTCTGTGAATTCACTTAGAGAGTGTTAATGTTGTTAATAACACAAATGTACGAGTCTGTATGCAGAATAAGGAAAAGGCGATTTTATAGGAAAAAAAAAGTACCCTTGTAACGATTTGACTCAAGGGGGATCGAAAGATATGATAGCATAAGCACCAACATTTCAAGTGGATAGGACTTTATCCTTCTTCCCCAGTTTTGAGCCAAAAGCAGGTTATTTTTCAAACGATTTTTAAAAAAAAAAACTAATAAGTGGATTAGAAAAATATAGGTGTGATGATGTTTAATAAAAACTTTCATTACGATATGTTCCCTTTATACAGCTGCAATACGTCCTTTAAAATAACATATTTCTCAAAACTTAATTTATCGCAGTAATCATGAAAAAAATCAATAAATTAACGTAGAAAATCATCTATACAAAATTTGGTGTCGATATGATAAAATCTTACTACTCCAAAATGTCCTTTATCCTTTCAATAATGTCTTGAGGCATATTTTGAATAGTTGTTAAAAAAATGGATAATGGTAAAATTTTCATTTTAGACCTATAAATATATTTAACTCTAATCTATAAGTTCGCATTGTTTTATTTGTATGTTCGTATGTATTTGGAAAAAATTATGCAAAAAATATGTGTAACTTTTATCCAAAAATTAAATTTCTCGGAAGATTACTAATTTATTTTATTAACATTCCCTCCTTCAGTGCAACCAAATGGTTAAAAAGCAGTCTGCCTTCATACCAGTAGTAGTTCAAGAACTGTATTTTTTCATAAAGCCAACTAGTATTTTCAACATGGCGATATCATGGAAAATATTAATTGTTCCTTTTGTTTATGGACAGTTACTGAAGAGTTCAATATTTACATAGAGAATTAGATCGCAGTTAGTTTTTACTTTCGTGACACAGTTGGTTGTCAGAGTAGACTTAAGTCATCCCAGGCTCGATCCCCATAGCGCACACGACAGATCTTGCTGTTTTATATTTTTGTTAATTATATTTTTATTTATAAATATTAAAAAGAAAAAATTTGTCGAAAAACCTGTGTCGGGAATAATGCACTTTTCCCTTTCCGTACTGGCATCGAACCGCGTGCAATTCGACTGCAAGTTGAACGTGCTACCATCGCACTATTGCCTCCCTTGCATCAAAGCGAACAAAATACGAACAAACTTGAAAGCAAGCACAGTATAGATCTTCCAATTTATTCCATAGGATAGATGCCATAAAGAATTTATTGCTTATCCAAAATAATCATCAATCGCTTATATAATTTGGGCTTTATTTATATAATTTATTTTAAATTCTTCTTAAAAAAAAACATAAACTGCCTGTATGATCGTAAATATTTTTAATTAAAAACAAGCACATAATTTCAACCGCTGCTAGGACCCCTAAGCATTGCTTCGTGGTCAGAAGCTCTGACCTTATGCTACCGCGCATACTTGTTTGGATATATTTTACCGTGCCTTCACAGTTACAAATGTTAATGCGTTTTTGGTTACAAGATTTGCATCTTATTTTATGTTGCATTTGCGACAATATTTAATGCTAAATGATGCAGGCATGTATATATATATATATAGAAGAAACTCCAACATTATCACAAAAATTGTTCTATTTCCCACACGGCACAAAATCCGACATTGATATCGAAAATTTAAAAATTTACGAATAGTGCGATGATAACAATTGAATTCGATATCGATAACGATTCGAAAAAGATACGTTTGGCGGACGTAACGGCTACTTAGTAAACGAAGGTTCGCTTATGTTTTGAAAAATTATTCGTTTACAATTTAAAAGATTTTAATTCTTCAACACAAATACGAAGATAATTATATTTTCTACTTTTTTACTGTAAGGTGGATACTTTCGGATAACTTTTTTGGCACTTTCAGACTTACTTTTATTATTACTGACGCGATAACACTGGTGTGAAATAACTTTTAATCGCCAATTAGTGAAAATACGAAATTTTTCTTTGATAACAGTTTATTGCAAACAAACTTTCGCCGGGTGGGTTATATGCATTGACAAGTGTTAATTTTCGGCAACAATATTTAAGTAACATATTCTTCTTAAGTTTTAGTTTCGACAAACATATTGTAGGTAATCTTGATAGCGCAGTTGGTAATGGAAGAACTTGTAACCAGTATTTTGTGTGTTAAAATACCGCAGCATGTGAATATTTTTTTATTTCGATACGTATAAATGTGAGTTAAAAAATACATTTGAATTATATGAAAGATACGATATTTATATAGAAATTCACAGATCTAAGAATAAAACAAATTTTAGATTCAAAGGTGCATTTGTTAATATTGCCGCGTGTGCTGTTTCCAAATCAATCAATGCAATCAATCTGAATTTATCAAAACTCAATTTGAGAAGTGCCTAAAAGTATGCTAACTAATGTTCTGAAAAAAATTTTTTAGACCGTACTGTACTTTCAGAGTATTGAACGAAAGACTCAATTCAACCATAAAAGAAAGAGAGAACAACTAATTGTTGGTTTAACATAAGTATGAGTTCTTCAACTAAATATGTCTACCTGGCCAAGTGGTTAGAACAGCCGACAATGGATCACATCGTATTGTGTTCAATGTTCAGTGGAAGCAAAAATATAAAAAAATTCAAATAGTAATTTTTTCGTTTTTATACGTATACAACTAGTGCGGCGAATTGCTTTGTTGTTGTTTTCATAAGAACCATTTCGTTACATTCTAGCTCGCCGTATTGTTGTATACGCGGCAATAAAAGTTTCACTTCAAAAATTGTGCGATTCCAGCTTATAAAACTATCCCTGAAAACTTTACACAAACTCTTATTTTTTTTAATTAAATACTAAATATCTCAACATCGAATAAATATAGAAAAAATCGGTTGCCATGTTCGGAAGCAACGATCATAAATCTATTGATTTCGACTCTAATATTGAAAATAAATAAATTCTCCTTAAGCATCATGAAGATAAAGAGCATTTTGTTATAGAAAGATGTTGTTGTATTGCGGCCAAATTTTGAATAGATGCTTTTCTTCCTAATAACACTGTGCATGTCAAAAAATGGACGAATTGATTAATTATTCCATTAAATACAAAACTGTTTAGTATATAATTGTCATATATGCGTATATGCTCATTGCAGCTAATAATCTGTAAGATGGTTCGCAACCTTGATATGAAGACGACCTCATCAATTCCAGTGATTTTTAATGTAGTATGGGGATCAAGAAAAAATCTCCTGGCTGTTGCTGCTGCCAGTTCCAAACTTCAGGGTGTCAACAGTGAGTCCCTCTTTGCGGAACTCAGCTTGAATTTGTTTTTTTTTTCTTCCAGCATAGTTTTGCATGCAGAGTTTTTAATTGTGTCCTTCCCACCAAAATCCAAGTCATACGAGACTTTCAAAATGTGCTCCATGAAGCAAATGTTCCGCAAATAATGCACGATCGAGTGTTTTTCGTGTCAGTTAATACCTGCGTTACCTTACCATCGACCATTGTTAGAAACAATTTATGGTGAATGGTGATATTTTTCCCGTTCAAAATGAAGATGGAATCTTCAAAAGTGTCTATTTGCGTATTAATACTACGCAACTTCTTCCTTTATGATTTCAGCAGTTCCCTCGTGAAAGGCAAATTTCACTGGTCTGCAGTATTTTGTAGATGAACCTCTTCTGGCATAGTTTTCAGTATTCGCTCAGCAGTATGGTCCAAAAAAGATTGCAATTTAACCTCAGCTGATGTTTCTGTTATTTTTATTTATTTATTTATTAGAAACATAATTCTAAATAATCATATTGCCTTAAGTTACAACACGAGCAACGCAGGCTATCGACCTCTGTTTCTGTTATATTTCCTTCTTCCATTTGAGGCATGCAGTGGTCTTTCGCAGTTACGATAGTTCTGTAATTTGGGTAGCAGTGTACACCGAAGGCCATTGTGGAACTCTGCTCTTTTGTCGTTTCAGTGTTTATGCAGAGTGCCAATGCTGAATAAGGATATAAGAACTTGGTGGCGTTGTCGTTCTCCTGTGTTTGCTGAGATGTTAGAAAGGCAGTTAATACCCTTCTTAGGCGATTTGGACTAGCTTTAGATGCACGTTCACCAATCTCAGATTGCTCCATCTTCATCTTCAGGATCGATATCAGAATCACTTTCCTCATCTAATTGAAAATCGTATCCCAGAGTTTTTTTTAGTCAAGTTTCGTTTGCCAGCTTAAATTTCGGCATCGATTTCGAGCAGTGGTTAAAGTGATTTTTTACGCTGTCTTCAATATTTGTAACCTTTGTTGCACCGTTAAAAAGTAACACGTTTTCAAACTTCAACAAAATATGTAAAAAATTCAAATTCACAAAAAAATGAGAATGGACCATTTTGATTTTACGCCGTTCAATACGTTCTCGTTGACCTATGAACCTCAAAATTTGCATGTTTCTTAACCAAAGTATGCTTAACTGCATCATTCAATTTTTGAAACAGTGAAATGTGAAACACGATTTTTGTCCGCCGAATTTTGCCCGTGCACCTCTGTGCGTCTGTTGAAAAAAGTTCTAAATTTTTTAAAAATATTGAAGAACAAAATTTTTACATAACTCTAATCCGAGTCATAGAGGGATATATAAAAAAGGACCACACCAAGTTTAAAGTTAATCGATTCATTAAAACTTAAGAACACGTCTGCGTTGGAAAAATAGTTTTGAGAAAGACGCGTTAAAGGATATGAGAAAAGTTAAAGGCGGTCAAAGTCTAATGAACTGGTACTGTGCTGATAGCTATAGCTTCGTAAATAGTTGAAATTTTAAAAATTCCTTTGGAGGATATATTCTTAAAGGTCTTATCTTCGAAAATATGTAAAAAAAATTAATTTTTTCAAAACTCTACACCATTTAAATACTGTCTTAAAACCGCAATAAAAACACGTGTATATTATTCCGAAGTGTCTATCCAGATTCCGGAATCAATTCCGAAATTTGGGAATAAGTAGTTGGTCACATTATTCATGCTACAATGATTAAATTTGGCACAGCAAAACATTAGCTCAGTTTTTAGAATCTTGCACTGAATGGGCGTAGCCCGAACTAGCCACGTCATTAAAGCGATATACGAGGAAATGTATGCAAAAGATAAAAAGAGGGTATCAAAAAACTGTATAAATTGCAAACACAAATTTCCATATAATGCTTTTGATCGATTTGGCTTAATTTAGACTTGTTAGACTACATTTCGGTATACATTCATGCTACTGTGATGAAAGCAAGAATTAATTATGTCAGTTCTAAACAACTTGTACGAAATGGGCGTAACTCGAAGTAGCCGAAAGCAACAAGAAATGAAAGAAAAACAAAAGTTATTATTATATGGGAAGAACTATATTTTGGCATTCTATATAAAAATGAAATTTTACATGAAAGTAGAAAAGGTCAGTTCCTATTATCTTGTAGTAGGTGTAGCCAAGAGTTGCCAAATGACGCTATAAATATATGGAAAGGACTATATACAAGATTAGATTATGTCAGTTGCTATTATCTTGCATGTAGTGGGCGCAACCAGAAATGTATCTCCAATGAATCTGAAAACTAAATTTAAAAAAGTATTTTTTTATTTTCATGGCATACAAATGAATTTTCGTAAATCAGCGAGCGTACATTTTGTACAACCTACCATTTTTTTTTTTTCATTCTGATTTACTTAAGTCAACCACCAGCGCAACTTGTTTCAGGTGGTTTTTTTTACTTATATCCAAGCTTCTGATTCACGAATGCGATTGATCGATTTTACACGGCGCAGCAAGCAGCGCATTAAACTTAAAAGCCTGTCAACTTCACTCAAAACTTCAATCATCTCTTCATTAGTCAAGGATTGAAGTCAAGATTTTGCATAAAACCCACTTAAAATCATTACAAGATGTTGGCAAGTCTTTTTCACTTCATCATTTCGGCACGCTATGCGAAGGTAGAGAATACGGCAAAACATTGTTGGCATCATCATCATCATCATCAACATCTTTGCTACCTTCGGCATCAGCAGCAACAGTATAAAAATCATAATCATCATCATCATTCTCATCGTCATCATCGTCTATAATCCTCATTACTCTGAATGTTATTGTTGTTATTTTCTTGTCATGGAGGTAATTTTCGGCATGCCGCTTTTGTGCAACAACCAAGCAACCAACAATAACAACAGCAAAAACATCTTGCCAAACAAGCGCCAACAAGAGGCCACTACAAAGTGTTCCAAACACACATGCCGCTGCCACTGCCACTGCCATAGTCTCCCCGACTCCTCGAGCCTACCTTTGCATCCTTTGCCAAAGACTACCAGTCCTTAGTTCCTGCAGCGACCACATCGCGCGTCATCTCGACTTTGTTGGTGGTTCACGTATGTTGTAATGTTTGTTGTGCCACCAAGGAACTCCCATTCTTTGGCCTGATGATACGTTGTCTGTGGCTGCCGCGGCACGTAAGCCACTCAGTTGCTTGGCTTCCCTTTTTTTTTATTTCCTTTGTTTTGTTTCGAACCATATAAAGACTCGATCACTTCACAGCCTAATTGGTGGGTAATGATGTGTTTTTAGTGAAGCTTTTCGGTGCCTTTTTTCACTCATGGTGCTTCCCGAGTTTATGTTATGAGCTCGTTAAACGTTTTATTGGCGGCTTAAACATGGTGGCAAAGAAAAATAAAGAGGGTTCCTTGGTACATATTTTATTTTGCTGTTATTCTTGTTGTTTTTGCTTATGAAGCGTGCGTACGAATATGTTCTTTGGTGTTGGTATTTAAAGTAGTAAATTCGCTCAATTTTTCTGGCGTATGTTAAGGTTGTGTTTTTTATTTTTTGATTTTTTTTTTTCTATCTTTTGTTATGTAGCGTCGTTGTTCACAGCTAATAATTGCCATCACCAGTTGCTACACCCAATACAACTGGGGGTCATCTGCGTATATTTACCTTGTTATAAGCGGATAAGTAAAATAAATCTCTTCAAGTGCTTCGAGGCAGGTTGTTTAAGATTAATGATAAATATAGGACAACAATAAAAATTATAATAATATGCTTTGGTATAAGATATGAATACAGAGAAGAGGGGCCTTACTGCTTTAATAAGGATAAAAAATGTCTAAATTTGAAAAGGCAATGAATTCTTTAAATACCTTATAAGCATAATATATGGCTTAAGATACCTCACAAGCTGTAAGAAAAAATATTATTTCATGATAAAAAAATTATTGACACATTACTCTTACTTATTGACTAGAATATTTGTGTTATATATACTCACAGTGTAGTTTCAAAAACACAGGAACCAGAGTATTTAAGGTTTCCAAAAATTTTCTTTGTTATGATATAAATAAAGCAAGGATTTTCATCTTTGGGGCACTCTACAACAAAACGGTTGAGTCCAAAACAGTAAAATACTGCTGCCAAGTTTTCATAAGAATCAACCATTCGTATACAATCAATCTATGTATGATACGGAAGCTGGGCTTCCGATCATTATCTCTGATTCTCATATAGCAAAGAACACGTTGATTTAGATAAAAGTATTCATAGGGTAAAGTTTTGATGGTTTCTACTTCTTTCACACACATTCTCTCAGCTTCTGCAAAAGTCAGAATTTGAACTGTTTAATACCGAACATAAGATGTTCAAAGCTTACTTACTTACTTAGGTGGCCATAACAATCCGTGTTCAGGTTTCGGCCGACCTCATGAGCTCTCGCCAGGCGCCTCTGCTTTGCGCGCGCTTTCTCCAATCGGATACACCAAGTGCGGTTATGGCTTTCTCGGCCTGGTCCATCCATCGGAGGCATGGTCTCCCTCGTCGTCGATGACCAGCGACCCTTGCCTCGAACACCTTTTTCATGACATGACCCAGCCAGCGTAGTCGCTGCACAGTTAAACACCGAACTAAGTCAATGTCTTCGTAGAGCTCATACAGCTCGTGGTTCATTTGGATGCGATCGTCATCACCGACTCGAACAGGACCGACGATTTTGCGAAGAACTTTTCTCTCGAACACCCCCAGAGCGGCTGCGTCAGTTTGCGAAACTACCTATGCCTCAGCGCCATAAAGCAGCACAGGTAGAACGAGCGTCTTGTAGAGTGTTAGTTTTGTCGATCGAGAGTGGGCTCTGGAACTTAGTTGCTTACTGAGCCCGGAGTAGCACCTATTAGCAATTATTGTTCTTCGCTTTATCTCCAGGCTGATTTCGTTGTTGGTATTAATGGCGGTGCCAAGGTATACGAACTCCTTGACTACTTCAAAGTTATAGCTGCCGGATGAAACGTGGGAGTCTAGACGCCGCGCTCCCTTGTTTGTAGACAACATATACTTTGGTTTACCCTCATTTATCGTCAAGCCCACTTTGGCCGATTCCTTTTCAATAGCGGTGAAAGCAACGGACATCTCTCTTAGTTCTGCCGACAATATCAATATCATCAGCGTACGCGAGGAGCTGGACACCTTTGTAGAAAATTGTGCCATTACGATGCACACCGGCCTTTTGTACGATCCCCTCCATGATGATGTTGAAGAGAACGCAAGACAGTGGATCGCCTTGTCTGAAACCTCTTTCGGTATTGAAGGTTTCGGAGAGGTCATTTCCTACCTTGACGGAGCTGCATGTGTTGCTCAACGTCAGTCATCCTATACCGAACTCAGACATTGTTGCGTATAGGCAATTCATTCTCGGGCTATCGAACGCAGCTTCAAAATCGACTAAGAGATGATGTGTGTCAATTTGATTTTCATGGGTTTTTTCAGGATTTGTCGTGGTCTGAAAATCTGGTCTATGGTGGACTTTCCAGGTCGAAAGCCACACTGATAAGGTCCAATCAGTGTTTTTGTAATCGGCTTTAATCTTTCACACAATACGCTTGAGAGAACCTTATATGAGACGGAAATAAGACTGATGCCTCGTTAGCTGGCGCATATTGTTGGGTGTCCTTTCTTAAGTATAGGGCACAGTACGCTGAGGTTCCAGTCGTCTGGCATGCTTTCCGCTAGCCATATTTTGCTGGTGAGCTGATCCATGCGCCTTATAAATTCATCGCCGCCGGTTTTAATAAATTCAGCGCACAAGCCGTCAGCACCCTCTGCTTTATTGTTTTTGAGTCGTTGGATAGCAACTCGAACCTCTTGTGGTGATAACTCCACTCCGTCATCGTTGATTGATGGTGCTGAATCGCACTCTCCATGGGCTGCATTGGCATACATCAGCAAGATGTTCAAAACTCATATGATATAACATAACATGTCATATGATATAACATAACATTTGGCTACTTCCGATTACGTCCATTGAGTATTGCAATTTAAGTTCCATCCTCGTAGTGTAAATAAAACGCTTACTATAGAATTTTACGTTTCATTTCCGGTGACTTTCGGTTACGCCCACTACATAAAAGATGATAAGACCTGACCTAATGCACTTTTGAGCCAATTTTCATTATTGCTCCTTTCCATATTATAGCGTTTAAAAGTTTCATTTTCGATTTCTCTATGCTACTTTCGTTTGCGCTAGGGTTGTGCTTAACAGTTCCGGAGACGAAACGGACATGGAACGTTTCCTTTAGACAGCGGAACTAGTTCATTTAAACATGTTCATTTAAACATGTTCATTTAAACAACTAGTTCATTTAAACATGTCCGCGGAACTATCTAGTTCCTTTGTTTATTTGATCTGCTTGAGCTGCTTGTTTGTTGAACGTCTCTTTTATAGAGCGGAACTAATAAATGGAAACATGTCCGCAGAACTATCTAGTTCCTTTATTTATCTGTTTGAGCTGGTTGTTTGTTGAACTGTTGAGGAAATTTGTAATACTCTAAGTATAATTTTAACATAACGCTGTGACTAGCCTTAAACCAAATTTAACACAATTTTTCGTTTTATTCAGTGTTTTCATTTCAAAATTAAAAAAATAAAAGAAAATATTCATAAATTATTTAAAAAAGAAACTTTAAAAATTTGCTAAAAAAATTCATATAGTTCAAATATTAAGTAACAAAATTGTAGCATAAGAAAATATATAAAAATTATCTAATAGTTCCGCGAACAGTTTTGCGAACAGTTCCGAGGACATGCTTATTATGTTATAAAACAAAACAGTTCCGCGGACATGCTTATTTTATAACATAATAAGCATGTCCGCGGAACTATCAGTTCCGACAGTTCTCTGTATTAGAGGAAATGTAACAAAAACATTCTAAAAATCATTTCATGATTGTTCTCTTTCTTATGTTACAAGCAAAAACAAACAGAACAATGCATACAACAAGAATGACGATATATTATATAGTCTATTATTTCATTCATTCTCTCTCACAAGCATTATCGTATTGCTTGCCATCACTCAAACAATTCGTCTAAGCAGCAATATGTGTGCGGTAAGTGCGAAAGAGATGTCGGCTTATGTTGCTCATTAGAAAAAATTTCATTTCAATCGGAACTGTTTGGACATGCTTAAATCGTACAGAAGGAACGATTGGAACTATGTCCGGGAGTGAACATAGTTCCATGAACTATACATGTCCGGAACGACCCAACTCTAGCTTGCGCCCACTGCATCCAAAATGATAGGAACTGACGTAACGTACTTTTGTGACAATTTTCATTATTGTAGAATCAATGTTTACCGAATTATTGTTCCTTACATATAACTATGGCGTTTTTGTGTACCAAATGTAAGGTTGCCAGTCAAAATTCGGAACAATTCCCACGAAAATGACCTTTTTCCCACAGTACCATAAATTAAATACCACCAAAATTACCACGGTAAAAATAAACAAAAATATTCCCACCGCAATTAAAAAATACCACAAAAAATCCCGCGATCATTAAAAATTACCACAAAAATACCGCGCTTTTTAAAAATACCACCAAAAAAAATCCCAAAAAAAAATCTCATACGCATTAAAAAATACCACAATAAATCAAAATTTTCGGAAAATCTGGAGATGTTCAGAAAGCATTTTGTGACAAGGAAATGAAAACGTACGAACAAAGTCGTAACACTTCGTTTACTCTAACCCTTTACAACTAAAAAACCAAAGATATAATAGTGGTATTCAATGAACGCCGTATTAATGATGTTCATAGCATAAGAGCGATATATTTACAGAAGCGTATTTTGCAACAATAAAAGTTTAAGGAATTTTACAAAGGTAACTGACGACATAAAATCGTGGTGTAAACAGACCGTTTAATGCGTATAATGGCAATGATTTCATATAAACTTTTTGCTTAATAAATGTGAAAAAAAATAAAAAAAGAATAAATTTCCAAATTCCCACGGCAATTAAAAAATACCACACTGAATTTCCACTCTAATTAAAAAATACCACGCTGAATAAAAAAATACCATGGGAATTCCCAAAAAAAAAATTCCCAAGGGGAATTAAAAATTACCACGAATGGGATTTTTCCCACAAAACTGGCAACTTTGACCAAATGTGTAACGAAATGTTATCCTTTCGTGCACTCCAATATCTACTTCTAATATACTTTCGTTAAGTGACGTTACTTCACATTATGCTCTGAAAGTAGTAACTGTTAGCAAACTTTTACTCCCCAAATAGGAAATTTCCATTTCAAAAAATATTCGCAGAAAAATGTTTACGATTTTTTTAAAATTTTTTTTTAAATTTTTTTTCCAAGATGAATTTTCCAAGTCACTACAAGCAACACAAATAACAGTTGCCCTGAGAAGTTCGTGGGCTAACATAGTAAAACACATTCGTTTTTTTTGGTAAATGCAATTTTTCGATAGCATTTTTATACTACGACTAGCAGGCCACAGTAGTCCGCGGCTTCGCCACGGACGGTTTTTGTTTATCTTTAAAGAGCGCTAACACGTTTTTGTTTTTCTATGAATGATTATTAAGAGAAATGGTGCGCAAAAACTTCATATAAAGGCGCGTTTATAGTGAACATTTATGCCGAAGATTATTGTTAAAGCTGAAAAAGGCTGAAAAAGGCTGAAAAAGGCTGAAGCAAGCTTATTCCGAATTTAAAGCTACTTATTAAAGGGTTGGGCTGGCACAGTTTATATTTTCATTTAATTGCTTATGTTTTACCGTTCTGCATTTTCTTAGCTGATATTGGGCGCTTATATCTTCAATATCGCTTGTTTACATAATTTTCGTTGTTTTTGTTTTATTTCTTTTGATATTTTTTGTGCAGAATTTTCAATCTTTGCTGTTGTTGTTTCGTTTTGCGGTGCTTTTCAAGATAGGCTTCTGCACATGTGTCCTCGGTTTATAGTTTTTGCTGTTCTTGCTGTTCAACTTGGAAATTTTTTATTGTTTTGCTCAACTTTTACCCATATTTATGCTTTGTGTTTTCAAGTTCTTTTAACACATTTGTTATTGTTCCGATCATCTGTCTTATCGCTATTTCCGTCTCCACACTCTTGAATATTTTTATTAAATTCGCAAAATATGAACACCAATAACGCCAATAAGGTACTTTACTATGAAAGCAATAAGCACGCACTATCACCCCTTTCACATTGGTCAAGAATTGAATTCAATTTTCAGAGTTTGTTGGCAATTCGCCGCAAATCGGAATCGACGAAAGGGAGTAAAATTGACGGCACCAATGTCTCTGTACCGTCAATTTTTTCGTGTTCCCTTTTGTTCTCACTTTCATTGCTTTCAATTCTTGACCAATGTGAAAGGAGTCTATGAACATAACAATAAGCTCAAAAAAGCTATTTAGGCGAAAACGCAAATAAGCTTCGGCGTAAGCGTTCCCTTGACCCCTTTTACATTGAACAAGACTTGAAGTCAAGTTTCAGAGTTTGTAGGCAATTCGCCGCACATCGGAAGCGACGGAAGGGGAAAAAACTTGTAGCTGTACCCAAGGTTGATTTATAAGGTTGTCGCAAGGGAGAGAGCTAGTACCCATAATTGTCAAATCGAAGTTGACAGCTCATAGAAAATCTGCAAGTGCTCTCTATTATCATCTGTTTTTCTTTCGTAGTCATTCGCAAAATTGTCTGGTTTTGACAATTATGGGTACTGAGAAGAGAGTGCGATCAGCCCTGCGACAACCTTATAAATCAACCTTGGCTGTACCGGCAATTTTTTGTGTTCCTTTTGTTGTTTTCGCGATGTTGACAGTCCTTTTTATTTTTTGTTTCGCATATCAATGTGAGTTTGTTAGACTTCAGTTGCAGTAAAATTTGTGTGTGAGTTATTTAATGAGGTTTTTGTAGATATTTTTAATAATAATATATTTTTAAAGCCAAAAATGTCGTTTAAGTGGAACAAGGAGCTAATAGAAATTTATTCAAATTCAGCTTGCTTGCTACCTATCTCGCTTTATTTTTTAAGAAAACAAGGAAAGAAGACAAGAAATTGAACTCAAGTCTTGACCAATGTGAAAGCTTTCGGCAAGTTCAAAAGAGAACGTCAAAAAAACTTGACTTCAAGTCTTGATCAATGTAAAAGGGGTCCTATAAACCCGACATGAGACAATATATGTATACCAAACGAAATAAAAAGATTTCTTTACTCGTTTTGTTTTGTTTTGCAGCGCAGCACTGCATGTGATGTTACATTGCGCCTTGCTAGAGGCTTGCCTTTTATTTGTTGTGCTGTGCTAGCTGAGCATAAAAAGAGAAGAGTAGAAAGCAACATGGAGATTAATGAAACTCTCGCAACACAAACGCGAAAAAGAAAACGATCAAGCAATGCGTGGCACCGAGGATGATTTCTTAAAAAACTTAACACTTTCATTACACATACTAATTATTAAATTCCGAAATGCAAATAGCTTCATTTTATACTGTGCTGTAGCAAAAAATTTACATTTTAAACTTGTTTCATAAACATCGATCCAGTACTTTTGGAGATTACCTGGAAACAAAAATTAACACTTCAATTTTATATAATTGTATAGATTTCTAGATTTCTCTTTAGCCTCAAAATAGGCCTTTCTGAGGCTTTCCTTTCTTTCTTTATTTCCAGCGATCATTTTTTTGAGAACTGCAAACAGGAAAAAGTCACTGGAGGCCAAATCTGCAGAATACGGTGGATGGGGAAGCTATTCTTAGCCTAATTTATGCAATTTTACCTTCGTTTTCATTGACTTGTGGCACAGTGCAATATTTTGATGAAACAGCACTATTTTCTTCTCCAAATGGAGCCATTTTTTCGTGATTTCATCCTTCAAACATTCCAACAATGCTATGTTATAATCGCTGTTGTTAGTCTGGCCCTTTTCAAGATATTCATTTTATATTTTACCATGCGCATACTAGAATACTGATGATATAACCTTGCCAACCGACAGTTGTGTCTTTTCATGCTTTGGATTCGGTTCATTGTCTACTCGGCTGACTGTCACTTGAACTCTGTAGTGTAATAATGGAGCCATGCTTCATTCATTGTCATATTGTATATAGACGGAAAAACTCGTTATTATTACGATTGAATATTGCTCCGAGTCAACGATATTTTGATCGATTGTGAGCTCGCGTTAAGGCAATCAAACACGTTGCCATGTGAAGGCTCGCTCCCTGTTCCCCTCTTCTGTTGGTTATCTTCCGAGCCCGTATAGGTACCACTGAAAAGGACAGACTTTCCTATGTTGATATCAGATTTGTCTTATCTATACTGGTTTTGCAATATGTTATAATATAACACCAGAAATCCCCGTTTTGCAGCTCCACTACCCTGTCTTGTCTGTTTTTTGACTTTATCTATTGTATAAGAACTTAGGTAGATTTATTAGAATGACAGCAGGAATTGTACCCATACGCTGTCAAAATACAATACTGCCATGTTTTTAAAATCCGTCTTTTCAAGTGAAAACACGTATATTTATCTATTAACGATAAATATAAACTCCGAGTACTTAAGCAAACACTCCGAGTTGAACGATAAGCACAATGTCGTAAATTTCGTGAATTTCAATGAAAATTTAGCAAAAACTGAACTTAGTTCTTAATATTATTTTGTTTTTCATCCCTTTTGGTCAGATAAAAAAGGCCCAAAAAATTTATTTTTCCCGCAAAGTTATAGAATTCTAAAGGCAGATTTAACAGTATACCAGTATCTTCTTTTCGAAGCTCAACTCTAATAAGTCTGCCTAGGTTCTTATACCATGACCAGGTCTTATTATCCGATTATAAGTTAGATTGCTCCGGTTGACAGGGTTCAGAATAAGAAATCAGAACTAGGAGTCTGGTAGGAAAAACTCTAATGGGATTTACGGAAGTAACACAGCTTACAGAACTCAATTTTGAATTCTTAATAAGTGTCTTAAAATCCACTTCGCTTATTCCAAGAGAGGGACTGTCCATAGATTACGTAACATGTTTTTGGCCAATTTAAGATCCCCCTCCCCCCTCCGACGTAACGTCAAACTTTTATTTTTAAATTTTTTTTATTTTTATACTCCAACGCGTACTGCGTCTGGGGTATATTAACTTTGTTATTCCGTTTCTAACGCCAAGAAGGAGGCGTGGCAGGTATAGAAAAAAACATATATTTTTGATCAGCATCACCTCCTGAGTCGATTACCGTGTGTTCGTCTGTCTGTCCGTCTGTCGACACAGCCGCAATTTTAAAGCTATTGCGATGAAATTCAAAATATAAGTTTATTTTGGAAATGGGCCAAATCGGATGAAAACCACGCCTACCTCCCATACAAAGTGACGTCATCAAAATAGGAAAACAAAATAGGAAAACTTTCGTTAATATATAAAACTGAATGCCATCGTGTATGTCGTGGCTAAAGACTTCGAATATACTTCACTATGGCCGCGGGGGGTATTTTAGCTTCGGTACCCTGCCGAAGCTCCATTCTAACTAGTTTTTTTATAATTTAGCAGTTTGTTATGAAAAAAGTATATAACACGTTATATTTATTATAAGTTTTATTTTTAAAGATATTTCACGTTCTTCCATTGTGACTGACCAACAAGTTGATTTAAAATTTGACCATGTGAACAGAGCTTAACACAAATGAAAGCTTTTCTGTGTTGTAACTTCAATGTTGAACAATTGTGAAAATTGTTATTTTTTTCTTTTAGTTTTTCTATAACACTTTGATGTTCACTTTGAAGGTGAAGTTACAATAGCTGTTTTCGATGATTGCTTTAGAGTAAGAGTTCTCACTTCAGTTGAGCAGAAAAACATTACTCTAGCTCCGTTTGCTGCTCTTACTTGCTCTTAATCTTTTTTTTTTTTGAAGCTGCTACACTTGTTGAAGATGTTTCAAATGCCTTTTATAAATTTGCTCGTTTTAAACATAGTTTTAGCTGTCTTTTTTCCGGTTTGTGATCGTTTGTTTCAGTAGGTTCATTCTTTCTTCAAGCAATAAAAAAAATTCAATAAAATTTAAAATTTTTAAATCTGTATTAAAAAATTGTTTGGGACGTAACGCACGACTGTCCTCCTCCACGTAACACTTCTTCACAAACACTTGATCACCCCCGCCCCCTAAACATGTTACGTAATTTATGAACAGCCCAATTTGCAAGTACATTTTTTAATAAATTTCAATATCTGCACATTTTGTATTTCAAAGATATCCAAATGCTAACAGCTCAGCACACTTTTATCGGACTTAAGCTCAAAATCCAAGAACTTTGCGCGAGACTCAGGCGAGTTTACGCAAAAAGTTAGGCAATTAAATTTATCGGAGCGTCAAATCAATGTTTAACTTCAGAGCTTACAAAATACCGCACGCCAACAACAACAAATCTACAATAACAATATGTTCACTTGTCGCAGAAAGTGATGAACGTCGATGAAGCAAAAACAACAACTAGTATTGTCGCATTAAAGCGCTTCAAAAACATTCATTGCTGCACTTAAGCTGCTATTGTTGACAGCACTAAAAAAAGCAACAACATCAAGTATGACCACAGCAAAACTACAGTAGCTTGCGCTGATTTTCTTGCCATTGGCTGCTGTGCGCTTATGTTACGCATGCCCAGGCGCAACATTGTTAAATTTGGTCACTCAAGGCAGCTTGATTTGGTTATTTTTTTCTTATTTTTTTACTCACCAAAACGAGCGGTGCAATGGAGCACAACAAAAACAAGCAACGGACTAGCTTTAATGGTATGATGTGTCCGTCAAGTGGTTAACTTTTTTTTACTGCTCTTATTACTGCCCTGCTCAAGCTGTTGATCTCAGACCAAATTGCCGGTTTCATAGCCCCCAGCTAAACGAGCCAACCACCAGGTCTGACATTTCAATAGCTTCAAATTGACAGTTCAACGCGCAAAACTTAAACGTTTCTTTTGTGCATGCATAGCAGCCGGTTGCATTTAAATCCGTCCGTCTCTTTCTTTGATTGCGTCGTCTTCTGAGAAGTGCGAGAAAGCAACGCGTTGTGCTGGTTGTTGCATGCCGCCGCTTTGCCAGCATGTGCTGCCTTGGCTGTCTGTGTGTCTGTCCGGCCATCTAGGACAGACGAACAGACACAGTTTACAATGTTAACTGACGACAGTTGGTTTTAAGCATTGCGACAATAGCAACAACATTTATGTACGTACGCCGCTTACGTTATATTTACGTTTGTTTTAACGTGTTTTTGTATTAACTTTTTTTTTTTTTTTTTTTTCTTGTGCTTAGCTCTTTTCTTCTGCAGCTTTTGGTGGTAGTCTTTGCTGGTTCTCTGTATTTTATCTATGCTGTCATATCTTCTTTTCGTTCATTTCTGCTGCCATTCGCCGTATTGCCTCTTTATCTGAACCAGCATCTCAGGTCGTTATAATATTTTGTACGAAACAAATCAGATGTCAGTCGGTTTTCCTAATCATTATCCGTTGCTTAGTTCGCAGTCGTTCATGTGCGCGTTTCCAATATTTTCACAACCATCATCATCGCCATCTAGTCTCTGTCTGTCTCAGCTTTCTGACGACCTACACTCAAAATATTTTACCAACTAAAAGGTAACAATTTAGAGAGTAACTTTATTTTGGTTGAAAAAAATCGTTATTTTCTAACCATTTAATACATTTAATCAAGGCTCCTCAATAGCAATGGTTCTTGCAGTAAACCCATTTAAGAGGAAATACCTGGTATCACAAGCAAACAGTCCTTGTTTCTACGTAACCATGTTAGTGTTGAATACTCCAGCTTGGTGGTTATTAAGGACTTCATCTAGTCCTGATGCTCCAGCATGAGCTTTTCCAATAATATCAGCATCGAGATCAAATAAAGAATAACTCTTGCCCACAGGTGTTTCCTTGGGCTCAGTAGTAAATTGAAAAGTAGAACCCACTTTCGACAAACAATACATGTTGAACCATTCTGATTAAAGAAGAATCTTCGAGACGATGATATAGTAATATAGTAGTAGTATATATAGTAATAGTAATAGAAATAATTGAAATACTACTTAAAAACAAGTGTTGATAAACTACTTTGAATTTTATTAAGGCGGCACTACTCTGACATGTTTTAATTGCAAATTTTTATTAGATTACAAGTTTATATATATTTAACCATGTTATTTCATCAAATAGTAACTTTAGGCCGTCAGTAATAGTTTTCAATCGGTTATTTTAAAGTAGTTAAAAACAAATTTCAATTGAACTAATTTAACAAGTAGTTAAAAATATATGCAGACGAAAGTCAATTGACTTATTTAGCGGACATCACCATACAAAATATGTTAGTTCGTTCTATGGGAAAAAATCAGAATTTCAACTAGTTGTGGTTGACAAAAAACTACTTTATCAACTACTTTTAAATTAGTTGATTTTCCTACAGGGTAAAAACCCATAGTTTATATTTTCCATACAAATGCAATACTGAACTCTAAGCTGACAGCTGATTATAAAAAAATAAAGTCGCTAAAAACAAAGACATGGAAAATAAGTAAATAAAAAAAAGAATCAAAGGGGAGAAACCAATAAAAAAATTCATTAAAGAGTTTGTGATTAATAAGCTGTTAATTTCATGCTTTGCAACAAGTATTGCAAAGTAAACCGAAAAAGACCGCTCACAATGAATGGCAAATTTTTACAATTGCACAAATTTGCAATGTCAAATACTCAAGATTGTGAATTGCCCTATTGTGTAACAAGCTTCATCTTTAATAATACTTCTGTCAACATTTCAGTTACAACAGTGAGAAGCAACCAACCGCGGTGTACTTTAAAAATGGAAAAACATGATTTTTCATGTTTCGCTTTAACACTATTATTTACAAATTGAAACGATAACTGAGACCACAGCCATGTTATTGGATTGTTCGGAAAATAATTTCGTTTTTTCCCCAACAACTTCACACTTAAACCGCATAATTTTGTGTATTTGGGCACCTCACATAGCAAGGCTTGCTTGTGAAAAAAATCGATTGATTCTGCACAGTAGTTTTTGGTTGATAGCTTTTAAAGTATAGAAAGTGAAAAACAGCATTTTCGGCATATTTTACTTGTTTACTATACCAAAGTTAAAAGTGCCGTCCAAGCAAGAAAAAAATTATGCAATGTGAATAGAGAAGATGAGTTAAGTGAATGCCAGTGTCAAAACTGGTTAACAAAATTTCAATTGAGAAATTTTGATCTGGAAGATGCACCACGTTCTGAGAGGACAATTGAAGCTGATGAAGACACAATAAAGGCATTTTTTGATGCAAACCAACGCAACGCTCAATTCTGAAGTGTACTGAAGTGTATCAGTTGGACAAATTAAATGAATCACTTAAATAAAGAAGGCCAGAATTGCATGGATGGGATATACTGCTACAACCACCATATTCTCCAGACCTAGCACCTTCCTTTTATCAATTGTACCGGCCTCTACAAATTTTTCTAGACGGTAAACTAAACGTTTTGATATTCAAATGAAGAGGTCAAAGAACAAAAATGTTACGAGCGTGGAATCATACTACTGTCAGAAATATATCAATGGGGGTTGGATCAGACTGGTCGATATATAATTGGAAAAAAAAAAAAAAACGAAATGGCCATTTCAGCACTTGAAAGGACTTTGACCGAGCTTCTTATGATCAATTGTGATGTGCGTGTTGTGAAATGTTTGAACACAAATGATCGAAGACTGGACCCTAGTTTTATGCCGACTCCAAACGGGGACTCTGCGCCGGCCCATAAAGTTGAAACGACCCATGCTTGACTCGACAGCATTAATTTCCTCTGAAGAATGGCCCTCTGTTAGTCCAGATTTGAATCTGTTGAATTACAAATTGTGAACAGTTTTAAAGGACATGGTTTTCCACAAAAGATACTCCAACATTGATTCTCTTAAAGCAGCTTTGATTCGTGCTGTAGCCAATTTTTCAATGAACGAGGTGGGTGTGGCTATTGATGATTGGCCAGTAGAACATTAAGCGTGTGTGGTCCAAAAACCTTTTATAGCATAAAATGTGTGTAGCAGTGTTTATATTTAAGATACAAATCGATGAACTTTTAAAGCCAACACTCCACACACTAAAAGCTGTTTTTATAAAAATGAAAAATAAAATGAAAATTTTTCGAATGAGATAACATAATATTTTCATTTATTTTCTGCGAACGAACAAAATTTTAATTTCAATTTTTTACGAACGAACGAACGAACGAACAACTATTTTCAACGAACGAACGAACGACTAACTATTTTCCACAAACAAACGAACGAACAACTATTTTCTACGAATGCACGAACGAACATCTATTTTCTGCAAACGAACAAAACAAAAAAACTGTCAAAAATAGTTTATATCAACCATAGTTGGACTCCTAGAAGGGTCAAATATATGAGCTGGTCCTATTATTATTTTGCCTCTCAACATTTCTTTCCAACACACCTACCCCCTATCTGCCACCTTTCTTTAGGTCTCTATACAAAAAACATAAAAACTGTCGAAAATAGTTTATATCGGCCGTAGCTGGACTCCTAGAGGGGTCAAATATATAAGTTAGCCGTATTATTTTTGCCCCTCAACATTTCTCCCGAACACACCTACATAAAAACTCATACAAAAAACATAAAAACTGTCGAAAAAAGTTCAAAGAGGGGTCAAATATATGAGGTGGTCCTATTATGTTTTGCCCCTTAACATTTCTCCCCAACACACCTACCCTCTATCTGCCACCCTTCTTTGGGTCCACATACAAAAAAAACATAAAAACTGTCGAAAATAGTTTATATCGGCCGCAGCTGAACTCCTAGAATATATAAGTTAGCCGTATTATTTTTGCCCCTCAACATTTCTCCCCAACACACCTACCCTCTATCTACCACCCTTCTTTAGGTCCCCATACAAAAAACATAAAAACTGTCGAAAAAAGTTCAAAGAGGGGTCAAATATATGAGCTGATCCTATTATTTTTTGCCTCTTAACATTTCTCCCGAACAGACCTACCCCTATCTACCAGCCTTCCTTGGGTCCCCATACAAAAAACATCTATCTTCTACGAACGAACGAACATCTATTTTCCACGAACGAACAAAATATTTTTGTTTTTTTCTACGAACGAACGAAAGTTCGTGCAAGGCTCTGGTTATCTCCCATAAAAAAATAATTTGGAAGCATATTGTCTAGGAGCTTGCAGAATTCACATTCTTGGTTAAGGGCAATGGAATCATACAAAGCATCTCAAAGTCCTTAAGAAGTCGTAACTGTTTCTATATTTAATGTAGACCAAGACTGTCGTATTTTTAAAGACTTATTTCTATTTCAACATCAAAAATACCTAAACTCAATTTTCTTTTTCAATATCAAAACCTCGAAATCAAACGAAAAACTCGTCGTATTTTGAAGCCACCATTCTTCGAAAGTGTAAGCAACTCGGAATCGGAAAATTAAGAATAGACTATTCATCGACCTTAAAAAATACTAAAATTCCACTTCATTGGATAATAGACAATCCATTCCCAACATTCTCGGTATCCTGCTTGCCAAAAATTGCAATTCTGCTTTAAATAGTTATGTTGTTTCTAATGTAATGTATAATTTTCGAATGTGTTATCAATATTATAGGATTTGACAATCTCAATAAAAATTCTCTAAGAAAAGAGTTTTTGGGTTGCATTAGAAAAATGATTGGAGAAACAATTAACACGGTATTACTTGTCTTAAATCATTTGACAAATAAATACGTGTCTTTCAAACTCTTTACAAACACTAAAAATTTGCCAATTGATTTGCGACAAGCAATAATGTTTGTATATATAAAAGAATCTAGATGCCCTCCTACATTAAACTCCACATTATCTGTTTCTTATTTGATGAACCTCTGACTAGCTATCGGACTTACTCCACCTGGTTAGGCTTTATGACGACTTATCTTTAGTCAATACAAGGCTTTTCGAAGTTCTTTCTGACTTAATCGTTTTCGGCATTTTTTCAATAGCTATCTCAGTTTAAGAATTCCACGCCAACACATGCCTCTAAATCAGGAGTACGCAAAAAGCCGCCCATGGACGGATAGCTTTCACACGCATACGACAGATTTCAATTGAAAAATCTTTTTAGTTGAGGTGAGAACTTATTACACTGAATAATACGATCAGTCACTGTGTGAACTTCATGCTGTAAGGTTGCGGCCGCTCGAAAAATATTTGAACTATACAAGATTTGCTATCTAATAGATTGATTGGAATAAATTTATTGCAAAATGCTGTACGTGGAAGATGTTGCGTTCTTCAAATATAGTTTACTGTGTTCCAAATAATAATTGTGCCCTTTATTTTTTAGGTAGGATCAACTTGGTTGAAGTAGATCAACATATGCTTCGTTAGTTTTCACCCCATTATGCATTACGACTTGATCTTTAAGGTTATTCTTCAAGTATAAAAGAATATCAGCTGCTTAGAAGTTAAAGATTTACCATAGTCAAAGTTTAAATATTTATTTTTATTTCTTCAGTTTTTAGGAAACTGTTTATCTGAGTGTATTAATCCGCTAGAGTCTGATCCGTTTATTGGATAAAAATGATTGCAGCTACATGCCAGACATATGGACGACGGCGACAACGATGACGACGCGCTAAAGTTTATTGTTCCCCGTTAAGCTTGGTTAGCTTGGCTAGTCAGACAGCACTGGCCTGGCCTGGCCTGCACAAGTATAAGTTTTGTTGTTGCCATGTTGTTCAGTCGGTCGGCGGAAGGTTGTTTAGTTGCTTGACTGGCTGGATCGTAGACTGCTATGAAGGCTGACAATTTGCTCGATAGTAATTGTTAACCTTTGGTCAATTTGACACATATTCATGCTGCAGTTTATGGTTAGTGAGAAATTCTGGTGAAAATGCGCTTGAAAATGAGCTTGCGCTCAGTTCAGATACTCTTCTTGGAAGAATTACATGTGAACGCGATATGAATCTTGCCAAGTTTTTGTTTTTTTGCATTTGTTCAAATCGGGTGAGATTTTTTTTTAACATACCAAGCCAGAGATGACCTCTTGATAAGCTTTGTGATTTTGGAAGCTGAGCTGCTATTATATTGAATTGTTTATTTTTTATAATTGCAGATTCCAAAGATCTAAATCCCAGCGATTTATCCGATGATCAAGATCAACGTTCGCAAGAGCAAAACGATCCACAATCGCCACCAGCCAATACCAACGAGACTGATACTGATGTTGAAATGACTGAAGAAATAAACGCAGCAGCGCCACACTCTACGCTCAACTATTCCAATGCAAGTTCGTCACCATCACAACTACCATCAGCACCACAAACATCAACACCTGCCACAAGAATGACGCCAACCCGCACAGCGTCGTTAAGCGCCACAACTACAGTTACAAATCAGCAAGAATACCCACAACAACAACGGGTGACAAATACACCCGAAGCACTTAGTATAGAACCTAAAGAAGAAATTCGCACTAAGCAAGAATACGACGATGAGGACTATGAAGAAGTTACTTCACATCCACAGCGTAACACACCCACTTCCAGTGCCGCTTCCGGTTGCGGTCAAATGGACTATGATGATGACCAAGAAGAGCAACAATTGGCAATGTCGACGCGACATGCTTCCTCCTCACCGCCAAGCATTTTGCCAAAATTGCGCTTAAATGCTTTTCTCGCCTCGGATCCTGCCCTCAAGCCAGATGCCAAAGATTTGAAAGCCATGCACGAGGAAACGCAAACGAAGAAGCGTGCTGCGGCTGCTGCCGCTGCAGCGGGACACATACCACCGCCACCAGCCCTCCACAAGCAAGAAGATTTGGAGTCCCTGTTGCCGACAACTACTTTAGTGGAACCCATTCTCAAGTCAGCGCCAGCGCCTGCCGTGGATATGCCGCCACGCGTAAAGGTATTCATGTGCATGCCTTGCGGCATTGTGTTCAGCTCGCCCTCAACGCTGGAGGCGCATCAAGCATACTACTGCTCGCATCGGTAAGTATGTATGACTCTAAGTCTTTTCATACTCATAACTTTTCTTTAGTAGCAAAGATATGGATGATGAGAACGTCGTTTCTGGCCTCTCTGCCGATAAAACTTCGTCACTTAATATCTCCGCTACTGGTGCCGCAGGCACAACTGCATCCAGTGCGGTCAATGCTAATGCTGGTGAGCCAGCAACAAAATCGCTTAAGACTGGCAAGCAGTACGCTTGCACACAATGTTCATACAGCGCCGACAAGAAAGTTTCGCTCAATCGTCATATGCGCATGCATCAGTCTTCACCCGCACACAGCGCTAATTCCGCCTCAAACGGTACTACTTCTGGTGGCCTTGGCGGCATGGATGATAGTTCTAGTCAAGTGAGTTACTTGTTGGTTGATTAGTAAACAATTTTATTCGCCTTAAAATATTATATAATAAAATTTCTCATTACTCGTCTATTCCAAAATATCTCCGCTTGGTTAGATTGATCGTTACTGCAGCGAATGTGATATAAGATTCAACAATGTTAAGACTTATCGAGCCCATAAGCAGAACTACTGTAGTTCCAGGCGCACTGACGGGTACACTACTCCTCTCTAACACTATGGCGGCATATAAAACATATTTCTTTTTTTTCTCTCCTTTAGACAACTAACACCAAAGCTGGAGGTAACCACATCTACTGCGTCCAAAGCTGCCGGCAGCGGTGGTTCTGTAAGTCCTCAAATACGCACCAAAACACCGAATCCCGCCATGGTTGCTGCTGCCGCCGCTGCGGCTGCTGCTGCTGCAGCTGCTTCCTTGCAACCGCCACCACAACCATTTCTGGCGCTTCCTACAAATCCTATACTCATCATTCCATACTCGCTGATACGCGCAGCGAGCCTCATTCCAGGACCTCTGTAAGTTTTTCGCTCAAAATTAGGTTAGGTATTAATGTGATTCAGTACCAATCAAAAGTAGTTATTTTAAAAATAGTCAGAAATTAGTACACGACTCCCATTCCCATGGCCTAAAATTGCTAGTTTGACATATTAGTTCGCTTATTTTATGGTATTTAGTGTTTAAACACAATTTCGGGCATATGGACACCACGACTACGTCTTGTGAAGACCATCTTATCGGTCCAATTTTGCACCACTTTTTCCAGCATAGCCAGCCTTATCTCGCCAATAACGTGTCGAATGTTGATTTCCAGCTGGTCAGTCTTAGCTGGTTTATCAGCATAGACCAGTGACTTGACGTACCCCCATAAAAAGTAGCATAACGGATTCAAATCACATGACCTAGGTGAAGAACTGACAAGTGATATGCTCGGATTACCAAAAATTCGTCCCAATACAGTGATGGTTTCACGCGCTGTATAGGTATTGCACCGTCTTGGTGGAACCATTTAGCACTTAGACGATTAATATTGGCTTGGGAACCAAAAAGTTGGGAATCATTTCACTATCACGCCAGACAGTAACTTTTTCTGGAAGTAAGTGAGCCTGAAGAGTCTCTTCAGAATTTTTCTCTCTCCAAATACGGTAATTTGCCTATTTATGTACCCGTTAATTCAACTTCCGTTTTGATTTTCAGTCCATTTACACACATACGAGTGCGACGCAGAGCATAGTCTGATGGCTTCAATTCCTACACCAGTTGGATTTTATTTGGATGTAGGCCAAGATGGAGGCCGTGCCATACTGGTTAAGGTGTGTGGCTTGCGATAGAAAACAGGTTCGGGTCCCATTTGACACAGAATGTTTTTTCAATTAAATTAATTTTTCTGCTCAGCCGTCACTTCTCTTCAGACAATGGCAAGCCTCAGGGACTAAAAACTGCAATGTAAAGCTTATTGAGAACATAAGTCGTTCATAAGAACATAAGAAGCTCGGCCAAAGTCCTTTCAAGGGCTGAAATGGCCAATTCGTTGGTAAGCCAAGGTTCTTCCTCAAAATCTTCCATATAGTGGACGGCGCTTCTTCGATACGCACAGTATGAGCTCTTATTGGATTAATATTGTCCATTCGAATAAACGTAGACATAAATGGATTCATTATTTTGCGTATTCTCTACTCAGATGAACCATTATGCGCACCGTAATTTGTGCGTGGTGGTATGTAAGTTTCCCGCACAGAACGCGAATTTTTGAAATTTTGGAAATAAATTTACACGATTTGTAAACGTTATTCCGATGTAAGTCTTGGCATAGTAAATTGGAAAAGTATACTGAACATAAATGTCAAACCCATGTGTTTACTTACTTTGACGACTGGTTTGCCAGCTATCCCCATGGGCGTAGCGAAGGAAGGACAGAGTAGGGAAGTTTCTCCCCTGAACATTAGAAAAATAAAAATTTTAGGATTAATTAATTTTTAGTATGTCGTGGCTAAAGACTTTGAAAATACTTCAATATGGCCGCGGGGGGTATTTAAGCATCGGTATCCTGCCGAAGCTCCATCCTTACTAGTTTTTTTTACTAAACGTCAGAATCATTGTTGTATAAGACTCTTAAGCAAAATTTGTGGACAATTTGCAACAGTTTCTTTTTTTAAACTAAAAATATTTCTTTAAAATCTACTTGGAATGGGGAATAACAACAGAAACAACGATAATTTTATTTTTCCAAACAGACTAGTTCTATAAAAACAAAAAGTTTAAAGACTTTTATTTGAGAGATAATAGTCTTTAAGCCGAAAAATATTTTTCGTAAATCTCGAAAAATGGGTAAAATTCCTCCACTTTATAGCTCTGCCTACATGAACAATTGTTACAGCTTAGTCAGATGATTGACCTTAATTTTTGTTTGGATTTAAAAGGCTTTCTAAAATCTCTGACATCTAAAATCTGGATATTAAACCCGTTCAAAAAATAGCGGGAATTTTTCAATATTGCCGGTTTTGTAAATCCAATTGTCAATACTGTTTTTTCGTCTTGTTGGTACACAAAGTGCAGCACCGCATTCGAAATATTGACATTGACCTTTATATATATATATATATATATATACTCGTATGTGCAATGATTAAGACAAATTTTTGCAAGTGGTACATTTCAAAGAGGGCCTTAAAAATTACGACCGATCTCTGCGCCCTAGCACATCAATAACCCACTTTAGCGTCGAGCAAGTGAAGAAAATGATCCTGAAATATAGATACATCGGGCGATACATCGGTCGATACATCATTACCAACATCTTTTGTATGCTTTTAGCATGAAAAGTGTGGCAACAAAGCCTGTACCGAATACCCCACGACAATAAGATATGGGTAACGCAGCAAAAAATACTGCGCTAATACTCCAACCCAAGCGCAGATTACTGTATCAGTGGAATGCGTTAACTCAATTGCGCTATGATGTAGTTTCAAATGCTATGACTTCGCTTTTACCAGAAATTCAATCAACGCAGTTCGGTTTTGAATTGAATAGCGCGTTGCTCGATGAGGTAAATTTCGTTGAGTGTCGTAAGCTAGATAGCGTGTTGAAAGTAGATACAATACAGGGCTTCTGGGTCAGGAGGCTCAGAGGCTCAAGCCGATGACGTCACGCCCGCACCCCAGCGCCATCTAGTGGGGGGCTTTTTGCTCAAATGTGCAAAGGTGTATGTCTTTACTAAAAGCTATTATGGTGTATGTCTTTGCTAAAAGCTATTATGGTGTATGTCTTTGCTAAAATGTATTAAAAGTAGGCAAGTTTGGTGTATGTCTTTGCTGTAAGCTTTTAAAAATTGGCAAGTTTGGTGTATATCTTTGCTAAAAAGCTATTATGGTGTATGTCTTTGCTAAAAGCTATTATGGTGTATGTCTTTGCTTTTAAGCGTTAGTCATAATTTCATACACTACATTATCGGTAGTGGTAGTCAAGCGAGTTCTTATCAGTGTTTGCATGTTTTGTTTTTCTTAACCCTCGAATACCTAATAGCAATGACTCAAATCCTGAGTGACGAGCTTAGCTGAAATGATATGACTTGCTATATGAAAATATATATATTAATATGGATTGAAGCAATTTAGGTACGGCGAAGGTTGAAGGGTTAAAGAATTGTTTATAAATTTATCATAATGGTGCTAAGTATTAGGTGCGAGTATTAGATTTGTATAAGTAGTTTAAGAATTGGATGACAACCATTTGAAACATAGGCGTATATAAATATCCATTCGTCAGCTGGGGGACATCGGGGTAACAAGCCCCCGCGTAATAACCACCGGCCAAGTCACTTACACCCAGCAACTTCTCCGCCGCTGTATTTTATTTTAAGTAAACGAAATACACCGCAACCAAGAAGAGTCAAGAAGTTTCTAGAAGCTTCGAGATGCAGAAACTTCGAGAACATTTTAGAAGCTGACTTATGTCATTGTATGCCGAAGCGAATGGTGTGAGAGAGAAAGGGAGAGAGAGAATTTGATAGTAAGAGAGAGAAAGGGAGATAGCAAATAGCGCGATCCTATACAAATAATACTTCAAAATCAACCTAACCTTAGCCAATGCCATAGGTATAGGGGGGCACCCTTTATATATATAGGTATATAGGCTACTCTATAGGTATAGACTTAAAAATTTATTCAAATTTTTCTTTATTACTATTATTATTATTATTTATATATATATATATATATAAACAAATTGTATAATTTTATTAATGGAAAAAAGTGATCTTATATTTAATTAATTTTTTCTGATTTCGCTGGTTAGAGGTGAATATTCAATTACTCGATCATGAATTACTAAACAGTGGGCTGAGGTTCTATCTGGAATCGGTTTGTTTGCTTCGGTTTCAAATTCAATTCGTACATCAATAGGTCCAACTTTAACTGCTTCATTTTGGTGTGTTACATCAACAACAATAAGTGGTGCAATAGCCTTAAATCCAACGACATCTAGCAATGGTTTAGGTTCCCGCATATAATAACTTTGTTGAAATTTTGCATACATATCATATAGTACAGCATACTGTCCCATTTCAAAGCGACTATTTAAATCATCATAGGGATATGATTCAGAGTTTATATATACTTTTAAATTAGATATATTACAATGATCAAATATATTTCCTTCCTGTTTACTTTTTTCTCTTTGTAAACCGATTATAAGAAATCGTGGTCTTTCATTTTGCGGTGAAAGCTTAACATTCCATAAAACTTTTGTTTCCTTTGGTAGTATAGGATTCATATGATAGTCCCAACTTCTAAACGCCATTGGTATTAGCAAATTTTCGTTTTTAATTATCTTGTACATTTCCAATTTTGCAAAGTCTGATAATTGTATATGAGGCATTTTCCAAACTATGTCCAGTATTGTTAGCTTTAACTGATCAGTTCCATTTGTAGAATGATATGATCTATCATTATATGTAGAACGTTGAAGGATAAGTTCATGCTTCGAATTTAATATTATTTTATTATAATCTTCAGCAAAACCCAGGAACATTTTCAACGGCACACAACAACTAAAATGAGATTTTTCCAATGTGAAATTTTCATCAGGAACCCAACCTGCGTTTCTTAATGCGCCACTTTCAGCTTTATTCAATGAAACGAAATTTTTCATGGTTGATGAAATTCCAAGATTACGTGTACGATCAACTTCAAAACCATTAATTTCATAACGAATTTCATCAAACAGATATGAAACAAAGTTGTTTTTAAATTTCACACCTGTTGTTACTACATCATTTCCTCCTTCCTGTTTTACTATAAAACCATGAATGTAAATCATACTCTCACTTGGTAAGACAAAGAGATCTTGATTTTGAATGGGTATACGAATCTCATCGTTATTGTTAAACGATTTTTGGTATGGATAGTAACTATGATAGTCTCTTTTTATAATACTCTCATCGTACATAGGTTGTTGAAGTACATTGAGTATTTCATTCATATTGAATTATTGGTTGATTGATTATCGATATTGTGATTGATTGACTAATTATCGATCAGTTTTAGCCGGTAGCTGTAGAACAGTACAGATCAGTTTTAGCAGTTAGCTGTTGAGTGGTACAGACCAGTTTAGCAGTTAGCTGTTGAACAGCACAGATCAGTTTTAGCAGTTAGCTGTTGAATAGTACAGACCAGTTTAGCAGTTTAGTAATAGTTGTTGTTGACTCTTCTCCCAAGATTAAGTCCCAAGGATTTTAAAAATTCTATATTATATCTTGTCAATGGTTTGTTAGATCTTCTTCTTCCTCGTTCAAGTGCTGATGTAGGACTAACTGTAAATTCTCTTTGTATCTTTTTTTTATTATAAATAATCATAATTATAATTCTTCTGGCTTGAAGTGTAGTCTTACGGTAATCTTTTCCCCTCGAAAATTTATAAGGTCGCCGTCTTGATTTAAGATTCTAATCGTTATGTTGTTTACTTGTTGACAGTTGACAGGTAAATAAATGACATTTTGAGGTTTCTCTTTAATTTTATATCCGGGTGGAACATCTAGAGGAAATTCGTGAATAGTGTGAACCAAAGTGCTATTAATATATGATCCATCTGTCAAGTTGCTTTCGATACGTATTGTATTTACATTTGTAATATTCAAAGGTAAGTCAGATTGAAAATATCTAGTTGTACCTGACTGATCTATATTTATATATTTTGTTTTTTCTATATCTTGTAATGGCTCTATAGTAACCACATTGATAAATTCCTCGTACGGTAGCTCATTTTCTATCAATTTTCTTTTACTGAATCCCAACAATTGTCCTACACTGTTTGGTTTTGAAAAATCTATGTCTTCGGAGGAAGTAATTTCAGTTTTTAGGGTGTTATTGTTTCGCTCAATTTTTAAGTAAATTGAATCATCAATGGATTTTATACTTGACTCTAAGAAAGAAGCAATGTCCTTCAGTTCATATGAACCAACTGGAATTGTAATAGTATGTGGTCCGATATGGAATAAATTATTGTAATCATGTACATTTGGTATAGAATTAATAGATACAAAGTCTATAAGTCCACAAACATATCTTGTAGGTAATTCAACCGGAGGAAAATATTTTGCAACAAGAGTTGAAGTGGTTCCGCTTAAAGAGATTGTTATTGACATTATGCGTATTCGTTTTAAACTGATAGTCTATACCTATAGAGTAGCCTATATACCTATATATATAAAGGGTGCCCCCCTATACCTATGGCATTGGCTAAGGTTAGGTTGATTTTGAAGTATTATTTGTATAGGATCGCGCTATTTGCTATCTCCCTTTCTCTCTCTTACTATCAAATTCTCTCTCTCCCTTTCTCTCTCACACCATTCGCTTCGGCATACAATGACATAAGTCAGCTTCTAAAATGTTCTCGAAGTTTCTGCATCTCGAAGCTTCTAGAAACTTCTTGACTCTTCTTGGTTGCGGTGTATTTCGTTTACTTAAAATAAAATACAGCGGCGGAGAAGTTGCTGGGTGTAAGTGACTTGGCCGGTGGTTATTACGCGGGGGCTTGTTACCCCGATGTCCCCCAGCTGACGAATGGATATTTATATACGCCTATGTTTCAAATGGTTGTCATCCAATTCTTAAACTACTTATACAAATCTAATACTCGCACCTAATACTTAGCACCATTATGATAAATTTATAAACAATTCTTTAACCCTTCAACCTTCGCCGTACCTAAATTGCTTCAATCCATATTAATATATATATTTTCATATAGCAAGTCATATCATTTCAGCTAAGCTCGTCACTCAGGATTTGAGTCATTGCTATTAGATATTCGAGGGTTAAGAAAAACAAAACATGCAAACACTGATAAGAACTCGCTTGACTACCACTACCGATAATGTAGTGTATGAAATTATGACTAACGCTTAAAAGCAAAGACATACACCATAATAGCTTTTAGCAAAGACATACACCATAATAGCTTTTTAGCAAAGATATACACCAAACTTGCCAATTTTTAAAAGCTTACAGCAAAGACATACACCAAACTTGCCTACTTTTAATACATTTTAGCAAAGACATACACCATAATAGCTTTTAGCAAAGACATACACCATAATAGCTTTTAGCAAAGACATACACCTTTGCACATTTGAGCAAAAAGCCCCCCACTAGATGGCGCTGGGGTGCGGGCGTGACGTCATCGGCTTGAGCCTCTGAGCCTCCTGACCCAGAAGCCCTGTATTGTATCTACTGTTGAATTATTTGATTATTTATTAAAGAAGTTTGTTATTATAAAGGAATATTCATTATTTCAACGACAAGTCAAAACAAAGAGCAGAACTCAGCATCTGCCAAAAATAAACAAACCTTAATTTTAAGCATGCAACTACTTTGTACTTCGTTCAAAGTTAATACAACATTCAAACATATACCCAAACTTTGCAAGTTTGCAAAACAAGTTGGAAGTTTGAAGTTGGATTAAAGTTAACTTGCGCTTTTCAAATACAACACGTTTGAATAAACAAAGAAAGAACAGGAAAATATTTGCATTGCGCTGTTGGGTTCCTTTTAATAAAAAAAAACTGTATTAATGCAATAGCGCAGTCAAGTGCTTCAACTCAATAACGCAGCGCTGCAAAAAATACATTGCAAATACATAAAATAAGACATTTTAGCTGAATGGAATGGACTTTATTTTAGTAAGAAACGCTTTTTTACGACTTCTGTAGTGTAATGTCCAGCCCTACCCTATTAAAAGCAGAAACTTTGCATTCAATCTTATTTTTCAACCCTAAGAGAAGTTGTATAGCTAAAATAGTGTCAGTATTGGAAAGAGCGAGGTTTTTACCCCTAGAATGATATTTATTTCTGCCCAAAAAGCTCTTGCAGTTACGTGACAATAAAAAGTTCATTCAATACCGATCAAACAGTAATAGGTTTAGTAAATGTAACTCCATTTTGTACCTTACGTATGCATGTCAATTCAAATACATAGTTAATAAATCGTACTTTGATCTAATTCAAGCTAACATAATTTTTTTGCCGTTCTCTTATCCCGAAAAATACAGCACAACAGCTTCATCCGGTATTGTAAATCCCGAAAACACCTGTTTTACACTAGATAATGGGGCATTGAAACCACTGGCCACTGCCTTAAATATGAGCGCTTCAAGTAGCTCACCTGCCGCAAGCGGTATTCCAACGAACATTGCAACACTTAACAGCAACAACAGCAGCGGCAATGGTCATAAAATACCAATCGTGGACTCAACACGACAACAACAGCAACAACACATAAGCAATGAAGCGATGTTGCCGTTATTGGCTGAAAAAATTGTCGCAAGTCGTAATGCCGAGTTGTCTGAGGCAACTCCAAAGCGGCATGAAAGCAGTCTACGGTAAGTTGCATGAAATATTATTGGAATTAAATTAAAATCAATACAATACAATATTTACAGCGAATCCGCACCACTCGATCTCTCACTGTCGCGTCGTTCACCGCTAGCAGCTGCGCTGCAGCGTCAACGCTTGCGACCTTCTTCTGCATTTCTTGACTCTGAATATCAGCAGCGGTTTGATATGGATACACTTCTCGAAGCCAGTAAAGAAAACCTTTCAATGGACGATAGCGGCAGTATAACGCCTGAGCAAATTGTTTGCGCGCCCTCACTGCCCAACAGCCCTTCGATGAGTCCATCACCCAAGCGACGCGCCATCAGTCCACGTAGTGGCGGAGCTGGCAGTACCTCTTCCATGTCACCACCAGCTAGTGTTGCTTCAGCTAGCACCACAGCTGCTCTTGCGGCAGCTGCCGCTGCAGGCAATCATCTGCTCGATCATCTGCCACTTCGTTCCATGCTACCCGCCGATATTGCGCTTAAACTATCCGAATCGAATATAATGAATCCTCTGTTGGCCAAACAAAATTTGGAATTAGCCTTGAAACTATCCGCCGCTGCTGCCGCTGTTAGTTCATCGGCAGCTGCTGCTGGGTCGGGGCATGCAAGTTCGGGCTCCAACTCTGCTGATTTGGTGGGCAAGTCCGCGTTGATGTCGTTGCCAGCATCTGCATCGGGTAATTCGGGTGGGCAGCCTCAAATATATGTGAAGCAAGGTGTCTCAAAGTGTAAAGAATGCAACATTGTTTTCTGTAAATATGAAAACTACTTGGCGCACAAGCAACACTATTGCTCTGCCAGAAATCAGGATGTATCGGGCAGCGACGGAAGTGGGGCCGATATAAAGCATAGTGGCACGCCACCAATGGCTGCGGGTCCCACAACTGTGGACACCACACCGGTGGCATATCAGCAGCTTATCTGCGCGGCCTGTGGCATAAAGTATACGTCGTTGGACAATCTGCGGGCGCATCAGAATTATTATTGTCCCAAAGGAGGAGTGGCAGCAGCAACTGCTGCTGCAGCCGCTGCAGTGAATGCCGATGCGGCACAGGTAAGCATTCCACCTTTGATGGATTGTCTGTCATACAATTAATCGCTTATGTCATTAAACCTTCACTAGCTCGCTCCACCAAAAGAAAAATGTTCCAAGTGTAAGACGATTCATGAATTCGGCCTTCCTTGCCCAGCCCCACCAGCTCTGCAGCAACCACAGCAACAACAACAACAAACTTCACAGTTAATACCCAGCCCATCCACAAACGTATCCGGCGTTTCTAATCAAAATTGCTACAAGTGTCCAGTCTGCGAAGTGGTTAGCCTGACTGCCAACGAGAGTCGCAAGCATATGGAGACCCATGGCAGCGTCAAAGCATTCCGTTGCTCCATCTGCCGCTACAAGGGCAATACACTGCGGTAAGCACCTCAACAAGAATTCAAATTGTTTTCTTTATTTTAATGAAGAGTAGTTTCGGGTCATTCCTAACCATTATGTTTTTTAATATCATAGCGGCATGCGTACACACATACGTATGCATTTCGATAAGAAAACCACCGACTTCAATGAGGAACACTACATGTCCTGCATTCTCGAGGAAGATGGCTTAGAAATTCCTAGTGCGGCTACATTGAGCCAGGAACACTTGGTACAGCAACTTGCAGCCGCTCAGCAGCAACAGCAGTTGCAACAACACTTACAACAACAACAGCAACAAGTTTACAACTGCGAGATCTGCAACTATTCGTCATCTTATAAAGGCAACGTGGTAAGTTCGATCTACTACGATTGTATATCAAAAAATTTCAAAACTTATGAAAGAACCCATGATACATGGCAGAATTATAAGGTAGGGCCGACTCGGAGAAGAAAAAAGGAGAGAGCAGAGAAAATGCTAGTTGTCAAAATCAGCTGTTTATCTCGGATTTCTTTATGTTTACATTTCGCAGTTGATTTTAGATTAAAATTGTTATTGTTTTTTTTTTTTGCAAATTGAACACTTCTTTCACATTTTATAGTTTTTATTACAGAGTTTTTATAATATTTCCAGTTTAATTATGATAAATTTAACACTTAACTCGAAGGGGGAGCATTGGGCCAAAATGGAACGTCTCCATTCTTTGCGCTCTTTGGCGATGGCTTTAATCTCTTTCTACGTTTTGCCAGATTCTTGGATTTCCCGCTCAAACGACCTTTTCCAGGTGATATGAGGTGTACCACATCTTCTACTGCTTTGAGGATTCCACTCAAGGGCCTGGCGGCAAACTTCGCCATGTGGTTTTCGGAGGGTACGCCCTATTCCTCTATATTTGCGTAGCTTGATTTCGTTTACGATGGGGATCTGGTTGCATTTTAGGTGCAAATCGGCATTGGAGATAGTGGGGGGCCACCAAACTTTCAATATACTCCTCAAGGATTTGTTGACGAATACTTGCAGCTTGTTCGTTATCTACTTGATGACTAGCCACGTTTCGCATCCAATATAACAAAATTCTGATTTCACATTTGAATTGAAAATGCGAACGTTTTGTTTTGGTGGATATAACAAAAGATGACTATATTTTGTTCAATTGAGCAAACGAGCCTTTCGCATTTGATATTCTTGAATTTATATCCTCTTTTGCCCCACCATCCATGGAGATAATACTGCTAAATACGTAAAGCTGTTGAGTTTTTATCAATGTCATCATTGCCAGATTTGATTTCAATGTCATTTCTGGATGGGTTCAACTTTATGATTTTAGTTTTGAGTGCATTGATTTTTAGGCCGTCTTTATCCGGCTCCAAAATAAACTATTCTATCTTGCTTTGCAAATCTGAGTGTTTGGATGATAAAAGCTAGATGCCATCAGCGTAGTCGAGATCTTCTAACAATTCGTTAAATCAAAACAGCGACTGTCAACTATCACCTATTATTTATTAAATTGGTATTTAATTAAATTGGTGTGGATTAATATTGTTTCCTAAAACAGTTGACACCCAGTACGTTTGCTTTGTTGAGTGTCATAAATAAGTTATTAATTTTCACTGTACTCTGTTATGGAAGAGTGCATGAGTATTTTATTTTCGCTCCAAGAGTGACAGTAAAGTGCTATCTGCTGCTTCATTAGCCCGAGGTTTCTAGCCAAGGAGCAGAATAGAATTAAAGTACATATAACGACAGGGGTCGAAAACTCAAAACATATATATTGGATTTCTGTAGGTCTGTGAACACAACAATTCTGTAAAAGACATATATGTATATTTAAATTTTCTTACTCTTTATATTAGTAAATTTCTAAATCTTTATGCATAAGAGACAAGCATGCTGCTCCGCTCGTGATATCACTCAAACTGTAATTATTTTTTGCCAGTATTATAGTGCTTTTCCAACATATACTATCCTCAAAATTATTCAGCCTGAAAGTGTGCACAGAAAATTTATTTCATATTTATCAGTGACAGCAGCACGCCGACCTTTTACGTATGTGCATACTTTCAGGCTGAACATTTTTCTGGACAATATTTGCTGTAAAAGCACTGTAATAATGGCAAAAAAATAAAGTTTGGGCGTAAATGCTTCCATCCCATCGTAGGACGGAGTTTTAAACTAGTTTAGTATAAATTTAAAACTAATAATCAAAATGTCTGATGTGTTTTTATTTTATTTTTTTAACACCAAAAAAAATAAAACTGCTCTACTCCTCTCTGACTCCTCTGCCAGAAACCATTGATCGGAATCTGTAATTATTTTGGTAAAAGAGACCTTGTAAAAAGTAAAAGCAAGAAACAATTAAAAAACTAAATGGCCATTTCACCCCTTAAAATGACTTTGACCGAGTTTCTTATGATCAATTGTGTTGTGAGATGTTTTGAACACAAATGATCGACAACTGGACCTACAAGTTCTATGCTGACTCCGAACGGATTATGTTCTCAAGAAGCTTTTCATGGCAGTTTATTACTCTCTGAGGTTTGCCATTGTCTGCAGAGAGGTGACGGCCGAACAGAAAAATTAATTCAATTGAAAAAAACGTTCTGTGTCAGGTGGGAATTGAACCAGGGTTCTTTGGCGTATGGGCCACACACTCTACCCACTACGTCACGGCCACAAGGAACAATTAGTTAATATTTAATTAGAGCTATTTTAACAATTGTTGTTAGTTGTTTCATTCAACTTTAAATTGAAAATTTAAGTAGAAATGGTTGCATAAACATCTCAGTGATAAGAAATAATAATGTTTACTTATACATAATGCAAAGAACATAAAAACTTGGAATTGAAATGAAAACTTAAAAATCGGACATATATGTCCCACTGGCCCTAAAAGGGTTGAGACCCTTTTCTATTGCTTTTTTAACCGCTCTCTTTCGTTGCTTCAATAACATCCTCTTTCCCACTTTTAATTCCAGCTCCGCCATATGAAACTGATGCATCCACAGGCGATTATAAATTCTCCTTCGATCTCGCCAGAAGCAGGCGATTCAGAAGCCGATGCTGCATCGCGTACAAGTAGTTTGAATGGCACCGGTGGTGATAATGGCTCCCATGGGTAAGTGTTGAATACGTACATATAGGGTATTCCAGATCAACGTTACAAATCAAGAAAAGATATAAAACTGTGTGGCAGGTGGAGGGGGCAGGTTTACTACCCCCTGTTTTGAGTTATAAGCGGAAGTATAGCAAAAAATTAGTTTCATAGTTATCATCGGCTAAAAACCTTAACATGCACAGTATTACAGATTTTTTTTTTTTTGAGATTGTAAGTTAGTTAACTAATATCCAATAATTTTTTTAGGATATTTAACCTAATGCTTTTTCAAAAATTAAATACGAGGGCAGTTTTCTAATTCAGTGAAAAATTACATTTCCCGCGTATCTATTTACTTTAAATACAACACTGATCCTGTCAACTAACATTTGTTAATACACTACTGTCAAAAGTTCAGCTCGCTGCGATGCGTAGTTTGTGTGTGGCAGCCATTGACAGCAGACGATCTTGTGAATTTTGAAGAAACTGGAAAAAAGTGAATTTCGTGTGCTCATCAAGCACATGATACAATAATTTACAAGGTAGCCTTGACAACTACCTTTTTTTCTCACTAGCGGCGATCGGGAGTTGTCAAATTAATGCAAAGTTTAACTTGTCATCTGTTTTGCTGCTTCTTCGTTTTCTCTTTTTCAATGCGTTTTTGACCACTCCAAATCGCCAACAGAACTGTCACTCCTACCTTGTAAATCATTATAACATGATCAAGCATTTTTTTTGCTCAAAAAAAGCATCAGCCAAACCAAGGAAAGGCTTGATAAATACTTTAGGGACTCTGCACCATCAATTTCAATGGTTAGGAAGCGGTTTCCTGAACTCTGATGCAGTCGTACAAGCACAATTGACGCCGAACGTTCTGGACGCCCAAATGAGGTCACCACCCCAGAAATGGTCACTAAAATTCACAATATGGTATTGGCCGAATGCAGAGTTAAAGTGCGCGAGATTATTGAGGCTGTAGGCATCTCAGACGAATGGGTGTGGAACATCCCAGTCGGAAAGTAGGCGAACACCTCTCTAAAGCGTTCTATCTTTTCTTATTACCTCAAGTATTGAAAAAAGGCACTAATACCTTGGGAGATGAACACGACAGCTGCAAAGCGATGTGTTGGAAAGAAAATGCGAAAAATGTTGAAGCAAAAACAAAACAAAATTAGAAAAAATCTATATACAATACATACCGACATTCGTAGCATTCCTTCATTGCCAAAAGAAGGTACTCGGATTCTTGACTAGTCCCTTCTTACGTGCTCGAAGATGTGACGAAGGGCTCAATACCCCTTACGTAGTAGCTACATACAAAAAAAGATATGGCATTTGGAAGTGAAGGGTATGATCGCCGAGTCTTAAAGGATATGCCAAGAAGCCATCTTGGGATGATTGCTTTTCTTATTGGGATTTTGCGAAATCATTTGGATATGAAAAAAATTATCCGTAAGATGGGTGCCGCGTTTGCTCACTCTAATTGATTTAAAAGCGTTTTTGGCGATGTTGAACAAAGATAAGAAGGATTTTTTTTTCCATCGATTAGTAACCGTGGACGAAACATGTATCCATTACTACATACCAGAGATAAAGGAAAAGTCGAAACAGTGGACTTCACCGCCGAAGAAGGCGAAGACGATGCTATCGGCCGGAAAGATTATGGTGGCAGTATTTTGGGATGAACGCGGTATAATCTACATCCACCGAAAATAACGATTAAAAGCGAATAATATGAAGCCGAATTGAACCATTTGTACGACGCTTGGAAATAGAAACGTTCCCATTTGGCGAGGGAAAGAGTGTTCTTCCATCGAGACAATGCGCGCGTTCAAAATTCCATGAATTGAAGTACGAATTGCTTCCTCATACAGCATATTCTCCAAATTTGGCCCCAAGCAACTATTTTCTGTTCTGAAATAGTTGCTAATCTGAAGAAATAGCTCGGCGGAAAGAGATTTACCACCAGAGAGGAGCTCATCACTGAAACAGAGGCCTGAAACAGAGGTCTTTTTGAGGACCTTTCGAAAACGTATTTTTCAGATGGGATCAAAAATTGAAGGAACGTTGCACGAAGTGTATCGAGCTAGAAGAAGGCTATATTGAGAAATAAAACGTTTCTTTTGCCGTAAATATCATTTCTTGTTTCATTTTTCACTGAATTTAAGGCCCTCGTACTTTTAAATCAATATCTTTACCGTTATTTCGTAATCCTCTCATAGAACACACCTAAACTTATCACAAAAATTGATATAAGTTTCCTTGAACATATGTAACCATAATCATTCTGGTTTTCATCAAAATTAAGACACTTTAAACGTTTAAATATACGTTTGGTATAAATAATATGATCTTCATTTCAATTAATTCAGCATTATGCGTTGTTCTATAAGAGAAACTATTAGTTATAATGAGAAAATCCTATTCTTCGCCAATTATAGTTTTTCACTTTCAATTACATTTTCTCAAAAAGTTGCTTATCTCAAATTTTCGTGTTAATTGCTTCCCTGAAATCTCTTTATGCCCGAAAAAAACCACTCTATAACATTCCTATTTTCTATAATTTTCCTATCAACATTTCATTAATATTTTTTTTTTCAGTTTTGCCATCAAAACGGAACCCATGGAAAACCATGCAGTGCCAAGCATAAATAATTCCGGCTCAAATCTAATCCCACAACCATCAGCTGTGCGTTCCGGTTCATCACTGGGCAATCTACACGATAACAACAACTCGCCAATACCAACCAACACATCCAACGATTTCATCTCACATATTAAAAGCGAACCCATGGATATCACCATCGAGACGACAGTCACCCATCTACCATCGCAACTGAGTTCACCCTCAACAATTGCTGCAGTGCTACCGCCGCCATTACATCAACCACTTAATACCACGCCCGACGGAAATAGTCCGGCCAGTGCGGGCTCCAACATAAACCAAAAATATTGTCAAACCTGTGACATCTCATTCAACTACATGAAAACTTATCTGGCCCATAAGCAATACTATTGCAAAAACAATATGCGCCGCCCTGAGACACCAACACATCATCAACAACAGCTGTGCGACAGTCCTACGCCGAATGCACCAGTATTGCCAACAGCTGTGCGTACGGTGCACTCACCCAGCGCCGCTATTTTGTTGCAAAAGAATAAGGAGAACCTGCAGCAAGAGGCGGCCATTTGATAGATAGAACAGGAGCGGCAGCGAGAAATGCAACGAGTGCGCCAGCAATGGGAGTGGTATTATATGTGCTGCTAAAAATTGCTTAGAAAGGGAGATCGAGAGGGTGCTAGGCTGGAATAAAGAGTTGAATAGATGAAGAAAACAATCTTTAAAAGATTAACAAAATTTTGGTGGTACACAAAAAGCAAATAATTTTGCTTCATTTAAAAAAGAAAAAAATTTATAAAAAACCAATTTTTACATTAAAAATGCTCTTGAATTTTTTTCTGAAAAATATTTACTATGAAGTAGAAGAGTAAAAGCAAAAACTAATGGGTAACTTAAAATTAATACTTTTGAAAAAAGAATCTTTTTGCTGCTCTACCCTAACTTTCTGTTCAACTTTTTATATACTCTAAAAAAGGAAACTATGAAAAAGAATATCAAATAGAATATGTTAATGAGTTAATTTAAAAAAAAAAACAACAACATGACATAAAATGCATGCCAAAGTTAAATATAAATAAACAAAATGTGTATACACATTAAACATTAATTTTATTTTAAGTTATAAAAAAGAACAAAACAAAAAAAAAACTAAAATAAATAACAAATTTTTAAAAGCTACTAAGGGTATATATAAGGTTTTTAAATTTTAAGAATATTTTGTAAATTTTTTATTAAAATTTTTTTTTATATATATATTTTTTAAAACTCGTGTTCATTATTTAACTTAAATTTCAATCATAAATTTAAAAAAAAACTGTTACTTCCAAACTATTCAATATTTTAATTTAAAATTTGTTAACAAAATGCGAATTAAACTTAAACTATGCATTCTTTAAAGAATAATAAAACTCTATATATATAGTAGCTTCTATTATATTATATAATAAATATACTATTATATATAAATATAAAATATCTAAGTATGTGACAATAATTATTTATTCCATAATAAATACCAACGTATAAAAATTCTATTCATATAAATGTGAATAAAAAACAAGTTATAGAAAATACAGTATCTTAAAATATAATAATTCAAACAATATCTGTTTACTGTTATGGCGAAATTTTTGGGAATTATCTACCAAAACGGTAAGTATCAAATTAAAATTTAATTACACAAGCTTACAAAAAAAAAAGCCCGGACTATTAGACCGGACCATGGTGTTCCGAGGTATTTTTGTGTCCTCGTAAAAAGATATACAATAGATTTTTATATTAAAAAATACTAAATGTTATCTAATATTTAAATGAAGTAGATGATTTATAATCAATCCCTTAAAATTTAACCACCCTTTACTTGGCAGGTCTTGATTGGTGGTTGATTGTAGGTGTCTGGTGTCTAGGAGTGGGCGTCTAATTGTGAGGCCATATTTCCCTCGGAAATATGATCCTTACACTCCCCCCTGTAGTTCGCTGGAGAAGTGCTACTTCGGCGTTGCCGGTACGGCGGATGTAAATCAGGTAAGGTCTGTTGTTGACTTGGCGTCGGAACTTTCGCCGTTGGCCGATCTTGCGGCGTTTCTGGGCTTTGTTGATAATGTAGTGTAATTCGTTCAGGTCCTCTGTGGGTATCGCTTGGAATTGCATGTTTTGGTGATGTTGCGGTGTGTGGTCTGGGATATTCTCATCCGTCACTTTTCCGGCAAGTGTAGGGTGTTGTAGGTTGAGATGTGCGCAAAGGTTGGCACTGAATGATGGCACTTCACTCGTGTGTGCCGAATCATCGGGTTCGTATACGAGCATAGCCTCATCTTGAGGCTCTAGTGCAGCTTCTGTTTGGGTCGAAGTGGGCATTGCGTTGTCGGCAAATGTAGGGTCCGATAGGCCCCACTGTATGTTGTCGGCTTGTGGCACTTCGCCCTCAGGTGCGATATCGTCGTGCTGGATTAACCAGCCAAGACATACTTCGATGTCTTCTTGGTCTTGCTCTACGTTGAGAAGAAAGCTATCGTTGTAATCATCATAGCTGATATAGTCTTGTTGTACAGCATGTATGTCGAAGATTGGGTTGGTAGCGTTTATTCTAGCTACCGTTGGGCTGAGCGATTGATGAGGCTGTAGGGTCGCTTGCTGCCCATGTATGATGCAGGTAGTGGGCGATTGTTGAGGCTTTAGAGTCGCCTGCTGCTCATATATCGTGCTGGTAGTGGTCTCCTGTGTGATGGCTGGAAGTCGAATTGGCGTTGGTGTTTTACCGGCTAATTGCTGAATGACTTGACTGATCCTTCGTCGCTTCTGACACATAAATCTTGTCGAAAACCAGTTGCTCTTATCGATCGGGAACCTATAGTCAGTGATCGGATCCAAAATGAAACTCTCTATGTATTGGAGAGCATAGAGGCCACAGTACGTGTAATTCGTCCGCTGCGGGACTTTCATCTGATTGCCTGGCAGGTTGTGTTGTTCTGGTGTAGCTGACCTATTGTGACAGGTAGTCGCATTTCTGTGTGACGTTGCCTCGTGGGGTACGGCAGTATTACATTGAATGGCCTCTGGCGATGTTGCTATGGGTCTAGCTCGTAGTGTCAGAGTCTGCCCGCTTATGATAAGCGAAGTGTCCACACGTAGAAGGAAATCTAGCCCCAAGATAAGGGGCTCTTCAGCGTTGGGTAAGACTAGTAGTGCAATGGTGCAGATACCTTCCCCAAAGCGGATGGTTGCTTTCAACTCCTCGGTAATTGTTGCAGTTGTGCAGTCAGCCATGTGTATGGTTTGATGTGTAGGTTTCATGGTGTGTGATGTGCCTACTTCGTTGGCGTAGAATTCGTCTATAAAGCTGCGGGTGGCCCCAGTATCAATTAGGGCATCTAGTAGCTCGCCTTCCAAAGCGATGGTGGCTGTGATGCGACTATTTTGGAAGCTTAGCGGTAACTGGGGGTAGGGGTAGAGTTGCTCCTCGACCACGTCGACCCCGGTATTGAGAGTTGCAGGCTGGGGTCGCCTTGAATGGCAGTTGACTGTTCTATGATCATGGCGACCACATGCCCAGCAGTGGAAAATTCTGGGGTTTGTGCATCGAGTGGAGTTGTGCCCCTCCTGTGTGCATCGCCGACATGTCTGTTCGTTGGGTCGGGTGTCGCTTTCTTGCAGCGAGAGCCGGCGGTGTGTATGACTTTGTGCTTCGGTGGAAGATGATCTAACCCTTTTGGATGTCGAAAACCTGGAGTTACCAGCTTTGTTGTGGGAGGTGGTACTGCGAGTAGATGTTCTTGGTATGGTGGCTGTAGATATCCTCAGGCTAGGAGCTTCTGTGAAGTATTCCTTACTTGGGGATATGCTGGGTGGCACAGCTTGGGTGTGCTCGAGTTTGAGGAATCGTTCTTCCACTTTCTCTTTGTAATTGTCTACATTTGGGAGGATTTCCAATCGCTTGTGCAGTCTATAGATCCATGTGGGCTTAATCATTGTATTGCTTCGGTATTGATGCTGTAGTACGTCGATAATGGAGCAGTAATAACTTTGCTGCTATTACTGGGGCAGTAATGACTTTGCTGCCGATGATTTTTGTAGATTTATATTTTTTTTTTTAAACACTGTTCGATTTTAAAATCGTAATGCTGCTGCTTGTCTTGGAAGCCGTAAATTTCTTCTGTTGTTTTGCCGTGGAAACAATTGTTGGATGTCTTATATGAATCTTGAGAGTTTTCTTATTTTAGCGAGACGTCGGTGATTTGTCACGAAAGCTTCTGAGTTACAATTTCTTTATTTATGTTGTTATATTATTTCGGAGTTGTTATACTTTGTTAAATATTAGTGCTTCGCTATGAAGGCTGTTGGTGCTTGCTTATGAAGGCTTTTGTAAATGTTAATGCTTCGCTATGAGGGCTGGCTGTTTATATTATTATTTTATATTATTGCATTTGTTACATTCATTTATTAATATTTTATTATTTTTTTTTTTTTTTTTTCTGGTACTCCGTGTTGCTGCAGAGTCCCTGCTCGGGCGCCACTTGTAACGAACCTCCTGGGCGTTACTATTAACTTTCCAGCTGAGGTATCCTCAGCGGCTGTCCAGGGCTCGTAAGCAGATCTGCTATTTTGGAGTCTTGTCGGCTGGCTTGACTTTATCAAGTTCGGCGTGCAATATTTCCAGGAGTTGTGGTCACAATAAGAAAGAGCGGATTTTGGCGCTGTGCTCGTATGGAGCACGAGTGTGTGACACGGGAAAGAATTTATGTTATCCTGTCCTCCGGTGACACAAATGGGAAGAGAGGGAAAAAGATAGCTTGCGACTCGTGTAAAGCCAGGAGGATGTGAGGCTAACAAGAATTTATGGTATCCTGTCCGTTAGCAACACAATTAAAATAGAAGAAAATAGGTATATCCGTGCAGGATGAGGAGTTCGTGGCACGAGAAAGAATTTATGTTATCCTGTCCTCTGGTGACACAATTTAGAGAAAATCAATAGACTTGTGCTCATGCAGAGCGATGGACATGTGGCACTAGAAGGAATTTATGTTATCCTGTCCTCTAGTGACAGAAGTTGAAGGGAAGTAGGATAGAATAGAAAATAAAGTTATAAATCGCTCCGTGACTGTCAACTTACTGCCTCGTTTGTATTTGATGCTTTAGTATTTATTGACGCAAAATTTATATATTGTTGTCTTGTAATTATGATCTCACATCCTTGATGGTTGCAATAATTTCCTCTGTATATTATTTTACTCGCCAGTGGTTGAAATAACACTTCGTTGGATGTATCGCTGCACTGTTTGGCGACGGAAGAAGAACTCTCTGAATGTACGTCTGCACTCGATGATGGTTTAAATAAGACTCCCAGAATGTACGTCTGTTCTGCTTGACGGTCGAAAAAGAACTACTCGTTGCATGATTTTCTAGCAGCGCTTTCAGCTATTATTCTCTTACTTGGTTCCGTGTGCAAAAGATAAGGTTTTGCTTATGACGTCTCAGTGTGTGTGTGCTTATAATTTAAACCGTACCAATGCTTAGTGTTGTTTATCGTGGTTGGCTTGCATTGGTGCCGTGTGCAAAAATAGAGTTTTGTTTATTATTAGTTGCTGCGTATATTTTGATGCAGGCTTAGTATATTGTCGTTGTTCTAGCGGTCGTTTTAGTGGCGTGTTTCTGTTGTCGCTGTATTGGTTTTCATTTGCTGCCCTGTAGGAAAAACAACTATTTTAAAAGTAGTTGATAAAGTAGTTTTTTGTCAACCACAACTAGTTGAAATTCTGACTTTTTTCCATAGAACGAACTAACTTATTTTGTATGGTGATGTCCGCTAAATAATCAAATTGCCTTGCGTCTGCTTATATTTTCAACTACTTGTTAAATATTTAAACTATTTTTTAATTACTTTAAAAAAAAAATTTTACTGATGGCCTAAATTTAATATTATTTGATGAAATAAAATGGTTAAATATATAAAAAAATTGTAATCTAATAAAAATTTGCAATTAAAACATGTCAAAATGAGAGTAGTTGCCGCTTTAATATAATTCAAAGTAGTTTATCAATCACTTGTTTTTAAGTAGTATTTCAGTTACTTCATATATAATGCAATAAAAACTATTTAAAATTGAAGTGGATACCACCTTAATATAATTCAAAGTAGTTCATAAACTGGTTTATTTTAAATTAGTTTTTTAATTAGTTGTTTTGAAAAACAAGTTAGTTTGTTCCTATAGGGCAGTGGACTGCCAGTGATGTCAAGGTGTGAGTGTATTTGTGAAAAGTGGGAGTGTATTGAGTTTTTCGAACTGTTACTGTCTTCGGACTGGCACGTGTGGCTAGGGGGTTCACAAAACGACTTCTTTCAAAAAAAGCTCTTTTGTCAAAGGGAATTGTTGAAAATGTGCTTGGACTATATGGAGACAGGTTGTTTTGTCAAATTTCCGCCAATGGTCGTTTTAATTTTTAATTTTTTTTTGTAATTCTGTATTGTTAGAGAAGTTGTTTTGTCAAATTTCATTTGAGGAAAACACTCGAAAGTGGCCGTAATTTTTGAATTCTGAATTGTTAGAGAAGTTGTTTTGTTAAATTTCATTTGAGGAAAAAGCTCGAAAGTGGCCGATATGCCGATTGCGTATTTTATCTTGTAAAAGTCATAGAAAAAATCCAAATTTGGCGATTAGACCAAAAGAAGCGCATTCAAATTTTATATTTAATACAAAAACCTTAGAAAATTGTCTTATCTCGAGAGAAGCCGTTTAGTCAAATGTCGCTTTATTTTCCCAGGGGGCAACTGCCCCCATTAACACCCGCTTCCGGCGCCCCTGATTTTACATATAGAAACGAAATTTATAAAGAAAAAATTATATAAATGTTATTACTATTATCTTTTTCGTAGACTATTAAACTGTTCTTTCTGATTGGTAAGATGTTACTTTCATCACTTTTCTTTTTTTTTATTAAAAAAAAAGCATATTTTTAAAGCATTTTTTTTTTTACTTGAGGTCATTTCGTTATATCGGCTGCGTTCGTTAATTAAGTACGTTTTTTCGTTCGATCCAACTAGATTTAATATTTAAATAAAAAAACCCAGCACGTATATAGAATGAAATTAAAAAATGATAGAAATAAAAGTGCCAATGTTAAAAAGTGAACGCAGTTGTTTTTTTTTTCTTAAATCCGAAACCGTGTTCAAGCGAAGCCGTGCAAATAAAGTGCCATGTAAATCGGGGTATAGATGTATTTGGTTATGACATGGAATGCATTCGAAGCACTGACAAAGTCTTACCAGCGGGTTGTTTAGTTCGTATGTATAGCTTTTGATTTGTTGTTGTATCATTTATCATTCGAGCAGCCATTTTAAAATGATGACTCACTGTATCGTCGTCGTAATTGACACATATTTGTACAATGATGTCAACAAAAGTGCTGAGTAATGCGAAAATAAAACTAGCGAATAATTTTGAAATTTATTTTTTCGATAATATAATTTTAAGTCTTAAGGCCAATTTTTTTTTGCGAATTAATTTTTTTTTTTTGCAAACTTTTTTTTTATTATATGAACTTACATAGTATTTAGCAAATTTCAAACAAATCTACCAAGTCAGGCACGAAATCACGGCACCATGAAAAATCACCCATAAAATAAAACAGCCAAAAAACAAGAATGAAAAATCACCCAATAATTTTTCATACAAATTTGGATGAATTTTCATTTTTATCATATGAAAAGAATTGGGTGATTTTGCATTTTTGTTGTGTAAAATTTTGTTTTTGTTATTGGTGTATTTTTCATATGAAAAATCTATGAAAAATCGCGCGATTTTTTATAAAAATTTTTCGCCTGTGGCGCTTTTTCGAGTGTTCACCCTTTTGCGGATTAACCAAACAATGAATTTTTTTGGTTTTTAATCAAAATATTTCAAAGGCACATACAAAATTTGTTATACCTCAAATGTTCTGATTACAAAACCAGTTATATCTTCAAACCATTCTTATATCTTATCTTCAAAAGTAATGCATGGTGGATCTTCATGGTTAATGGCTCATTGAATAGGTTATAGCATAACAAAATTATAGGAAATCAAAACATAAATCACAAGTTTTTAGGCCCATTTCACCAGCTATAACCAAATATCTATAACTTCTGAACTACATGAGAGCGGCCTAAAATTTGTGCAACATTAACTTTTTTAGCTCCAAATGCACACTTTGTAAATTGCTCCTACGAAATGTTTTTTATAGATTTTTAAGCATGAATCATGATATTAAAATTGGCCTTAAAAAAAATTTACCTTGAAAACTCTGCTCATTTCGTACAAAGCAAACTTATATCCTGGGAACAATGCAAAAAATTGGGCGATTTTGCATTTTTTTTGGTCTTTTTTCCAAAAAATGTTGGGTTTTTTTTCGTAAAATTTCATTGAGCCATTTCTCAACAATTTTGGGCCATTTTTATTTGGGTGATTTTTCATTTTTATTTTTTTTTTTTTTTGTTCGCAATTTTGCTTTTGGGCGAATTTTCATATCGGCATACATACTTTTAAAGAAAAGTAGTCAAAATATGATGGTATAATATTTCATAACGAGCTTTTTGAAGTCGCAATATTTCTATTTTTATTTGCACTTTAAATTAAAACTTGGATTTGTTCGAAAACTAATTGTTTGATACTTTAAATTTGCGCGAATTCGTATATTTTACCATTTTTTAATAAGTCCCTTTAACCATTTTTTCACTTAAACAGCTATCTACAACAAAAAAAAAAAATACACTCAGGCCTATCAGTATCAGGAGTTTCGTCCGGAATCGAAAAAGGGAATCTCCTTGTTTAAGACTAAGCAGATAAGACTTCTCCTTTTAATTTTTCACTCTCATGAAATTGACGGTTGATGAACAAATTTCAATTAAAAATTTCCAAAAGTCCTTGAGCTTTATCTTAGGTAAAACTGAAATTCCCTTTTCCGATTCTGGGAAAAAATTACTCATGATAGGAATGATTCTGTTGAAACAAATATCGGGAATTGGTCAATAAAACACAAAATATTTATTATGCATTCAAAATAATAATATTGCCTTCACAGTAGGCTCCTTTTGAAATAATACACTTATGCCAACGAATAGTCCAATCATCAAAACATTTTTCAAACGAATTTTCCTAAATCGCCTTCAGTTCTCGCTGCGAATTCTCTTTTATGTCTGCAATCGACTGAGTCGTAATTTGAATTTTGGCCTTAGCAGGTGAATACAGTAATTGTACGCTGATATTTGTTGAGTTTTTGGCCAAAATTTCGTTCACAATGATAGCCTTGTGAGATGGTGGGTTGTCTTGGTTCAAAATCCATAAGTTTTCTTTCCAAAATCCTGGACTTTTTTGACTAATTGGCTCTATCAAACGCCGCATAACGCCCAGATAATATTCTTTAGTTACCATCTGGCCTTCAGGCAAGAATGCCATGTGCACAACACTACCATAATCCAAGAAAACATTATCACGGCTTTTGATAGATTCTGACGTGGATTTTATGGTTTCGGCTCAACTTGTTTGATTTGATGTTTACATGTTAAAGTCGTAGATCCATGTCTCATCTCACCAGTTATAATGAGATTTATGAATTTGAGATCGGAATTGACAAGTTCTACCATGTCTTCACCGTCCTTTACACGATTGAGTTTTTGAAGAAAATTCGAATCTTTCGGCACTAGTCGAGTAGTAAAGCGTTTCATGTTCATAAAACCGTGTACAAAGGTACTTATTCACCCCAATCATGAAACATTTTCTACTGGAAGTTGTAAAAGGGAGTTTCCGTTTTTTAAGATAGCAGATAAAAGACATTTCATTCTTTTATTTTATACTCATTTGCATTAAAAATTTCCAAAAAGTTTTTGTACTTAATCTTAGAAACTCCCTTTTACAACTCCCGGGAGAAAATGTTTCACGATTGCGGTGATTGATTCGTGAGACACAGAAAAAACAGCGGCTAACTCTCTTAAACCAGTCACCATTTCCTTCACATTTTTGATGTTAACTTCAGTTGAAGACGTTGAGGGCCGACCCGTGATAAGAAATAAGGTAGTAGTTACAGTTGTTTAAGCGACCATAGCTCTCTCTTCTCAAAAATAGTATAAAGTGCAGTACGAAAAAAGTAAAAATAAAATATGCAGGCATATGACAAACTATGTTCACCGTTTGTGGAAAAAATTTGCAGCTACCACTACCACCTTATTAATTGCATCATGGGCCGACCAGAGCTAGACGAACCTTCCAACACATCTCAACCGCTTTTGAATGCACTGTACCTCTGTGTTTTTGATAAAATCAATTCACCTTAAGCATTCTGTAAAATTTTCAGCGATTCGGTACATGAAATTCCATTAGCAAAACAAAATTTTGAGAAAAATTTATTTTTTCAGTAATAGGTACTATTTTCGGCTAAAGTACTAGTACCGCCATCATAACATACTTAACCTAACAGCCCTTAGCGATAAAAATAATTTTTACCAGCTCCTTTTAAACGAATATTTCCAGATACTTTCTTGACAGAAAATATGTATAACCATTTGAGCTATGCTAAATTAGCATTTACGCAGTCATAAACCGGTTCTTAAACAAGAGAAAATTCGCATTTTAGGCAGGTAAAAATATTTAGCGTCCTTGCACTGTTAATCCGGTTCTTAAACAAGAGAAAATTTGCATTTTAGGCAGGTAAAAAGATTTAGCGTTATATTCAGACGATTGTCCTTGCACTGTGAATCTGACCTGAATCTAGACCTTATAAAAGTTGTTGGAATTTTTTTGCCTTCCATAACGCAAAGATCCCAAAATGTGCAGTGGACAAAAAAGATGGTATTTTTTTTAAATTTTAAATTGTTTAATCATATTTGTATTATTAAAAAATAAATCCGAAATCATATAGCGTATGTATCAGATGTGTTTTAAGCCTATGTATTTGTGTGTGTGTATATATTTTATAGAAAATTAAATAGTTTAGAAAAAAGCTGAAGTCAAGTGTTTAAACTAGTTACGAAGAAAATAATGCTTTCAATTAGTGTTTAAATTAAGCTTAATTCAGGTTAATTATAGTTGGATCATAATTATACATCTTTTTCTTGTTTATTCATATTTAAAATAAGTTTAATAAATTTCTTGTTTTTTTTTTTAATCGCCGATTGATCGAGTTCAAAGGAGATTTTACATTTGAATAATTTTGTGATAGAAGAGAGCAACCGAAACGCTGCACAGTGAGATATATAAAAAAAAAAGCAATTAGTTATAGCCACGTCCACTCCACACAACTAACTCCCAATTGATCACCCAATGAATTCATCAAATAATATTAATAAAAATCTCGCTCGCCTGCGAAAAATTCATTCGACAAAAATTTTTATGAACTTGTTTCACCTCCTCTACTCTGTGGCAGCCATAGCTCTTGCTTGGGCACGCACACGTTTTTCGTACTCCAAACGGTTCTGGCAGTAAATTGTGTAGGCTTCAGCCTGTGCGGGATCCTTAATATTTGGCTCGTTGAGCAGATCTTGTATGCCGAGCAGAATCTGTTTGATGGTAATGGCTGGGCGCCAATCTTTCTCCTCATCCAAGAGTGACAGACATACTGTGCCAGATGGATAAACATTTGGATGAAATAGTGGAGGCTCAAATTTGCATTTTGGTGGCGAAGTCGGGTAATCGTCCTTGAAGATCATGCGCAACTTGTAGAGGCCACCTTCCCAGGGGGTGCCCTTCTTGCCGGGAATAGCACATTCCCAGATCATGAGGTTGAGTGTACCGTCTGGGTTCTTGGCAGGGCGTGCAACAAAGCCGAATGGATGATCTTTACGCCACGCCTTGCGTTCTTCGCCCAAGCGTGTTATAGCTATGCCAGACATAGTTGGTGCTGACTTATTTTTGCAGTTGCGAATTTATTTCAAACGGGTGCTCCGCAGAGTTTTTTTTCTTTTTTTTGTTGTATGCGTAACTTCTGCTGTTCTTAGCTAGTCGTAGTTTCTTTCCCTTTTGTTCGTTTTTCTTGCAACAAAAGCCTCGCTGCTTTGTTCAGAATTTTGCACGTTTTATTACCCGATCTAAGGGTTGAAAAATCTATTAAATGCTGTTGAAAACCATGCATGGAATGTTATATTTTACCGTTTTGTTCACTTTGTTGTCACTAATTCGATTTTCCACCCAAAAATCTTTTCTTTAAAACTTATGAAATTCCTTCACCAAATTTTTTACCGCTTAATTTGTTAGATAGTCGTGCGTCGGGTACGTGAAAAATGCTTGTGAGAGTTGAAGACTGTCAATTTTGACAGCTGCCAAAAGAACACTGCTGGAAAACTACAAGAAATTTGTAGCGTCTGTTTGGCTGATTGTAAAAGATTTTACAGGGACTCAAAGTAATCATGTACAATTTGTAGTAAAAGAATACATCGCAGGGCTAGATACGAATTTTGGGAGAATTAAGCCTTGAGCTTGATTCAAGCTTGATTTTGTATTCTTTTTCGATAAAACGTTTCGTGCAAAACAGTGCAAGTTCGTATATTGGCAATATGTAATACGAGAAGAATCAAATAATGATAATTTCTGATCAGTTGGCGAATAGAAACATTTTTGAAATATGTATATCTAACGATCAAAAATATCACGAAGTCAAACGTCAACATCAAAGAAATACAGTTATTCTACGTTATGTTCGTATATAATATATAAAAACAAAATAAAAAAACCATGTTATGATATCATAACAAGCGTTTACCCAGTGATGGGTGACGTAGACTACATGATGTCGAGAATACCATTTTCGACGTTGTCGACAATGTCGTGTAGACAATCACTATTAACGACGTGTCGACAATACATTCATGTGTATGTATATAATTTAACTTTTTTATGCAACCCCCGAACCTTAGCTGCCAAGTATTTTATTCACTGAGCAAAATGGCAGCCGGCAAAAATATCAGAGTAAAGAATAAATTAATCTACGTAGTATTGCGATTAACAATTGGCAATGCTTAATTTAAATTTTTAACAATTAACAAATAAATTGTTTGACAACTGCAGTGTGGCTAATTATTTTTTACATTCTCGACACCAATGCTGCCATTTTCCACATTTTCGACATTGTCTACACCATTTTCGATACCAAAATGTCCACAATTAAAGTCGACGCGTCGAGGAACATCACTGCATTTACCTAACAACAACGATTTGGTTAGAGTTGACAGTATTTTATAAATAAACAATAAATTTCATTATATTCCGCAAACAAAAGCATGCAACAGAAAATTAAAAAATGAAGCAGTTCTTGCTCAAAATTTCATTCAACAAGCAGAATGAGCATAGCCAGGCCCGCCGAGAGGGGGCAAGGAAGGGGTGTTTCCCCCTGGGCCTGGAGATTTAAGGGGGCCCGGAGAGGCGGGTAACAAAAGTAACAAAAAGCTAATTTGTTGTAGAGGGAGAAAAGTTAATATTTCTTCTTTGTTTTGTATTTACGATATCAAAAATTATAATGAAACTTTCTTATGCTCGTGGCGAGGGAACTTTAGAATTACTTTGATACTTTTTTTTAAGTTGGACACTTCTGGATAAATATTTGATTCCTTTTTAATATATGTATATCGTGATGACAGAGTATACGAGTATGAGTATTTCACTCATCAGTAGAAATACCCAGTAGAAAATCTTTCTTATAATATACAATATATAAAAATCATGGTCGTTTTTCAGCGCATTTCTGGACAAATACAAACATAACAAATGCTGTTATGTTATGTTACGTACGCGATATTTATATAATAAGCCCTGATTTATCCAAATATAGAGAATGAGGTGGATAATGAATGAAAAAAAAATCCTACGTTATTGTAGCTTAGGGGCTGTTCATAAAGTACGTCACACTATTAGGGGGTGAAGGGAGTTCAACATTTGTGACGAAGTGTGACATGGTGGAGGGGGAGGGGGAGGGGGTAGGTCGTGCGTTACGCCACAAAAAATTTTTAATTCATTTTTAAAAATTTTAAATTTTTTTAAATTAAATTTTATTGTTTCACTATAATGAAATTTATATTGATTTCATTTTTTATCAATAAAAAAATGCTCCTAATAAAACTAACGGATCACAAATCAAAAAAAGACAGCTAAAACTATGTTTAAATCGAACAAAGATATAAATGGCATTTGAAACACCTTTAACAAGTGTACCAGCTTCAAAAATCAGTTTTTTGCTGAACTGAAGTGTGAATTCTGACTCTAAAGCAGTCATCGAAAAAAGCTGTTATAACTTGACGTTCAAAGTGAACATCAAAGAGTAATACAAAAACTAAAACTAACATAACAATTCACACAATTTTCGCATATCCAAGTTATAATGCATAACGTTGGTGTTCTTGTTTTAAACGTCAAAACAGCTTTAATTTGTGTTTTTTAATTTTTTATAAAATTGTTGTTCAAACACAATAGGACAATGTGTAATTTCCTTGTTATTTCCATAATATTAAAATTTAGAATAAATAAAACGTGTTCTAGTTTTTTCATAACAAACTGCTAAATTATAAAAAAAAACTCCAAAAATGTAAAAAAGTGATAGTGTGACGTGACATCGGAAAGTGGGGTGGGGGGTTAAATACTTTGTGACGAAGTGTGACATAGGGGGGAGGGGTCAAAATTGGCCAATGCGACGTATTTTATGAACATCCCCTTATATTTACCTATTTTTTTTTATTGATTTTTGTTTGAACTGACATGAATTTTGACATTTTGTTTGACATGAATAAAAAGAACTAAAATACAAAAGAATGAAAAGATTGGGTTAATGCAAATCATCAGTAGGTTTTATTTATTTTGAATTTTACACAAAAAAGTTGTCGTTAGGTATTGACAATTAATACAGATAACAAACAATAAAATGTACTTAATTTGTCATGGTGTGTGACTTAAATATCACAACGCACTATAAATATTAACTAAGAACTAAACAATAATTTTCGCATGTATCTTGCAATAGCTTGCATTGTTTAATACATTTATAATTGCATTTTTTTTGTATTGAAAAGATTTTGAGGGGGGCCGTATTTTGTAACCCCCGGGCCCAATCTTGGCTCTCTGCGGTCCTGAGCATATCCAACATGCATCGAGTTGTCAAAAACGCGACTTTCACACAAAAATTTAAATTTTTTAATGTTTCTGCGTTGGGTGCTCTGACATCTAGTACAATATAGCCTGGTTGCGTATTGCAAAAGCTGACTATAGGATTACACATTATCAAATTCCTCGTCAATCAAGTCATCAAAAAAATTTTACAAGCAAAAATATGCAATGCGGAGTTCACGTAATCAAATTTTACGAAAATTTTTTGTGCAAAGAGTTGAAAAAAGCAAGTGTTCATATATTCTTAATTTTCGTTACATTAAATTTTTTCTTGGTCACCGTAATAAAAACTTATTTTACTAGATCGAGCCTTTTTAAAGATCCCGACGATAGTTCTTAGACAATTAATTTTTTTTAATATGTCTTTAATATGCTTCCCCTTGGACATTAAGTCGTGCTGTTTTTTACGTAGCACTTTAAATGCTTTCTTTTTTAATACACAGTTTTTGTACATTTCCAATCTTATCTGCCACAGTTCTGGATATGTCCCATTTGTTTCTATTAAATCATTCCGAAACACATTTCGAAGTTTTAAATAGTATTTTTTTAAATATATTATAAATTTATTATAAAAACACTCTTTTGTTATTTTCAATTTTACACGATAAGCTCACGTTTTTGCCTTTTTAAACTGACAAAAATCGCACTAAAAAGTTTGACGAGTGTTTCGTATTTTTATTAAATTTTTCATCAAATTATTAGTCAAACAGCAGAAAAATATTTTGATTCTTATTAAACAAATCGATTTGATGAGTATTATCTTAGTCACACTGTCTTCAAATTCCATACATATTTTTGTTTATCAATTTTTTTGAAATGCATGCATTCAGCAGGTACAAGATAATGTCAACAGGTGTGTTTACATACACATTGTCGAGTAAAAGTAGAATTAAATTCAACCTGAGAGAGTAAAATGAAATTTAAGAGAAATGTCAAAAGTATGGAAACGACTTCTTAAGATGAAAGCGTTACTCTCTGTTAGGATCCAAGAAATTTTCAATAATTTTTGACGAATCATGGGATATTTCTGTTAAAAAGTGGTTAATGGTTATTATTAAAATTATTGTTGAAATTCAACAATTGTGATTGTTAACAAATTTAACAATTGCTTTGCTGAAATTTTCTATTGATTTTGGGTGCTAATTTTCATTTAAGAAATTCGACAATTTTTATTGCTCGACTGTTAAATTTATTGTTATTTTTCCCATCTTTGAATTCAACAACTCGATTGTTAATTATTAGAATTCGAAACTTCAATTGAGTACTTCAAATAAAAAGGTTTTTATTGTGCTGAGCTTGCAACGACAACAAGATAATTGAAAAAAATAAAGGTAAATATAAAAATTGTAATTTATCAATTAAAAAAAAAACGAAATGGCCATTTCAGCCCTTGAAATGACTTTGACCGAGCTTCTTATGATCAATTGTGTTGTGTATGATGTGAAATGTTTGCACACAAAGGATCGAGAACTGGACCTACATGTTTTACGCCGACTCCGAACGGCTTATGTTCTCAAGAAGCTTTTCAGGGCAGTTTTTACTCTCTGAGGTTTGCCATTGTCTGCAGAGAGGTGACGGCCGAACAGAAAAATTAATTTAATTGAAAAAACTTTCTGTGTCGGATGAAGGATTCGAATCTGGGTTCTCTGGCATAAGAGTCACACACACTACCCACTACGCCACTGCCGCCACTAGTTTATCGTATTTTATCCGTAATTTATCAATAGTGTTCTTTAATTTAGTGTATTTTTTATTAAATTATTTAAGGTTTTTAATTGCTGAAGCCAAATTACGAATAAGTTTTGCACATAAAAGAATTGATATTGATATTTGATATTTTTTAAATTTTAAAAAAAAAATTTTCCTCTATTTACATGTAAGTAGACTCTCAGAAGAAGTTGTTAATTCTAACAAAAAAATAACAATAATCGAAATTAAATAGAATTAGTAATAGGCAATTTTTGATTTGTTAGAAATATCTATCCAAATTGTTTGCGGCTGCTACGACAAGCTGTCAAATTAGGAACGATTCTATATCAACGAGAAAGCCGCTGCGGTAAGGATTTCATTAGACCAGTTTCTCTCAATAAGAAATACATGTACAAAATTTTGGCAAATGCCGCACGGCCGCAGCAGCAGTCAATGTGTCTAGGCTATAAGCAATCTAAAATCTTTTACAAAAGTGAAGATTCTTGTACATTTGCCAATCTGTTACTGAAAAAAGTACAACAAAGGCGGGATATGGAGCATGTCTATGATAAATTCTCATAAACATCAATCTTAATCAAAGAGACGACAACAAATTTTGGGTTCAATTTATGCAGCCCTTAAACGCAAATTTCGGCGATTAAGTTACGCAGATCTTAAACAAGCTGGAAAAACCTTTATGAATAACCATGTGTTGCTTAAAGGTGATTTCAAGTTACGCAGCCTCTATAATGAGATTATGGCTGATTATATTTTATTCAATTATATTCTTGTCGGAACTAGCCAGCACAATAAATAAATTTCTATTTAAAGTTCTCGATTGAATTCAAAAAATTAACAATCCAATTGTTAAATATTTGAACAATCACAATTGAACATAAAATTAATTTTTTAAATTCCTCACCTTAAATCATACAAAATCTTTAATTTACGTTTTTCTACATAAAAATAATTAGAAATATGAACAAGTAGTTCATTCATGCGACGAACGTTGACTAGAGTGGACTTATGCCAAAAAACATGGTATTCATGGTTCTCTACTTCTTTAATTAATTTTTCTTCTTCTTAATAACCGACGAAAGCCGGAAAGCCCACAAACAGAAAATCGGTGAGAGAATGTACTTATCAATTTACAAACGGTTTTCTCGCTCAGAAGAGAGAGCAATGGCATCTGCGAGTTGAAAATATAAATCTATTTTATTTAGAAGTGAGCATTTAGCATTTATTTCATATATTTTGTTAAATTTTTTTAATTCTAGCCGCTGACGCCGGTCATTCTGTTCAGAATATAAAGCTTTATTAGAACATAAAAAATCCCTGAAAACAAAACAAATGACGCCACAATCACAAATCCCAAGTAACATTTGTGAAGTGCCATTTTTAACTAGATTTCATAAATATTTTCAGACTGATAAGTCATTCAGTTTTGTTTTGACACCCATCGAAACCAAGCAACCTTCATACAAAGCCGCGTTTTTTCCAACATCCAAATCGGATTTGAATTATAATTTAGAATGGAAATAATCAGTTTCACACCTACATGGAGTCGTGATTTAGAGCTGAATTTTGTTTTGTTTCCAAATCTGATTCGGATCAGGAAAACGCAGCTATTGTTTGTAAACAAAAACGAAAATCTGTGAACTACTCGTGAAGCACTTCAAACAATGGTAAAGAGTCCCCATAGTGTTAAGCAAGCAAAGTTTTGGCTTGAGTAATATTTTTTCCACTCAAGAAAATCGAAACGTGATCGCGAAATTCACTTTTATTCCAGGTTCGTAATTGGCTTGAAGGTATTTAATTCTTGACAAATGTGAAAGCTTTCGTCAAGTCAAAAAGAGAACGTCTTTGTAAAAGTATACAAGCTTGCTTAAGTGCAGGGCTGTTAATTTTGCTCACTTTTTGAGCAGCCACACAATTTTAATGAAACTCTAAGCCAAATAAAACTTAATACTTTAATAATTGTAATAAAATTGCAAATTCTATATAGTTAAAATGCTATTATAAATTAGGGGGAAAAACCTCTTAACATTTTTATTTACTATTTTTACATAATAACTGCATTTCAAAATTTAGGGACAGCGTAAGTTTCTCAAAGCCGAAAAGTCACCCAACTGCAGCGCTGCTCGGAAGAGAATGCTGAGAGTGCTAGTGAGCACTACCAGCTTTGTTGAAATGATATAAAAAGGAATCGAGGTAAAAACTTCTTATTTAGCGTTACCGTATGTTGGTGGTGTCTGCTTATTGCAGGTGCAGCAATGGATGTTGCACTTGTCCCTAACATTTGCCTCCCAAAGTGTGATAATACAAATATCGCAAATAACTGTTTTTTTGTCAATTTCTTCATTTGTATGTGTTATTTCTCCACTCATTTAAGGCTAGGGGAGACAACATGTGACATGCCATATCACATAAAAAAAAAATTATTCTTGATAAATATCTTCTATTGGTGGCGGCCGTGGCGCAATGGGTAGAGTGTGTGGCAATACGCCAGAGAACCCAGGTTTGAATCCCACTTGGCACAGAAAAATTAATTCAATTGAAATGTTCGACCGTCACCGCTCTGCAGACAATGACAAGCCTCAGAGAGTAAAAACTGCCATGAAAAGCTTCTCGAGACCATAAGCCGTTCGGAGACGGCATAAAACATGTAGGTACAGTTCTCCATCATTTGTGTTAAAAAATTTCACAATACACACAAAACAATTGATCAGAAGAAGCTCGGTCAAAGTCCTCTCAAGGGCTGTAATGGCCATTCCGTTTTTTTTTTAAATTTCTCAAATATCTTCACAAAAAATGTTAATTCACTGTTCATTTAATGTTAATTAATCTTTTAAGAGTCGCTTTCCCAATGTCCGGTTAGTGTAGCTCTTTACCAGGAGATAGCTAAGCATACGATAGCTAAAAAAATTATATTGCTTTCATCAAGTGCAGGTTAAGCATCCGTCGGTTACATCACTAATTGTGAATTCTTCAATTGTGAATAATTGAAATACGCAAAAACTGCACATCAGTGGCGACATGTTATAACTTGGCTTTCGAAGCGAATATCGAAGCGAATTATCGAAGTGGCAGTATGTCATAAAACACGACAAAATTGTATGAAAAAATGAAAGCAAAGACCCCTTTTACATTGATCAAGACTTGAAGTCAAGTTTTTTTGACGTTCTCTTTTAAACTTGACGAAAGCTTTCACATTGGTCAAGACTTGAATTCAATTTCTTGTCTTCTTTCCTTGTTTTCTTAAAAAATAAAGCGAGATAGGTAGCAAGCAAACTGAATTTTAATAAATTACTATTAGCTCCTTGTTCCACTTAAACGACATTTTTGGCTATAAAAATATATTATTATTAAAAATATCTACAAAAACCTCATTAAATAAGTCACACACAAATTTAACTGCAACTGAAGTCTAACAAACTCACATTGATATGCGAAAAATAAAATAAAAAGTACTGCCAACAACGCGAAAATCACAAAAGGAACACGAAAAAATTGCCGGTACAGCTTCAAGTTTTTTCCCCTTCCGTCGCTTCCGATGTGCGGCGAATTGCCTACAAGCTCTGAAACTTGACTTCAAGTCTTGATCAATGTAAAAGGGGTCAAATTGATATTTTATCGAAATTATCGCCTGTCGAAGTGTTGCAACATAACAATTTTCGACAAATTGTCGAACATCGAAGTTTACCAAGTTATAACATTTCGCCACAGATTTCATTAGTAACTTTATTCAAAATTGCATTATTTTTTTGTTTTGTTTCAATTCAAATGTTTGACAACCTAGGTTTTTTATATTTTATGACCTAATTTTGTAAATTTGTTACTAAAATCCTCAGACGGAGTAACCGTGTGTAAGAGGATAGAAAATATTCTTAAAAACTAATACATAAAGAATTTTTTTTTTGAGATTTCATTTGTTTATTATTTTATATGGAAAAACGCATCAGACTTCCCTAATTTAGTTCAAATGAAGAAAGTATTCTTTTTTTATTTTGCGGAGAAGCACGCAGAGGAGTTCTTTTGATTAGCTGCTAACCAGAGCCACAACTTGCTGTTAACTTCCGATTAGAGAAAACCGCACTTAACTTATCATGCATTGATTTATTTATACCTAGCATGTAATTTCTTAGCTATTGTTTGTTTACACTCGTCAAGAGTTCACAACAATTTTTTTATATTTTTTTAAAGTTGACGCCTAAACATATCAAGTGCTCCTTATTTTCATCTGACATGAAGTGAATAATTAACGGCAGATCGAAAAAAAAAATAAAAAATGTCAAAAAGTTTCTCTTCACAAAAGTTTCTCTCCTTTGAGTCTCTCGCAATTAAATTCAAAAATTGACCATCAACTGTTGGCGAGTGTAAGCCGGGACCTATTATTGCACAGCACTGAAACACCGAACAGCTGTTACAAGTGCATTACTTACAAATTTGTATGAATTTTTTTGTAAACGAATGTCAAAAACATATGACAAGCATTTCTGCAGCGATGTTTAATTGACAATAGTTTAACCACAATAAAATATTTAAATGCATACACCATGGGTTCAACAGAGGTATTCAAATTAAGAAACCTACAAAATTTAACGAAGTTTTTAGTCAATTTTGTATAGAAACAGTTTATAGTTGTTAAACCGAATCCACATGACACCTACCGTTATATGAAACACAGCTACAATGCAGTTTTTTTGACATTTATGACAGCTTATTTGGACTGTCAAAAATTTTCGCAAGATGTCCGACGTAGAAAACAAAAAACTTCTCGTAGTGCAGTAAATTTATTTAAGTAATTTAGTGATAATATTTAAAGCTACAATTATCGGAAACTTAAGAAGTTAATTATAGAAGATTCGAATGAAATGAATTCAGAAGCGAAAAAAACGAATTAAAAGTGAAAAAACGAAGTAAAAAAATCTCGCCAGGCCTTAGTATACCTTTGGCAATAAAATTGGGCGAGGCACAACGCAGTCCAATTGTGAAAAATCGAAATCGTCAACGAAGGAAAAAGTTAAAATTGACTATTGTGAAGTGCAGGTTGTGGAAAATTTATAGTTATGAAAAAATGCAGCAATTAGCAATGTAAACAAATTAATTTGATGTGCTGGTACTTCTCGTTCCCATTTTCTGTTGTTTCTTGTGTTCCTGTTTTAATTTAATTAGTTAAAATTGATTACCACGCGATTGCAACCACCGTGGCCGAAATGGAGGAGCCGGAGAGCAACTTCGGCTTCCCGGAGGCGGGTACATGGAACAGTACCAAACATATTCCATTGGAAAACATGAAAATCGATGCACCTATGGTAAGTGCTGCATGGCAGCGTTTCAAATGTAACAACAACAAGACTAATTGCACTTAAAATTTTAAACACGTTCATATAAATGCTATCGTTCACTCTGAACTACCCTGTGCTGGGCTTATCAAGTGTTGTCAAGGTCGTTTTAAATTCCTTTGTGACTCATTCTCACCTACTGAATCACTACCTTCAAAATGCTTATCAAATAAATTGAATAAGAAATTAATCTTATAAGGATTTATGTGTAATTAAGTAGGCAACAATTATTATTGGCAGCTAATTAAATATTACAAACAAATTAATATAATGTCGACATAAACGAAAGACGGAATACCAAATTGCCACTAATCAGTTTATAAGCTGCTACCAAGCTTATCTTAGCTATGGACTCTGAACTTCGTTAAGTGTTCAACAAGATTTTTGAAAATAATTTTGTTTTTGCTTCAAAGCAAAAGAAATATAATTTCAAAGGTATCAATGTTAAATAGATTCTTACAATCCGGAAAGGAAATCTCACATAATCTTTACAAATTTACAATTTTTACAAAATTTTTACAATTGCACAAATTTGCAATGTCAAATCGAAAGAGTTACTGTAAATTCGTTTATTAGTTGAAATGGTTCTCTTTTTTTGCTATAATCACCTTATAGTCTTTAAACGGCTGCATCCAACAAAAAACGAATGATTTGCTTCTACTTTGTTGCATAAACTATTCTATGAAGTGAAGCATCTATTTTCTTATCTCTATAGTGAGGTTGTTGACTTACATCCCTACAATGTATTCGTTAAGTACTTATTGATAAGTTCTTAACACTAATCCATCACAAATTTTTAGTTTAATCCCTATCTTATCGAATACACGGGATAATATAAAAAATAAAATTTCGAACAAAAAATTCCGGGGGAGGGGGTCGGTCGTGCGTTACATCACAAACAAATTTTTTAATTAATTTTATTAAAATTAAATTCTATTGTAAATATTGCTTTCATTTTTTATCAATAAACAAACACACATAATAAAACCCTTGAATAAAACGAAAGGATCACAAACCAAAAAAGACAGCTAAAATTAGGTTTAAACCGAGCAAGATAAAAAAGGCATTTGTAACACCTTCAACAAGTGTAGCAGCTTCAAAGAAAGTTTTTTTGCTGAACTAAAGTGTACATATCGCCACTTGGTGGAGTTCTTGTTAACGTCAGAAAAGCTTCCATTCGTGTTTGGCTCTGTTCACGTGGTCAAATTTTTCAAAAATTGTTGTCAAACACAGTAGAACAACGTAAAATTCCATGTAATTTCCATAATAATTTTTTCATAACAAAATGCTAAATTATAAAATAAAAAACCCAAAAAATTTGAAAAAGTAAAAGTGTGACGAGACATCAAGGGGGAAGGGGAGAGGGGTGGGAGGGAGTAAAAACTTTGTGACGAAGTGTGATATAGGGGGAAGGATCAAAAATTGGCTAAAAACATGTTACGTAATTTATAAACAGCCCCTTAGAACGAGAAATGTTAAAACCAGCTTAACCCTCATCCGCATTCCTTTTTTTAATACAAAAAAGTATTACTGTCATCAAATTGATGACACGTAAAAGTTCCAAGTTTTCACTAATAAATAAAACAGTAAAAAATATTTTTTTTATGTTTTTATTGAATCCATCTCTATTTATGATTTTAATCTTAAAATAAATATTATTTTAATTATATTACATCCATTGAATATATATTACCCGATAATAGTAAAAAAAAGAAAATTTAAAAATTCATAAAAAATTCAATACAAATGAAAAACATTATTTGAATTGACCTTTTCTGATGCAATTCTGGCATAATGAGTAGCAATGATGTGGATGTGTTTGCTGTGCATATTTCAATTTTCTGATCGTTTGCAATAAAAACATTTTGCCATTTTTCTTGTTTTTGGTGCATGTTCCAATGAAACTGATGTGCTTACTGTTAAACCCGTTGGCAATACACTAGAAGAACCTTCCATAAGAATATTCCTAATAGCATTAACAACAGCAAGAGCATTGGGACCACGAGTCATACTTTTTTGTCGTTCAATAAACGGGTTACACAATGATTGGCCAATCTCAATCAAAAACAAATGTCTTTGTTGATTTTTTTTGTAATATTCCATTCCGGATTCAATGCCTTGTATATTATGAAAGCATTGGATACTGATATGTCAACCATGTTGCAGAAAATAACAACAGGCCACCGATTCACTTTCCTTTTGCAACTATATGTACCAACCAATTTATCCAGCAGATTCACTCCACCTTTTGTTTCATTATAGAATTTTATAATATCTGGTTTTTTTGCTTTATCACATCAATTCTAAAAGTCGAATGATAAGTTGATAATAATGAAACAAAACGACGTTTTTTAGGATCATATGATAGCATGCATGCACGAAGATGATGGTCGAATACATATGAAGTATGATACAATTCTTTTTTTTATATCAAGTTATAATGGTGGAATTTCTTTACGGTTCTTGCGAATTGTGCCAACTAAAACCATTTGACATTTTTTTAATTCAACACCAAAATAGTGAGAAGTGAAAAAATTGTCAGAAGTGCCATTTCTTTCATTCAAACCTATAAAAACGTGAAAAACTAAACAAAAAAAACCTACAAAGTGATAACATACCATCAGTCATCTCAAGCACAACACGTTCACCTTGATTTATTTCAGCAGAACAATTTCGATTATGGCCAGTATATACTTGAAGGTTGTAAGCATAATATGTTTGAGAATCTGCACAAATCCATAATTTTATACCATATTTTGCTGGTTTTGATGGTATATATTGTTGGAATGGTGATCTGCCACGAAATGGCAGCAATTGTTCATCTACTGTAATGAAATTACATAGGCAGTATAACTTTTTGTTATATTGCACCCATTTTTCGGAACTAAATCGAATTGGAGCAAGCTGGTCTCTTCCTTTTTCTCTTTGCTCTTTATCGTCAAACCGTAAACAGCGATTTATTTTTTGAATTGCACTCAGCGTTACCATCTGGGCAGTTAATCCTGTTTTGGGCAGTATTTTGAGCAGGTAGACAGGATCATTTTTCTCCCAGGATTTGGGCAGGATTTTTTTTAATCCAGTTTTTTAATTTTCGTTGAATAAAAAAAGTACAAATTTTATGTTTATAAATTATATGTAAGTACTTATATAAAAGTAGCAAATAAAGTTGCTACTACTTTTTACATCCTTTCAAAAATTTGATCATGTGGCAGCGCTTTTCCTGTCATTCTTGCTGTCATCGTTTTTGTTAATTTCTTTTCGCTAGTCTTTACAATATTACAAATGGATAAATACTTAACAAAACCTGGTAAGATAAGGAATATTAAAAATGTTATAATAAAAAATTTTAAAATATTTGTTTTTAGTCCTTTTGTAAGAGCAGTATTTTCTCTAAAAATACAGGATTTTTTTTTGAAAATTACAGGATTTTCAAAAAAACATATGGCAATGCTGATTGCACTAACGACATACATGCAGAAAAAATTGGTCTAAGATGCTTGTCGTCCCACAGTTCACTCAAACACTCCCCATTTGATCGATAAACACCAGCTAATATCAAAATACCATAGTATGCACGCATAGTTATTATATGAACATTATCCCAATCTTCTTTATACTGACGAATACCATACAAATTCATATCATATCATATTGTCAATATTGTCAAGCGTCATCAATTTGATGACAAATACTTATTAAGGAAAGTTTTTATACAGCACATATGTGACATGTGAGCACAAATGTGATACCAAAAATACAAAATTTGCATACGATTTAACCATTGAGCCAAAATTTTAGATCGATTCCAGAAAAAACAAAGAATATAAGCATTTTAAATCAAAAATGTCATCAATTTGATGACAAATCCGGATGAAGGTTAATAATAGGGCCCAATAATTAAAAAAATTAACTGAAAATATCACTTAAATATCTACTCTAATAAAAAAATGCCTCTTTCCAATTAAATTCCAATGCATTTATTAGATACATATATGATAAGGGGTTTTTCAATTATATAAGAAATACGAAAAATAAACAACGGTACCAGAGAACAGAGAAAAATTGAGCAATACCTGATTAACCCGATGTGTCAACGATGCGTTTTAATTAGCAGCTTAGCAATAACTAACATTGTAAAAAAAAACAGAAAAGTGCGACGATTAAATACAACAAGAATACAAAAAATATAACAATTCATAACATTTCCCTATAGGAACAAACTAACTTGTTTTTAAAAACAACTAATTAAAAAACTAGTTTAAAATAAACCAGTATATGAACTACTTTGAATTATATTAAGGCGGCATCCACTTCAATATATGAAGTAATTGAAATACTACTTAAAAACCAGTGATTGATAAACTACTTTGAATTATATTAAGGCGCCAACTACTCTGATGTTGGCATGTTTTAATTGAAAATTTTTATTAGATTACAAGCTTATATATATATATTTAACCATGTTATTTCATAAAATATTATTAACTTTTGGCCATCAGTAATAGTTTTCAATTGGTTATTTTAAAATAGTTAAAAACTAATTTAAATTTAACTAATTTAACAAGTAGTTGAAAATATATGCAGACGACAGTCAATTGACTTATTTAGCGGACATCACCATACAAAATAAGTTAGTTCGTTCTATGGAAAAAAGTCAGAATTTCAACTAGTTGTGGTTGACAAAAAACTACTTTATCAACTACTTTTAAATTAGTTGATTTTCCTACAGGGTTAAATTACAAAATAAAATATATAAAATAGAAATGGATAAAACAATTTAAAAAAAAAACTTATATAAAAATGTCCTTTTGATCAACTATTTTTTTATATTTGGACTTGATTAAGTAAGTGCACACCTGACATCATTTTCCCAATGATACACCAATTAAAGTTGAAAAGCTTGACTCACACACATATGTGGAGGAAAACTGCTCTAAAAAACGTAAAGCCTCTGCACTAACCAGAGGATAAATTAAGCGGAATTTCAACCAAAACTTCTCACGACTGATAAGAGAAAACTGATCTTTAGCACATTAATCACACTTCGGCTCTAATGCCTCATCCTGAATGCTTTCAGGAAGTAGGATAACATCAACAATAAATGGGTGAGAAGTTTTTATATATAAACGAACTAACTTGGATTTCCACAATCCACATCGTGAACCTATCATAGCAGATGCTCCATCGGTACATATTCCAACTACTTTTTCCCAAGGCAAAGAATTTTCCTCAATGAAATTGCAAACAGCGGCAAAAATGTCTGCACCTTTTGATGTTGTTTGAAAAATAACAACTCAACCCTTAGAAAATAACAACTCTCCATGTATTTTATTTCCGCCAATAAACCGGCCAATAAATTAAATAAGAGTTAGCTGGATTGTGGAACGTCTGTTGTTTCGTCACACTGCAAGGCAAAAAAAGGACACATTTTTAACCTTTGCCATCAGCTGCTCTCTTAAATCTGCTGCCATGTTATCTATTCTCCGTTTGTCGGTGTAATTTAACAAAGAAATTTTGCATATTTTTTGATATCTATCTTGGTCAAGCAATGTTTTCGCCACAGCAAGTAAGGATGGCTTAACCAAAGTTTCTCCAATCGTGTGCGCCTTCTTATTTTTTGCAATCAAAAGCTACAGCTCATAGAAAGTCTCAACTGCCTTTTCCACATTCAATTTGAAGCATCCGACGGAATCTAATCTTATGCGCCTTAATGCATCTTGTTTTTCAGCAAAAAGTCTTGTTTTTTTATATTTCAGTTGAGAATGCTTTTTTAATAAGTTTCGGAGTAAGCGATTTGGTTTCATAGCATCGTGCTAAGAACTTGATGGGAAAATTACACATTGTGGCAGGCAAACACCGTTCCTATCAGACGATGGGAAAACATATTTAAGGTGTCATTCGCTATAAAAGGCGTTTTTTTTGACACTATTTGCCAACATATAAAAAAAAACGCAAAAAAAAATTTCTTTTTCTTTATTGATTTATTGCAATAAAACACAAATTTATATTAATATAAATTTAATCAAATACACAACACTTTTGCACACACATGCACTTTAGCAAATATTTCCTCCGTTGGAACTATTTTGGTTTTTTAGTAACAAATAATCGAGAACTGGAACTACCAGCTTTATGCCGACTCCGAACGGCTTATGTTCTCAAGAAGCTTTTCATGGCATTTTTTTACTCTGAGGTTTGCCATTGTCTGCAGAGAGGTGACGGCCGAATAGAAAAATTAATTCAATTGAAAAAAAATTTCTGTATCAGATGGGGGATTCGAACCTGGGTTCTCTGGCGTATGAGCCACACATTACCCACTACGCCACGGCCGCCACCTTACCTAGAAGATTGATTTCTGATAGGTCTGAAGCTTGATACATGGATCAAACTAGTAGTGGCAGTTCTTTTTAGCGAACATAAGCGCCAATAAAAATTAAAAAAAAAAAAAAAACAACCGACTACAAAATCACTACAAAGTAAAAAATAATTTTAAAAATACTTTTCCTTTTAATTTCTTGGTCATATTTGATAATTTATTAAACATATTAATATATATGAAATCTTATTATCTTAATTTTTTTCATCATAACTATATTAATTTCTTGACGAATTCAAAAGCTTTAAAGGTCGGCGCTAATATAATCAGACTTTTAATCAGAAGCGACAACTTCAAAGCATTTGTTTTCTTTCATCAAAAATTAATATATTTATGATAATAAAACAAATAACAAAAAATGAAGATAATAAGATTTCATATATAATAATATGTTTAAATAAATTATCAAATATGACCAAGAAATTAAAAGGAAAAGTATTTTTAAAATTATTTTTTACTTTGTAGTGATTTTGTAGTCGGTTGTTTTTTTTTTAAAAAAATTTTATATCTTCCTTTTTATAGAATATGATAAATTTTCGAAAAAAGTGTATAAACAACATAAATAAAACTGTTTCGAAAAAATTTGTTCTATTAAAATCTGAAAGTTTGTTGGTTATTTCAAATATCTGCCTCTTAAATTTAAATTAGATGTCACATGTTTTGAAATTATTATACCCATTCTTGTAACGAGTTTTATTACTCTACTGTCAATATTATTCGAGATATAGTGTTTATCCAATATTGCCACGCCCCTTTGTTAAATAAGCACCCACTTTCTGGAGCGTTATTTCCAATAATTGTGCCTACCCCTGTACTTTATTTCAGTACCCCAGCGTCAATATTAACTGCGATAGTGTTTATCTAGTATTGCCACGCTCATTTATCGAATAACGGCTACTTTATTGACCATAATTTTTAATAATTCTGTCTACCCCTGTACTACAATAAATTTCAGTGCCCTAGTGTCAATATTATTTGAGATACACTGTTTTTCTAAAATTGCCACGCCCAGTATTCGAAATCCGCCCACTTTCTTCACCGTAATTTTTACTAATAATGCCTACCCCTATACCAAATTGCAGTACCATAGTATAAATATTATTCGAGATATACTCTTTTCTAATATTGCCACGCCCATTTGTCAAATAACGCCCATTTTGTTGACGGCAATTTGTAATAATTGTGCCTACCACTACACTCAATTTCAGTACCCTAATGTCCATATTATTCGAGATACAGTGTTTTTATAATATTGCCACGCCTATTTGTCGAATAACGCCCACTTTATTGGCCATAATTTGTAATAGTAATGCCTACCCTTATACTAAATTGCAGTACTATAGCATCAATATTATTCGAGATATACTCTTTTTCTAATATTGCCACGCCCATTTGCCAAATAACGCCCATTTTCTTGACCGTAATTTGTATTAACTGTGTTTACCACTACATTTAATTTCAGTACCCTAGTGTCCATATTATTCGAGATACAGTGTTTTTATAATACTGCCACGCCCATTTGTCGAATGACGCCCACTTTATTGACGATAATTTGTAATAATAATGCCTACCCCTATACTAAATTGCAGTACTCTAGCCTCAAAATTATTCAAGATACACTGTTTTTCTAATATTGCCACGCCCATTTGTCGAATTACGCCCATTTTCTTGCCCGTAATTTGTAATAATTGTGCCTACCCCTACACTAAATTGCAGTACCCTAGTGTCAATATTATTCGAGATACAGTAGTATCTAGTATTGCGAGATCTATTATTGCCACGCCCAGTTCTCGAATACCGCCCACTCTTGTACGGGCACCTCCATGCTTATGATATCTATCTGTTCCCCAAAAATTATGGCAATCAGGCATATGGTTTAGGAGTTATCGATGTACATACATTTAAAAAAAAAAAAAAAAAAAAAAAAACAGAAACCGACGAACTTGAGAACCTCCTCCTTTTTGAAGTCGGTTAAAAATAGTATTACATACTATTTTTGTAATGTATCATGGTCTGACGATGGCACTTAATGACTTTTATTCCCTGAAATAAAATAAAAAAATTACGTGGTCAAAGATTTTCGATACCCGAGAAACAGTTGTTGCTTTCAAAACGCATCTTCTGGAGTTACCTCAATCGTAGTGGAAATAAGGTTCCAAAATCAGTTCACACGCATGCAGTGTATTTCTATTCATGGAGAATCCCTGTAGGAAAATCAACTAATTTAAAAGTAGTTGATAAAGTAGTTTTTTGTCAACCACAACTCGGACTTTTGAAATTCGGACTTTTTTCCATAGAACGAACTAACTTATTTTGTATGGTGATGTCCGCTAAATAAGTCAATTGACTGTCGTCTGCATATATTTTCAACTATTTGTTAAATTAGTTACATTTAAATTATTTTTTTAATTGCTTTAAAATAACCAATTGAAAACTATTACTGATGGCCAAAAGATAATAATATTTGATGAAATAACATGGTTAAATATATATAAGCTTGTAATCTAATAAAAATTTTCAATTAAAACATGCCAACATCAGAGTAGTTGCCGCCTTAATATAATTCAAAGTAGTTCATATACTGGTTTATTTTGAACTAGTTTTTTAATTAGTTGTTTTTAAAAACAAGTTAGTTTGTTCCTAAAGGGATATTTTGAAAAACAATAAAACCAATTTTGATCATAAATATTTGTTTTTTAATTATAAAGCCAGACATATAAATATCAATCATCGTATACAAGTACGAATTTATATTGTATCCTTAATTGGTGTGTATCCATATTGGTTCTAGAATAGGGCGCATCAAGAGACATAAAGTGGCAAATGGATATTTTGCTTTGGATGTCAAGAAGATATTGTTTGTGTTTTGTATGTTGTTTCATGAACTACAGTCAAGGGACTGACAAGGAGAGGTCCCCAGGTGTCACTTGCCGTTTTGGTTGATTTTCGGATATGTGATAGAGGACAAAAATCCAAGTTTAAAATTTCAAATCAGCGGAAATTCTATTTTTTCGCCATAACTTCACTTGGGCTATTCACAGTTTAAACGTAAATTAACAAAGCGTATTTATAGCAGTTGGTTTTTTTGCAACTGTGAGCACCTCAGTATGTGTTTGCAGTATGTAATGATTTTGCAACCCTGTTATAAATGCTGTAGATAGGGCATAAAAATACAAGACACAAAAAACACGTCCAATGGCTACTTTTATTTACGCGTGTTTGCGTATTTGCATTTGCATGCAAAACAACAACAAAAAAAATACGCTTACGTAAGTTGGCGTAAGAATAACAAATCGTAAATTAAACAGGCCTGCGTACTTAAACAGTAAATAGCCCAACTATTTTCCATGAAAACATCTACAAATTTCGTATCAAGGCCACGTACGATGTCATCCAATTTGTAGAAATAAATTTCATTGTAATTTTGTTATGGTAATTTTTAACATTATTTGGTCGATATCATGAGGAGCTTAATTTCGAAAGTTACCTTTTTGTTTTTTTTTTTTAATATTTATAAAAAATTTAAAATTTAAATAAATAATAATAAAATAATTGTTTTAGATAAAGAGCACATTATGGTTATTAAATATTTTGCTTTTTCTCAAACTTTCCGTATGTGTAGGAAAATAGATTTTAAGTAATAACTTTTGATTGGAAAGGAACTTTTGATTGAGGAATAAGGCTGAGTTCATCAACGCATTTATGCAAAGTATTAGTGACTTTTTTTTTGAATTGGTGCTTAGTTGATTCACCAAAAACTTCGCGACTAGATTATTGTTTTTTAGTAGTCTTTAGTTGCGCAGTTTTGGTCAATTTACTAAGCACCAATTCAAAGAAAAAGTCACTGATGCTTTGCATAAATGCATTTAGGAATATTGGAATTGGAAAAGAAATATTGGGTTACTTTTTCAAATAAATTATAATATATAAAATATAAAAAATATAAAAAAAAAAAATATAAAAAATATAAAAAATATAAAAAATATAAAAAATATAAAAACTTTTTCCAAAAAGTAAATTTCTTCAAAAAAATCAGAGGGAAACAGTTTCATTTCAGTGAAGTAGCACCTTAGAGAGGTAGCTTAAGGATAGCATAGCCCCATGAAGCAACTAACAAAGTGGTAGTGACAGCAGGCTATATTCACACAAACCGCGAATATAGGTTGTTATTTGCTTGTATATTGCATTTTTTATTTTTTGTTCTACTTTTTTCGTTTTCTTTTTTGTACCATATTGATGACCTATAATCGCGAAAAGAACTGTCACTACCACCTTGTTAGTTGCATGGTATAATGCGACAAGGTAGTGTTAGTAGTTAAAGTTCTCTCTTGTGGTGGGTACCGCACCTGTCAAAAACAGGTTTTTGCGAATAAAAGCAAAACAACAAAATTTGCAAATTATAATATTGTATGTGTTTGACAGCTGCGGTACCCACCGCTCCGAGACGACACTACCTTGTTAAATATAACTTGGCTAGTTGTTTCATGGCATATCCCCACCAATCAAATGGGTTGCTCTTGCAGAACAATCAGCTGTAAAATTATTCTCCCACTTCGCTCCTCCCTACACCAAAACATTCGGCATACAAGCATATCCACATGTCTTCGTCATGGCTGGGTTTACTAGACAATCTAAATAGATACTTATATTTGAGCTGTGTTCATTTTATTTCATTCAACAGCTGCTCCAATGCGCTTCGTCGACTTTTTGGAACATGCGCACCTATAATGTTTTGATTGCGAATGCATTTGTCTACAAATATTTTTGTTTACGTTCTAGTGTTTACATTTTGGTTTGTTTAACAACAAAATTAAATGACCCAGAAAAAACCATGTGTGTATGTCGTGCCAATTTATGTCAATTCCTGAAGAAAAAAACCAACAAAAATGGCAGCTTTGCTTGCCGCTATACCAACTCATCAGTAGTTTGCGGGATTATCGCCGTGATCCATTTAGCCCCTAATGTTTTATATGTGCATTCAATGTTTCGAATAAGTTACTATGAAAACATTTCTGTGGTCAAAAGAAATAATGACTAAACTCAAAATATCGTAAAAAAACGATATGGCATTTTCTTTATTGCCAATTTTTGGAAGAATGCAGAAATCCATTTTTTGCACAGAATAGACAACCACTTATATCTCACATATTTTGTTTTTAACGGTTAATATATTTCAGAAAAAAAGGTCGTAATTAGTGCAATTAAAATATTTAGGCTATTCACAGTTTGAACGTAAATTAACAAAGCGTATTTATAGCATTTGTTATTTTTGCAACTGTGAGCACCTCAGTATGTGTTTGCCGTATTCAATGATTTTGCAACCCTGTTATATATGCTGTAGATAGGGCATAAAAATACGAGACACAAAAACACCTCCAAGGGCTTCTTTTATTTACTCGTGTTTGCGTATTTGCGTTTGCATGCAAAACAACAACAAAGAAAAATACTCTTACCTAAGTTTGCGTAAAAATAACAAATCGCAAATTAAACAGGCCTGCGTACTTAACTGTGAATAGCCCAATTGTTTTTTTACAATACTTTGAGTTAATCCATTATTCCTTGTGGCTACAGATTTGTTCGTGTACAAATGATAAAGCGGTTAGAGTTTTCCTACTTTTTGATGCATACTGTTAAGGATAATCTAATCGTATGCTTTTCCGAAGGTTGATCACAGCTTTTGCTACTATAAAGGTTTGGAGTTGTACTAGTTGGTGTTCTTCGATTTTCACAGTCCGTCTTGGTTTATGTTAATCCGCTGATACTGAACCATGGCGACGTGAATAAGCAGCTGAGTGGATCATACCGATAATCACGCAAGACTACTGATGAGTTGATGTAGCCGCCAACGAAGCAGCTGCCTTGTCTGCTGCTATGTACACGGTATTTTATATCTTGGATTTTCTCTTCAACAAACACTATTGACCGAGAGCTCGAAAAATATAAGTTTGAAAAAAAATATTGAAAAAGGATAAGAATTAAAAACACTAGTGGGTAGGCTGTGTGGCCCATACGCCAGAAAGGCGTATTTTATTTTTAAGGAAAAAATAAAAAGGAAAATGTGGATCTTAGTTAACTATTGACCCATAGTTAAACAATTATAATAAGGCGAATCATATCATTTCGTAAGTGCTTCGTAAGCTGTCATTCTATACATAGTCTGTGAAGTTCATATTGAAACAAGCAACATTTTTATTTTAATTTAAATTATTACTAAATTACACTACTCGTTATCAAATTAAGTTAGCATTTCATTTAACCATTAAGATGGAGTATAAATGTTTCTCGATAAGGTTGTATCTCTGATACCCCATGACTAGTTTTAATGCTGAAAATGCACGCTCTACGCTTACTTGAGTAGCAGGAACAGCGTGTGTAATTGAAACTAGCCGTCTAAGCCAAGGACTTTCATGCTTTTTTGGGTTCCAGTACTCTAACAAATTAGTCTACATCAACAAGAACTGTTTTTTAACTGTCTACATCCAAATTTTGCTTTTTATTTTTGCCTTAAAATATAAAAATCAAAACGTACGAGTTATTTAGTGCTCAAAAAAATATCGATCAGATCAAGGTTGAGTTATAAGGTTGTCGCAAGGGAGAGAGCGAGTACCCATAATTGTCAAATCGAAGTTGACAGCTCATGGAAAATCTGCAAGTGCTTTCTTTTATCATCCATTTTTCTTTCGTAGTCATTCGCAAAATTGGCTGGTTTTGACAATTATGGGTACTGAGAAGAGAGTGGGATCAGCCCTGCGACAACCTTATAAATTAACCTTGGGTCAGATTTTGCTTTTTATTTTTGTCTTAAAAAAGAATAAGCAGAAATAATTATTATTTTTTGCTCAAAATTTTAAATTTGATGCAAAAACTGCAAAAACGCAAAAAAAGAGCACAAGCCTGTCTCAAAATTTAGTGCTTGCATTTAAAACTCCAGTGAGGAAAAAAAGTGGTTATATCCGAAACTCGTTTTTTTAGGATAAGTAACTGCTCTGAGAATAAAAAAAAACAATGTAAAGCGAATTAATAGAGAATTGACCAAGGAAAAAAAAAACAACATCATACAAAATAGCAAAAAAATTTGGTTGTTTTTCGAGAAAATTGATTGATTGAAATTCGAGAGAATAAAACATATTTTTTGAATTTTGGTGCTCATAACTTTTTTAGTTATGACTTTATGGCAAAACTTTGTGCCTATAACTTGAAGGCAATTTAATTTCCTTTTCAAAAAGTTTTTATGTTTGGTAATCGGTGTGGAGGTATGTTTCTTGTGGATTAAAACGTAATGACACCTATTATTTTTGTTTTTCCCTCCTACCTCCCTAGGGAGGCATTTGCGACCACTCCTACCCATACGATTTTTTTTTTGTCTCATCTCGAGGAATCACCCCCCGCATTATTGCCCTCTAAGTCTGGGACACCCTGTATATAGATAACATAAAATTTGGCGGCTAAGGGGCGGTCGTGGCATACTGGTTAAGTGCGTGGCCCGTAAGCCGTAAGAACTCCTGATCTAACGTAGAATGTTGTATAAATAGAAATTAATATTTGTGTCGGTCGTCACCTCTTTGCAGACACTGGTAAACCTCAGAAAATAAAAACTGTCATTTAAAGCTTCTTGAGAACATGAGCTGTTCGGAGTCGGCATACAGCTCGTAGATCAAGTTCTCGATAATTTGTGTACAAACATTTAATAACATCCACTACAGCGTTGATTGACCAATAAGAACCTCGGTCAATCTTTTCAAGGACTGAAAAATGGTCAATTAATTTTTTTTTTTTTAATAAAACTATCAAAATGGTCCAAATCAATTACAATTAAATTTAGCTAGTAAGCCCGTGCGGTGTTAAAACGCCAACGTATCCCAGCAGTCTCGGGCATCATGGGTGAATTGATCTTTGGTGATTTTTTAAAGAAACTTGCTGCATAACCCAGGCTTGCAGAATATTCTTTAACTCATCTGCATTGGATTCGTCAACAATAAAAAAACGAAATGAACAAAGCAACAACGAAAACAGTAGAACACGCTTTAACCCTTCTCTCTTTTATTTTCTTGTCGAAAATTCTTTTTCATTCTTGTCGAAAATTCTTTTTCATTCTTGTCGAAAGTTCATTAAAAAATTTGTCGAAAATTCTTCCACTTTCTGTCTTCTGTTCGTTCATGACTTCCCTATAAAGCTGAATTTTTGCTTATATTTCGGGGTAATTTTTTCGTCAAAAGTTGAAATATATATCATTTTGTAAACGTGCTATAATAATGGCCTGAATGACTGATATATCAAAGATTACAGATTCAGATAATCTGATCCGAAGACAACATAACATGTACAATAAAATAAAATCAAAGAATAAATAAAAAAAAAGAAAAGAGAAAAAAATATTTTTTCTTCACATTTCTGTCTTGTTTGTTTACGAAAATTTCCCAACGATTCGCTGTTGTATTCGTGCACGAAAAATCTCTGTATTGTTTTCTGTATGTTTCTGTATTCCTCCTAGAACATTTATATGAAATTTTCGTCAATGAAATGTAAGAACGGAACTACTGGGTCCTTTGGGTCAGTTGAGTCCTTTTTCAACTGCGAAATATCATCTCGTTGATATTGATTAAATCAATGCATAGGCTTAGGCATCACATAGGAAACGCACTTTCTATATTGAAAAGGGTTTTTGCTATTTTTGTTAAATGCACAATATTGAAGAAAAACAAAAAAAAAAAAAATACCTTATTGCGCATCTGCACAGCAACGGCTTTCAATTGCTACCCCATTTATAGAAATAGCATTTACGGTATAGATTTGAAAGTCATCATAAAAAATACGCATGCGTAATAATAATATAGAAATAAAGATTGAATTTAAATAATATTTTTGACTTGAACTTGATGTAACTTAATTATTAATTTTTATTTGTTGGTCTTTACCCTATAGATATGGCTGCTCTGCTCACTGTTGACATCGATTACCTGGGTCACCTATATCACCTTCTACAATTCTCGTCTGATGGGCGTGTTGATAACCAAAATAGCCAATCGTTGGTTCATCAAAGGCGCCTATTTTAAAATTGGTAAAAATTACTTTTTTTGTAAAAAAGACACTTTTTAATAACAGCTTTGCTTTTTCAATTTCTTATGAAGGTTCCGTGTCTCTTAATCCACTGGCTGGCAAAATAATGTTTCGTGATTTTGTCTATATTGCCTATGATTATTCGGCGCGAATACAGGATGGGTACTTTATATTTCGCTGGTGGCGTTCTTACGTGCCAAAAGATGTCTCGGAAGGTAAAAATGTTTAAATCTTGAATGGATAGTGGATGTAATTGTTTTCTTTTTGCAGATCTCTCTCACTCGGACACACGTCTCTCTGTGCAATTGAATGGCTCTGAACTGCACATCTATAATCGTTCAGACCTCTATGATCAGCTGGAAAAAACATTTGGCCTAAAAGCTTCACTTCTAATACCGGTAAACTTAAAAATTGTAAATTAAAAAAAACATTCTCAATTTGTCATTCTCCAGACGGACAATCTTTCTGCTGAAGAGCGCACTAAACTAAAAGAACACACCATGAACTTGGAGAATACACGACAGAGTCAACGCGAAAATAGTACAAAACATTCCGAAGCCATGAAAGCCACCACTTGGCGTGATCTCATACCTGTTATTAAAATTGATATTTGCTCAGGCCGTTTTGTATTCGGCAATCGTCTGACACCCACAACCCTATCGATCTCTATGGAGGAGGCGCACTGTACGTATAGCACAAAACCCGCTGTTTGTCGTTTGGATCATTTCATGCATTTCGTTAAGGCCAATGTTGAGAATGCTAAGGTTATGTTTGCACCTAGTCCCAAGTACACTGGTCTAGTGGATGAGCCACCGCGTTATATGGGCGAAGGTTTTGTGGTCATGATGTCGAATCAAATGGATTTATATTTCTATATGGATGAGCCTGGTGTGGTGCCAGAAGAGCCAATACATATAATACTCGCCAATGGCGACATCGTTGAACCGTCACCACCAGTTTGGGGTATTAACATAAAATGTCTCAAAGGCACAGATTTTAGTTATGGTCCCTGGGCTGATCGCCAACGTGATCATCTCTTTAAATTCTTCTATCCACCCGATTGGCAGCAGATGCATGTGACACCAACACTTAAACCTGGTGAGCTGCGCTGCTATCAATCATTCGACGTAACACTCTGTGTTTTGAATGAGGCCACAATTGATGTGCTTTTCTCCAAAGAAAAGGAAACGAATGCCATGCATATCACTGTGGGACCTGCTTCATACGTTGAACTTACCATACCCTGGGTTACTCACACCGATGGCTATACCAGCAAAGTGCAAGGTCAGCTGTTTCATGTGGAGGCCACAACTTCATTGCAATATCGCAGCTTGGCTGAATTTGAATCGCTTGAGTATAAGGTGCGCATACATTATCCCACAAAATGGAATGCGCCACAAGATTGGAGCATTGCTCTGACTGGTTGCAAGGCCACAGCATATATTGTCTATAAGCACAAGTGTTTCTTTCAAGATCTCATTGAAGATTGGGCAAGCAAAGCGCGTCCTGATATACTTAGTTTTGTTCCGTATACGTGCAAATTTAATATATTGCTCAATGAGTTTGAGATTCTCACCTTGTGTAATGAATACAATTGGATCGACTGCTCTAGTGCCAATCAAGAAAACAATCATTTAGCTTTTTGTGGTGATGTTTTTGATATGAGTTTTGCGCTGCCATTCGATGATTTTCTACCCAAAACTGTTACGCTTAAATTCTGGATACATGGCGAGGGCTTGGATTTAAGCATGTACATTCCGGAAGTATCCTCATCGCGTCCCATTGTGCTGGCTATAGATGAGAATGCTCGATTGCTTACACGTGGTGGCAAAGTTAAAAGTCGTCCCGAGTTGTATGCAAAGAAGTGGCGGAAAATATGTCAAAGAAGGTAAATTATTATTAGGTCGAAGCAAGAAATGAATTAAACACTACGTTAACAACATGTGGTGTATCCATATATGGATTGAATTGGCCATCGTTCTTCCTTCCATTTGTCCTTTTGCATTTTAAAAGTTATACTTTCCTTAATTCTCGATCAAAAATGATTGCGAATTTTAAACAGTTTTCTACTTTTCCTCGAACCAATGTTATAAATCTAATCACTAGAATTTAGTCATATTTTAAGAAGTTTAAACTTTAAAGATGCATAAGAAATGGATGCCTTTATTCTGTACTGCAGTGATGCAGTGACAGAATGTTAATGTACTGTTCTCGTTTAAGTCTTCTCTTCAAACAATTTCATTATAACTTAAGGATTTATTGTGACATTTTTGTTTTTTATAGCGCTGGCTGGATCGACTGCTGGACAGTGCCCATTGTTGCACTATCTATTCAGTATATCTATCATCCGGTGCCACCACTGGGTCCTGATCCCCAAGCTGATATCACAACACCTGAAAAAGAAGAAATTTTGCTCAGCCCAATGCGTATACCGAAGACACGTAAATCTCCCGTAAGCAATTGGCAAAAACCAGAGCAATATAAATTTGATCCGGCAACTCTGCCTGCGGATCAGGTGACTGTAGAACTGGAAATTGGCTCGTCGGTGCTTATGTGTTACGGAAACGTTTTGCGCAACTTTATAAATTTGAAAGAAAATATTTTCGGTGAAGATCAGAATTTTACCGATATGGAGCAGTCGAATGTGCAAATCAAGGAGATCAACAATCTTGCTGTCACAACGACTTCAGCAAATCCGAAAGATCAGTTAATTACCAAGGAAAAAGATATGGCCACCAAATCCATTTCTGAAGCAACGGTGCCAGAGGAGAAATTTAAACCATTCGATCCGCGTGTCTATCGTCCGTTGGAGGTGATAGTATCGGTTATAATACACGATATACAGGCGCATATTATGAAGAACTGCAATGAAACCGATCCACCTTGTCCGGTGGTGTTAATTGAGCGGTTTGGTTTTGAAATGCATAAGCGTTATGTTGAAACCGAGCTGCAGGTGCTAGTAAGTCCCTCTTATTTGATTACATCCGACTTGCTGGTGCGTCAAAATCGTGACCGTCATATTAATCAAGGACATTTGCTGCTATCCGCCGTGCAGGTGGGTATTTTTTTGTATGTACGAAAAGTCGCATAATAAGCCAAATTTTTTCAGGTGCGTGGTCATGCCATGTTCAGCAATGAAGGCTGCGCTCTGGACGAGGATACTCTTGAATATTCCTGGTTGTTGGAGGTGCAACTGGGTAAGCTCTCTGGCAAGCTAACCTTACCGCAGCTCTTCAATGTTGTTGTGGGCCTGGAGACACTCGTGCTGCTCGTTATTGATCCTGAAAATTGCCTAAAGTCGCCCAAAACTGTGCGAAATTGTCATCATGGTGTGCCCAGCAATCAATGTCCACACACCAAAGAAGAAAATAAATATAAATGCCCTTCGGCAGAGGATATTAAATATAAAATGACACGTGTCTCCGTCGATTCAGTAGATGTGTATTTTATTGAAAGCGGCACAGCTTTGCATACATGGGTATTTATTTTGAAATGTTATCTTTGCATATCGTCTTGCTTACTCATTCTATATCCGTTTTTCAGATTTCGCCCATACGTTTGGCTACTTGCAATTTACATGGACAGCGCGTTAAATCCGGCATTTCAGGCTTGTTGCCATCAATTCTTTTGCGTTTTTTTATGCTCAACACTGGTTGCAATCCAAACATGACAAACTCCTACAACACCAACACCACTGGCAGCAATCGTTCTGGCAAAATACGTCGTCATGATCAAGAATCTATCAAGTCGTCAGATATACAGCCACAGCAACACATCGGCAAACAACCAAAGCGTGGCTCCAACTCGTTCTCACGCCGTGACTCACGCGAGGATAGTACACGAACCAAGTTACGTGATAGTTTTTCAGAAACGAAACGCGTCTATGAGTCGGAATTCTTTGAAAATTGGGTTGAAGTTGGTTGCACCTCGCTGGGACCCATACTTTTAGAGGGCGCTTCAGCGCTACCCATACCTGATCATAAGCTACATATTGTACAGCACAAGTATGTTGAAATAATTTCAGTTTCTTGATTCTAATGTTTTTAATACGTTCACGGTTTTAGTTTTCTGCGCGAACATGATGCCAAGGCGAAGCGTCTGTGGTTTCTCTGGTCCAGTCATAATGGGCAGCCGACAACTGCTGCCAGTACTGAAATATCACGCTGCGGTTGCATTGGTGGCTGCGCATTCTTTGGCAGTAATCGCAATGGTTTGAAGTTCTTTAAGCCTTCGGCGCAGGATTTGCAGGACAATTACAATATTGCGCGTTATTAGTAAGTTTGTTGTTTAAGAGTTTTGGGAGGGACTGAAAGCAAATATTTGTGGATAAATATAACGGAATAACTCTAGCTCATCTGTGTGATGTACATTAAGACGTACTAAACAAAAACACACAAGATGCGATAAGGTTTTCCTTAGTTCCTTCAATTTTTGCATAAATAAGATGAGAATCTATCTACTTACCCTTAAAAGTTTCATGTGAAGATGTTGACAAAAGTATATGTATTTTACCTTCTACCGTGGGTCTACTTTGAAACTCTTCAGGTCGATAGTCGACTAATAAGTACAGCAGTCCTGTTTAAAGTTAGATTAATAAAAAACAAAAATAATATTTACTGAAACGTTAATTTTTTACGCCCTATTGCACCGTTTAATCATGGAGCTTATGTTGATAGTGTTATTGAAAGTCACAATAACTTTTCAAAAAACATTTCATAAACATTACAAACCCTTCTCTCCCTCCCTATAAAGCAACGCATCATGTGAAATAAAAAATAATTAATAAGAATTTTTTCGCCTTTTTTAATTTTTACAATATCTGGTAACGGTACAATATCTGGAACCCCCACTCCCTTGTTACTTATCGTATTGATTTTCAAACCCCTCGCCATCCCCTCCCTCCTCCACCTCATTTGGTAACGTAGCTTATAAACGACCCCTAAAACGCTGGGTGAGCGTGTGGGTCCATTGGGTCCAAATGCATTATTTTTCCAAGAAATGGCTTTAGTAATCTATATTTCGCGTTGCATTAGTGCGAACAAGTTACGCTAGTTGTCGTTAGAAAGGTTAGTATTCGTACAAAAAAAACTACTTAGACGGTTTTGTGATTGCTTGACTCAGATTTGTTTGAGCGTCCGTCAAAGATGGACACCCAACAAAGAGAAAAACGCCATATTTTACAGTTTTTCTTCGATAAAGGCAAAAACGCAGGCCAGGCGGCTGAATATGTAAATTTATGGTCCTGATACTGTAACAACCAATCAAGCACAATTTTGGTTTCGTCGATTCCGTTAAGGTAATTTTGATGTCAAATTGAACCACGCTCTGAAAGGCCAATTATAGAAAATGACTATAAAATCATGGAAATCGTCGAGTCCGACCGTCATATCAGCATTGTCCAGGAGCTACACATTGTGCAAAAAAGTGCTACACGAGTTAACGCAAAATAACCCCATGTACCGAATTTCCATATGCAAATTGCTGCTAAATCGCAACAAAATCGACCCATTTCTCAAGCGGATGATTGGTGTTAAAAGTTGGTCATATTACGACAACGTCAAGCGAAAATGGTTGTGATCGAATAGCGGTAAGCCGGCCCAAACAGTGGCCAAGCTAAGACTGACGGTCAGGAATGTTTTGCTGTGTGTTTGGTAGGATTGGCAGGATTGCCATGGAATCATCTATTATGAGCGGCTTCCCTACGGCCAAACGTTTAATCCGGACCTGTACTTTCAACAATTGCACAGTCTGAAAGAAGCAATCGCCCAGAATCGGCTAGCTTTGACCAATAGGAGAGGTGTTCCATCAGGACAACACTCATTGATAGTGACTCGCCAGAAGCTCCGGGAACTTGTTTGGGAGATTATTATGCATTCAACTTATATTAGGGACCTGGCACTAGTTCCTGTCTATGGCGAATAATTTCGCTAGTAAAATATTCGCTTCAAGAGAAGCTTGTGAAAATCGACTCCCAGTTTTTTACCAATAGGGATGAAAGTTTCTATGGGAGAGTCATAATGAAATTACCTAATAAAATAGCAACAAGTCATCGAACAAAACGGTGCTTATTTGAATCGGATCATTCTAACTATGCTAAATAAACCGTTTAATTCCGTGAAAAAATAATGAATTTATTCTTACTACACCTGTAGCAGGACTCCCAAAAAGTTAACGATAATAATAGTTGTCGTTATCGGTCATTGTGCATGCACAGTTTCATAGTAAATGATAGTTTTCGCTAGTAAACTACAGCGAAAATCGTCGTCAAGGCGTTTGGGAATCACGCAACTGATATGTGGTGGCGGCCGTGGCATAGTGCGTAGAGTGTGTGGCTCATACGCCAGACAATCTAGGTTCGAATCCCCCATCTTAAACAGAAAGTTTTTTCAATTGAATTAATTTTTCTGTTCGGCCGTCACCGCTCTGCAGGCAATGGCAAACCTCAGAGAGTAAAAACTGCAATGAAAAGTTTCTTGAGAACATAAGCCGTTCGGAGTCGGCATAAAACTTGTATGTCCAGTTCTTGATCATTTGTGTTCAAACATTTCACAACACACAACACAATTGATCATAAGAAGCTCGGTCAAAGTCCTTTCAAGGGCTGAAATGGCTGTTTCGTGTTTTTTTTTAAATTATAAAACATAAAATTCACACATAATATATTAATATCAATTTCCCTAAAAATATGGTTTTTTGTATAATAATGTTACATAAGCATGCCATTATATTCTTCCAGTTCTTCACTGTCTTTAAGTTCAGAATCCACTGCCTTTGGGTACATAATTTAAGTGGTAAAACGTTTTAGCATATCTTTTTAGGCTTAGTTCTAAGCTGAGTACATACTGAAATTGTCCGTATAAATTGAAATTCTTAAGACAGCCTTAAGGAGCTCCAATTGTATCTTATTTCTTTGTTTGGTTTTTGTGTAATTCATAATTGAAAGACTCTTCAATTATGAGCAAAAGCATTTTTGTTACCACTTCCTCGAGTTCTCTGAAAAATATGTTGCCTACTCTATCCACGTGTTTTAAGATATTTAACCAGAAATCAGTAATATTTCTTGAGACATTGGTATGAAAATAGCTATTCCAATTAACAATCTAGTTTATTCCTCTGATTTTCATAATTACCTGTGGAGAGTGTCGGATTCCAAAAACTTAAAAATTTCAGGACACATAACCTTAAATTTTCTGAAATCTTCAATGTTTTTTGGCAAGCTAATAGTAACCATGTCAACCAGTATTTGGCGCAAGTATTGAAAACAAGGAAGCTTCAAATTTTAATTAACATTTAAAATTTCATTTGAATTAACATTTAAATTTCATTTGAAAAATTCATTCCGAAATCGATTGAATCAATTGGTAGATAAGCACAATCATTGCACTTGCTTCAATAATCTGGTTAACCCATTTTTTACCACTGTTTCCTTAAAAAACACTAACTTTAAAAAATTACTTAAAAAAAAAAAAACAGTAAACGATATTCGAAAACTAAGAATTGTGAGTCAATCATACATTTATAGACTTCAAAATCGTCTTTAAATGCTTCACAATTTGATCAACTTTACTAGAAAGGCCTGGACAGTAGGTATACCTTTTTTAGATACTTTTGAAAACATCGAAAATAATACAAAAAATAATTTTAATACTATTATGAAGCGCGAGTTTTTTAGATAATGTAAGACATTTAAGCCAATAGTCAAGAAATCAGAAGTTACAGTAAAATTTATATATGTCAGTGCATGTAGAACTTTGGTGTTTCTTTAAAGCAACGCTGGCTAAAACCCTACACAAAATCGGACATATTTTGCAATTTTTGGTAATTCTCTAGGCACACTTTTTACTGATAATAGCAATTTTTTTGTTCGTTATGCTTTCTAAATTAGGAAGTGTTAAATTAGTAAAATTCTGAAAATTAGAAAATTCGGAAAATTAGCTTATTACACTGGTTTACAACCAATAAGTACATTGAATGCCACTACCTACCCATTTCTAATGTAAAATCAGTCGCTAATTCCGAAAATGTCATTATTTTTTTCTGTCACTCCGTTTTCGAGATATTGCTCACTGTAGTTTTTTCAACAAACAAAAAAAGTTGGTTGCACTTAATTGCATATATCTCCAGAACCAACAACAATAATCAAACAAATTTGATATTGAAGATATATCATTTGTGCTAAAAAAATTTATGTTTTGATAGAACTGTTAGTTTAAGCAACGTAAATGATTAAAAGAACAATAAAAATAAAAAGTAAAAAAATTATGTTATAACAAACTTTACTTCTTATTTATTCATATGACAGTTAAATAAGTCGAAATGCATAAATAGGCAATCACACAATTTCAGTGCTTTCATTCAATTAAACACAACTTTTCCATTTCTTAATAGATTTTCTTCAGCAATGGCTAATTTTTTTTTTTTTGTGAAAAATTCAAAATTTTAGCAAAAAATATCAAAATTAACAAAATATTTTGGTTTCTTAGCAAAAGTTGTATATGGTTTTTTTTTTTTTTTTGTAAATTTTTCTGAAAAACAAGAAATATCCTCGAAAATTGTAAGGTGATGGCGTCTGTATTTTGGAATGCAAAAGGATTAATATTCATCGACTATCACCAAAAAGGAAACACCATCAACAGCGACTATTACTGTGTACTTTTGGATCGATTGAAGGCTGAAATCGCCAAGAAACGGCCACATTTGCAAAATAAAAAAGTATTGTTTCACCAAGACAATGCACCATGCCACCAATCGATGAAAACGATGGCAAAATTGAATGAATTGGGTTTCGAATTGCTTACGCACCCACCGTATTCTCCAGATTTAGCCCCCAGCGACTTTTCCTGTTTTCAGATCTCAAGAGAATGCTTGCTAGAAAAAAATTCAAGTCCAATGATGAAGTAATCGCTGAAATTGAGTCCTATTTTGACAAGAAAGATAAATCGTACTATAAAAGTTTTATTAGAAAGTTGGAAAATCGCTATACTCGTTGTATCGCTCTCGAAGGCAACTATGTTGAATAATATGATCGAGTTTTATCAAAATTTAGTTTTTTATCCTACGGACTTATTGGACTTAAAGTCACAAAATTTTGTATATGTTATTAGCCAGCACTTCCTTAAAGCAACACCTCGTAGGGGCTAAACGAAAGATCGCACAATTTTTTTTTGCAGAAATGCGATATTCTATCAAAATTTTTAACTTAACTGAACTTAACCGCAACTAAAATCGGTTCACGGATTGTGGTTGCGGTAAAAGATTTAAGTGTGCTTTCATAACCAGTTCTTTTAACTAAAAATGAAGGTTTAAACATTTTTTGACTAGCATCTATAGAACTTTACTTTGGAAAGATAAGTTAAGTAAATTTGTAGCTTGATCAATTCGATTTTAAACTTTTGCGTTGCGAATAAAGTGTGAGTGACAGGACAATTGACGGAAACGATATAAGTTATCAAAGGAGTTCCTTTACGAATAAAGAATTAAAGACTGAAAAATTGTTTTGCTTTTTTTTAATTTTTTTAGGGGAACCCGCCAAAATACCGCCAAAAAATACAGAAACCGCCAATTTTTAGCCATCTCGCCAAAGCAAAATTTCTCTCGGCAAAGTGGTTGTTCAAAGTGGTGGCAAAGTGCATCAAAACTTATTCGGCCAACTCTAGATCCCGGGCGATCGAGATCCCTTCTCTCGCTGAGAATACCAGATCTAGCCACTAGCTAGTGACTGTCACCACAGTCCACTGCTTGATAGGCAGTCATGCCGATATGTTAGGAGTTACTTCAAATGACTTCTGTAGAAGCTGCAGAGACGTGGAAGATGAAGAAACCAAGTCCTATCTTCTATGCTCCTGTCCTGCGGTAGCTAGAAGAAGGCACAATGAGCTTGGCACAATAAGCAATTTTCTTTTATGAGCTTGACGACCTGTCAACGACTAACTTCAGGGGGTCCTCTGGTAATCTATGCCAAATTTTAGCCTTTTTTCAAAATATTGTGGAAAGAGAACGAGTAAAGATATTTTAGTTCCGTTTTTTGATTTGGGTAGCTTAATTTATTGAAAAAAATACAAAATTTTGAAAAAGTGAATTTATGGACCGTTCAGAAAGTTCTCGGCCTGGTAACGAGGTTCTCCGGAAAAAAGGTGGGTCCAAATTGCGCACGATTCCAAGTGTAAACATCGTCTGAAAAAAAAAAAAATATTCAGTTACTTAGAATGAATGTCCCTATAGCCCCTACCTCGGAAACAAAAATCGAAATTTTTTTAGGGGGGGAGCCGCCACTTTGAAAATGAAAAATCGAATTTCGACCTTTTTTTTTGTAGTCTAGTGTAGAAAAAAAATAGTAAACATTATTTTTTCGGCAAGTTTGAGGTAGGGGCTATAGCGGCGTAAATTCTGCGTCGTTTCATGCCTCATATATCAAAATCGGTCAAAAACTGTTTGAGTTATCGTGCGCAAAGTTTTGAAAAACATGGTTTCGAGAAAAACGCGTTTAAAGTTTTGACTTCAATTTTGAGGCACACAAATGACATTAACACATATTTTTTTAATACAATACTTACGAATATTAATCGGCAATTCCAGCCCCATAAAGTGTGCCTTCCTCCATCTCATAAAACGAGTTTTCCATGGCTTTTTGGGCTCTGCGGGCTGTGCGACCCTCTTTCGATGATGCGTACGTTTTTAGCTCTGAGCGTTGAAGTCGTTTTCCGTCGCGAGATTCAGCATACATCTCGGCTTGTGGGCCGATGACAATACCCATTGTTGACATTATTTTTAAAATACTTGTGAAGCCTTCGTTGAAAATGCAGGTTGCCAGAAAATTTGCGATTTCGACTGTGGTAGCACCACAGTGGATATGTTTCGGCGCAAAGGTCCACAAAAGCGAGTTGAACGATTCGTTACAATTTTGCGTTTCACCTCCAGTGCATCGGTTGAGTAGATCGTCGGATGATAACGCTTCGTATATGGGCTTCATTACTTGCCGAACCTTTCCATCAAGTGGGGCGTACGTGTGGTGAAATGAGGCTAATGAGCCTTCTGCTGCTGACTTTTGATAGGCGCACCAGCTGGACTCACCAGGTGGGCAATACATATGTTGTGGATTACTATCACTTGAACTTTTGTGATAATATGTTGACCATATTTCTTTTCTCATGTTTTCCACAGAGTCCTTATTACGTCGAATAGCAAGTCCATAGTAAGTAGTCAGCTCGCTTATGACTTTGTCTGTCAGTTTGCCAGTGCCTTTTCCACCGATGCCTTTGTTTTCTTTTTTGGCCTTGCGCAGCCGTGTGCCCATGTGTTTTTGCACGTGAGCGATGCACTCCTTTTTTGTGACAACGGGGTCGCCGTTATACGGATCAAGGTCTATAATGGCCTTGAAGGTTTTGCTGTCGCCATCGCCAATATATTTTTCATATTTTATGCCATATTTTTCGATCGATGAGGCAAACATTTCCTTCACGGCATCTACCTCCATCTTGCCCGCATTCCCACTGTGGTTGTTTGTGCATGTTTTCTGGTGCGATTCGTACCATTCTTCGAAGTCTGCAGAGTCATTTTTTTCCCCCACATTTTGCATGCCTGGCAAAGGCTTGATTTGACAACGGAGTCAACCACTTTTTTGGTATGTTTACCGACGAGCGTAGTGACACCAAAAAGAGACGAGAATCCCCGTTTTTTCCAGGTGCCATCCCCTGAAACGGTCAGCAATGAGGAGTCACAGTCAGGATTTTTTTCTTTCTGCTGTTCCTGCTCTTCTTTAACCGCATTCAACAGGCACTGCTTGTAAACTGCTTTAGCAGACACATGCATGTTTTTCAAGGTGCCATAGTACGCATCAAGGCACAATCCTTGGCATATGTCCATTAATCCGCAGAACATATTAATACCTTCTCTCCCTATTCCAAGCAATCTCATGGCAAATATCAACCGGCGATTTACAACAAAAGATTTACCGACCACCGGCGAAGAATTAATATACTGTGTAGATTTACATTGGCACTGCAGACTCACTTTGAAGCCGACTCCACGCATACATGTTTTTTCAAATCGAATTTTTTGTTTACATTGGGCGCAGATAACCAGAGCAGCAAGCGTTTGGAAAAATGAAAAAAATTCTAAGAAACAGAACTGGAGGTTGTTTTCGATGATGACTTCATTGTCTTGCGTTTTCTTCAATTTTTTGGCCGATGTGCTGGCAAAGTCGGTGTCCTCTACTTGGGAGTGCTGGTTTCCACGGAAATGCCTCTTTTTTGTTCGATACGCGTACTTACGCGGCGCCATTGGGTGGCTTTTTTTATCCATAGCAAAAAAAAAACACAAAACGATTTTTCTTTTATTTTACAACAGCAGTTATCGCGCACGCGTAGCTTTCAGCGTTCGAAAATAAACTGAATCTCGTTCGTTTGCTTCTTTCATGTGAACACCTGGGCTCAAAATCATTTCAACCCCTAAATCAAAACATGCATGTATACATACTGCATGTATACATACTGTGTGTGTATATTTTGTAATATCAATACATATTTTGGAAGAATTCCACAGAATTTTCGACTAATGACTGCAGGCAAATAAACAACTTTGCTGATGCGTTATTTTGACGAAAACATACCTACACAAAAATGCCTGTATCTCCTAAACTATTTCGAATTTTGAAAAATCCTTTTGGGAAAATGTTTTTGAGTATCTGAGCAATAGAAATATGAAAAAAAATCGAAAAAAAATTTTTCGGATTACCAGAGGACCCCCTTCAGGCACATAGTAGGGTTTGTTAAGAGCTCGAGGTGGCTCAATTTGGAATGAAGGCATGTGTGCAGCGATATTCCAATGGACATAATTGGTCTAAGTAAGCTGGTTTATATCTTTGTATAAATACCGGCTGCCGCCTCTATCTAACCTAACCTTCTTAAAAATATAAGAGAATGTTTGTGTTTTTGCTCTCAATGAATTCCTACACCATACAAATGATCTTTTCATAGGGGTCTATACCTACCGATTGGACAGTGTTTTTTTTGCACCTCCTATACAACCCATATATCCTATAGCACTTAAAGCTGTAGTTTTAAAATCGAAACAGTTGTAATTATTATAAGAACTGAGAAAATAATGGTCTAGATTGCAATTTATTTGTGTCTAGGATATTCAAAGAAATATAAACGGATACTGGCTGGCAAAAATTGTTTATATGTATAAAATACTGAATTAACACTTTATAATCAAAATTTTCTCTTTTATAGCATTATCAATAACAAAAAGGAGTATGGCTTCGGTGAGAGCATGTTGCATCAAGGACAACTAGTGTTTCACACACCCCCCTATAGTTTGAATTCGGTATCGTTACAAGACAGTGCCGACTTTACGGGCAAGGTTTGTATTTACTATACTATTATTACCGATTGTTTTTTAAAATGCTTTTCTCAATTCTAATTCGTATAGGGAAAACATTATCGTCCTGCTGTAGAATTGCGAAATGGCAGCTTGAAAAAGTCTGATTTAATAAACAAAGACTTGGGTGGCAAATTTAAAATTGTTGGCAACGAAAAGCAGGAATTCAGTGGACGTATATCACGCGAAAGTATTGGTTCGCCTAATACATTGGAGCGTCGTAGTAAACGGTATTCTTACACCGCCAATAGGTGGGTAACACTTGCGGTGTTAAGATTAGTGTCTGACCGAAACATAAATTTTGGCCGAAACCGTAATTCTGACCTTTTTGTTTTATTCGGCCGAAACCGAAATAGAATCTGTGTATTTACCTGAACATTTTAATTTTTTAAATAATTTTTTTTTCTTATGAAAAGTGAGCAGAATATGAGATTTCGCATGACATTTTCTGGTCCGGTTGCGGTTTCTTCCATATTTAAGCCGAATAACCTTAACAAAAAGGGGCCGAAACTAACCGACACCGAATATTCGTTCAAACACTAATTAATATGTCAAATTTGCACTTTTTTACTTGCTTATATTAACGCATTGTTTTTTAAGGCAAACATCTGTGGAAGTGCCCTATGCGCGTCTCATCGATAGTCCTTCGAAAAAAATAATGCGTCAAGAATCCACTGAGTCAACACAAGCTGTCAGTTTTCGACGTGGTTCGGATTCAGCAAAGACACAAACCAATACCTTGCGTGTTTCACCACCAAAAACAAGCATTTCCGATTCGCGTTTAACCGGTGAAGCTGACAATGAGGATAGTGTGGAGGTAAGTCTAGTTATTATGGAGAATTAAAACAATTGTATGGAAAATTAATATATATCAGATACCCGACGAAATGTCGCACTCTGCGCCACATTCGCATCCTCTGGAATTTGAGGTTGCCGATATGGCTGCCCCATCAACTGCTATGATTATGGATGTGCACCACAATAGCGATCACTTGACGCGTGAAGTGCAACGCACCATTTCTTTGACCTCAGAAAATCCATCGGAAATGTTTTTCTCGGCTGAAGAAGATATTTCAAATGTCTTGTCACAAGGCGGTTCTATAAAGAATCGCAATGGTTCCATTGTGTTCTCGGGCAAAAAACGTTTCTCATCAGATTTGAGGTTAGACTTAAATAAGCATACAATTGAATAGTTAAAATGGAATGAATTTTACGTTTTGATCTTGAATTGTTATAGTATTGGTGCTCAGAATGAGGGTGCCGGCTTGACGTTGTCTACACATCGCAGCGATCTGGAGATACATGCTGCTGAAAACAGTAAAAATTTACCAAAGCGTCCACAGAGCACCATGGAACTGGTATGTTTTTAATAATATATTAAGAAATTCCTTTTGTTTTTGTCTTTTTTTTTCTATCCAATATTAGAGTAACTGCTACAGCTGCTTTTAAGTCAGCTTTATTTTGACCAATATTATAACACAATTAAAAACTATTTAAACTTATATCAAAACTTAAGAATCTTTAAATATATATCTCAAATATTCTTTATCTAAATTTCTGTAAGCTACTTTTAACTACTAGCAGCCACATTTTAAAAACTTTCCAAAACTATAAATTTATCAAAAAAATATAAAAATTTCAACAAATCTATATAAATACTTACTTCTATATAAAAACTCATACGTTTCATTAACATAACGGTAAATTATGATATTATTAAAATGTAACGTATTTTGACAAACTTATGGTTTATGGTTCGGTTTTTTTAATTGCATGTTTAAAATTTTTCCATATATCTCGTATATGTTAGCTTTTCTAAAGTGAACACATTTTCATCTAAGTTGTTTTTTACTTCTTTACTTTTGTTTGTTTTTTGTTTCTTCAAATTTTTGCCTCCAAACCACATAACAACAAAAAAAAAAAAACAAAAAAAAAATCTTTACAATAATCATTTTCATAGAACGAAGACGTGAGACGTATTCATGGTCTTGCCACACCAATCAGAAAACTAATAAATATTTCATCAAGACCAGAGTTTCGACATTTTATTCATGATGTGAGTAGATCTAGTGCAAAACTATGCTCGAAACTAACTCTTAATCAAGTAGAAAAAAAAACTAAATTTTTTATGAGAATGTTTAAAAAATGTGTAGACTGTCTACTAATAACTGGTTTTCAAATTTTCTTTTTTAATGTTCACAATTCAACGGACAAATAGTTTATTAATTTTTTTATAGTTAAAAAAAGAAGTTTGATTTAAGAACCTTTTACACTTCGTTGTATTTTAGTAATTTTTTTGCTTTCATATTTTGCCTGTTCAGTTAACTATACTCTAAGACGATTCTAGATTTTCCGTTTTTTTATTGGTTAAGTGGTCTGCGAGCTCCTTCATGCTCTGAGTTTTTATTTTCCCTCTCATATTGGATCTTAATAATTAAAGTCTTAAAGTATTTTGAGAAATACCTTAAACATAATGCATGCCATGTTGATGTTATTTAGTTATTTTTACTAGTTTAATGAAATTCTTAGAGCATCGTTATATTTTAGATTGCTTATAATTGGAGCTTATAGTAATAATTGTTTGTATTATTTTACAATGTAATGAATGCAACTAGTTCCAAATAAGTTTATGCACATACATTAGGGAGGAGTGATCGATATAAGGAATGTTTCGAAAAGAAACTTCACACTTAATTTTTTTAACCTTTAGTCTGTACTTTGTTTCGCCACCATATCTCTGTACTTTGGGGCGTTCAGCGCCCCTTATGTATTTTATATGGGAAATTGTAATTTTTAAATGAACTTCAACAAAAAAATTGTATAACTCCGCGATTTTTTTTATGTTTTCAATTTATTTACATAGAATACATGTCAACTTATGTTTTGTAATGTTTTTGTTTGAGCTTATATATTTTAATTTTTTATAAATGAAACGGAACCAAATTTAATTCCAGAGTTGCACAAGATTTGATAGTTTAACTTGGTATGTAGGTGCTCCAAGCGGCGGTCACTATATATATAAATGTTGGCATTCCCACTTTTACCGCCCACAAATCAAAATATCTTCTATATAGCAGACGGTTTTGATAGTATAAAACTAAAATTCTGTAATTAAGTTCATAATTAAGTTCATTTACTCTCGATAACTTTACTAAAAATGGGAGTGATCGCACTATATCTGCTCCCACTTTTCAGAAACCATTTCAATTCCTTAGATGTGCACGTTTTGAAAGTCAAATTTAGTATGCGGGTGCTATGGGTAAAAGTGGCGGTAATTTCTTATATTAATGTTGCTAATATCACTATCACCGCAAACAAATCAGTAAAAATTATGCGCCCACTTATCAGAAATCATTATAATTTCTGAGTTGTACACATTTTGATAGTGAAACTTGGTATGTATGTAGGTGCAATGGGACCAATTGGCGGTCACTATATATATATATGAATATTGCCACGCCCACTTTTTTTCACCCATCTTTCTATGCATAAAAAATGGATGTATGTATATACATATTTGGGTGTATCACGTGAAGATTCCAAACCGCTAAGCTAATTTTTATGAATGTTTTTATGAAATTTTCGATATCGAATTGCTTTGGAATTATAGGTCGCACAGCCTCGGAGTTCGGTATTCGACCTAAATTTGCACACTGGTAACGTTTTATGGGCGTTGGGCGAAGGGCGTGGTAATTTTTCAGCACCACAAATTTTCGGTATAGCCTTCGAAGTAAGTCACACATCAATGAAAATCGTTGTGAACTTACTGTCAAGGCGTGGCCTCACTATAGCTACGCCCACTTTTTAGGGGACAAGCGCTGATTAACAGCTAGTTTAGTATAAAATAAGGAGTGTAGAAGCAAACAAAAAGAGGAACAAAATGGAAAAGAAACGGATTCCCATGCAAAATGTATGATGAATAGAGAGGGACGCTGTACACCCCATAGTACAAATAGTGCACATGTGTGTTCTGAGTCAATATTTCAGATATTCATATGCATATTAATATGAAAACTCACTAGTGGGTATCTGAAAGTTCGATCTTTCAAATGGCATTGGTCATAATGAGTTTGTCTAACTTGTTAGTATTTTTTTTTTACATTTACAGGTTGTCTGGGGCGCTGAGCGCCCATAGTACATACTAAAGGTATAATTCTTCCAAAAGTACGAAAAAGTTTTACTTACTTTCTTACTTAGATGGCCGTAACAACCCGTGCCCGGGGTTTGGCCGACCTCATCAGCTCTCGCCAGGCGCCTCTGCTTTGCGCGCGCCTTCTCCAATTGGATACACCAAGTGCGGTTAGGGCTTCCTCGGCCTGGTCCATCCATAGTAGGCATGGTCTCCCTCGTCGTCGTTGACCAACGACCCTCGCCTCGAGCACCTTTTTCGCTGGAGCTTCGTCATCCATACGATGGACATGACACAGCCAGCGTAGTCGCTGCACAGTTATACGCCGAACTACGTCAACAGCTCATACAGCTCGTGGTTCATTCGGATGCGATAGTCATCGCCGACTCGAATAGGATCGAAGATTTTGCGAAGAACTTTTCTCTCGAACACCCCCAGAGCGGCTGCGTCAGTTTGCGAAACTACCCATGCCTCAGCGCCATAAAGCAGCACAGGTAGAACGAGCGTCTTGTAGAGTGTTAGTTTTGTCGATCGAGAGAGGGCTCTGGAACTTAGTTGCTTACTGAGCCCGTAGTAGCACCTATTAGCAAATATTGTTCTTCGCTTTATCTCCAGGCTGATTTCGTTGTTGGTATTAATAGCGGTGCCAAGGTATGCGAACTCCTTGACTACTTCAAAGTTATAGCTGCCAGATGAAACGTGGGAGTCTAAACGCCGCGCTCCCTTGTTTGTAGACAGCTTATACTTTGTTTTACCCTCATTTATCGTCAAACCCACTTTGGCTGATTCCTTTTCGATAGCGGCGAAAGCAGTGGTAACATCTCTTGGTTCTGCCGACAATATCAATATCATCAGCGTACGCAAGGAGCTGGACACCTTTATAGAAAATGGTGCCATTACGATACACACCGGCCTTTTGTACGATCCCCTCCATGATGATATTGAAGAGGTCGCAAGACAGGCGATCGCCTTGTCTGAAACTTCTTTCGGTATTAAAGGTTTCGGAGAGGTAATTTCCTACCTTGACGGAGCTGTGTGTGTTGCTCAACGTCATTCTGCAAAGTCTATTCAACTTTGCAGGTATACCGAACTCAGACATTGTTGCCTATAGGCAATACCTTCTCGGGCTATCGAACGCAGCTTTAAAATCGATAAAGAGGTGATGTGTGTCAATTTGGTTTTCGTGGGTTTTCTCCAGGATTTGTTCATCGGTTGGTAATCACTTCGGCAATCGGTAATTGGTTGGCAATCGTTTCGATAACCGATATTCGGTTGGTAATCGCTTCGGTAGTTGGTTCGGTAATCGGTTGACTATCGCCTCGGAAATCAGTTTGGTAATCGCTTCGGTCTTCGGCTTGGTCGTTGCTAGGTAATCCTTAAAAATGAATGCTGTACAGCAATAATTTCTGTTACACTTACAGCGTGATGATATCGCGAATCTATAGTTTTGCTCTCTACCAAAAAGTGCTCAAAACACCTAGAGAACTGAGAACCTAGAAACTGCCCCGCTTTGAGGTATAAAAAAATTGTTCTTTTTAAGCATATACTGCAAGTTATCACAGATATCTATTTAATACAGTTTTGCAGATTAGAGTAGTATCGTTCAAGCAGAACCATTTGCGAAAGAGAAAGAATCTTTTCAAATCCATGTCAAGAACAACCATGAACAATTACATTCCTGGATAAATATGCTGCGATAAAGGCGTTATATAGCGACCTGTTGGGAAAATAAAGATAGGTTTAGACAAAATGCTTGGAACCAAACAATCCAAATCTTGTTTTGACAAAGATGACTTTCAAATATTTCTCTAACATAGCTCTTGCTTGCAATAAACTACTTTTTTACATTTTTAAACACTTTATTCACTACTTTGTACCAAAAAATATACTAAAATTCTTTCTATTTTACTCGTACTCGTACTGAAATAGTGAAAATTCGCAAAAACTTTACACTACTTTGGTTAAAAACTCTCGCAAAGAACCTATCTCTCAATGAGCAAACATAAAACTCGATCTTGCGAGTCTTTTTGCTATAGGTACGAGGGCCTCGACACTTAGAATCCAATGTTTTATTATAGGAACAACATTTTACTTTGGTTACTTTGACCAACATTTTCTATTTCGATTTTACTCTACCCTAATTCATAGAAATAATATAGCCAAGCATGTTACATAATTTTACAAAATTTGATGTTATTGTTATTAATATGGAATGCTTTTTATATGAGACTGACTGCAAATTAGTGTCGATATGAAGCTTGCAAAATTATTATTTTAAAAATTTGCTCATTACTCTTACATCGATATCATAACTTAATTAACAACATCTTGCTTTCCCTTTCTTTTTCAAAATTCCAACCTTACATTAGCTTAAGAATGCTTCTAGTTTTCACAAAAAAAAAAAAAAATTGGTTTTTAATAATAAATAATACCACAATAAAAATGTAATTGCATCACTAACGATTTTCTTAACATTTTGCATTCATTTTCAATAAAAGGTTGACTCGCGCGGTTCTTCGTCGGAGACACCATCACTTTCTTCAAACTCATTCATTTCGGCGATGTCATCACAGGAAGATGTGGCGCTTGTAAATCTACATCAACAGGTTAATCGTCCTATCATTGATTCACCTTTATTGATGGCCAGCTATTTGAATCATCTGTCGCAAGTTAAATGTTTTAATTGGACTGCCTGCTCGTTTCCATCAGGACCGGATGTCTTTTCGACGCCGTTGTTTCATGAGAACGAAGATGGTGGCCTCACCTATATTGGCAGCAAAATGATACCGCATTTCGATTTGTACTCTTCATGGCGTGAAATTAAAGTGGTGCCACGTTATGAAAATGCGTCAGGAAGCAATAGTTCAAACTCATTCCTGTGTGGACCCAAGTCACATCCTTGGGATCCTAGTGTGCTGCTCAAAGAGGAAGAAAGCGATAAAACGACGAACGGTTTTGATGACGGTGAATTTATGAGTTTACAGACTGAGGGTGCTGCCTGTACCTCGGTTGTGGCACGCCTTAAAGGACAGGTTAATGTTTTCCTTACGCCGCTGCTGTTGGAAGGACTTCAAAGGTGAGTTCATCATAATTATAAAAAAATTTGTTTGTATTAATTTTTTGTATTTTTTTATTTTTTTTTTTTTTTTTATTAAAAAACCGTAACTTAAAGCAATAGCAATTAAGTTTCTAATTTCTCTTAACGCGTATGTGATCCTTTTTGATCGCTATGTCGCCGTGATCATTTTGTTCCGCACCATGTGGAAATGAATTCTCCAAAAGCTTCAAATACTCCTCATCGACATTGTCCTATGTATGTTAGTTGTATAAAAAAAATCCATTAAAACTAATAAATTTTTGTCTCTTGCAACTTACTCCTTCCTCCTTGTTTGAATCCTCCCGCTTGGCTCTAGCGTTTTCATTTTTGAATGCCGCCAAAGCTTCGCTTGTCAATTTCAAATTCGACACGCTTTGCTCTTCGGGAAATGCCGCAATCTGTTGAAGCCCATTTTCATTGTAGTCCAAATTTTCGTTATCGCCATTGTTGGATTCTTCAAATAGCTGTGGATGCTTGTTGCTTTTAATAAAACTATTTAGGATATTAGTTTATTTATATAAACCACACATATTTTTTATACTTATCATCAGCTTCAACATATTCTGCATCGTTGGCAGAATCTATGAGTCTGCTTAGCGCACTAAGATCCGCCAGCGTTAGGTCACTTAAGGCCATTTCAATTTCCTCATCAGTCAGTGTTTTTGTTATATCTGTGATTTGATCACGTGTGGAACGTCTTTTCTGCTCAACATAAATACTTAACAATTGTACCGCCAAGCACCTCCGCTAATGGAAAAGTTTACCTTGAATCTGTTGTCCTTATTATTGCCAGCCACACATTCGCATAACATCAATAACAGTACAAGAATTAAAAATTTTAAATAAAATATCATATTTTTGTTTGCAAATATATCGAAATTTATTTGATCACCATTTTGAAGTAAACGAAATTCCGACAGTTTTTTTATCAACAAAATTTAAATAAATTTTAAGCAAGTGTTTTCGGAGAATATTTTATAGCTATCCATGGTAGAATAATTACAAGTACTATAAATAGTGACTGCGCTGCCAAAAAGTGGGCATATAATGTCAAAAGCAAGTGATTGCCTTTGCCTCGCCACAATGGAAGTTTTCATACCATTTTCTTCTAAAAGCAATTCAAATTTACAATAAAATGCGCTGGTTAAAATTAATTTCCGCGATAGTGCAAATTTTTACTGTTTTTTAATAATAAAAAAAAAACTTTAAAAAAAAATACTGGTGCCAGGATAGACCCCGTCATACCGGGCTTATTTTATTCGTATTGCTATTTACTATCTCGTAATACAAACAATTTTGAAATCCATGTAAGTGCACTTTTATGATTGCTGGCTCCCGGACTATAAATACTGGCAATTTGTCCAATTTTAGTTGGCGATTAATTTTTTCTACCCATTCTTGAAATGATATTATTGTCACATATCTTGATGAAGTTTTTAAATTTCTTTAAAGTGTACTTAATTTCCAATAAAAATACTTATTTTACATAATTTTTAAGTATTATTATTAGTTTTATGACAATAAAATACGTATTAAAACTTTTTAACAACTATATACTATATTGCCGGTTATGATAGTTTTCCATTTAACAGTATATACATAAACACTAGTACACTCAGTTCTGTTTTTACACGGTAGATACGTTCCCAAAGATTTCGTGCAAAAAAAAAATCGTGTAAAAAAGTACATTGCACTTCTGGAAAAGTAGAAGATTGGTTCCAAATTTAACAAATCTGTAGAAATAATACAATAAACCATTTTTAAACTCATATTGGAGCGTTATAGCTAATATTTGCGTATATTTTTATTTCATAAACTTATAAAAAAATGCAAAAAAAAACAATTTGATAAACTTATAAAAGAATGCAAAAAAAAACAATTTCAGAAACTTAGAAAAGAATGCAAAAAAACAATATAGTACACATACAATACAATAGGGACGACTGTTGACATGCATGTTTACACGCGGCAACACGGGAGTATAATAAAAATTAAAAATTTTATAGCGGTGAAAACTGTTAGTACTAAAATTGTTATTTTCAGAATTTGGGTCAATCGTGTTAAATCAAAATAAAGCGGGTAAAAACCAAATAAAGATTTATTTTTAATTCGTGTTAAATCAAATTCGTGTAAAAAAAGTCGTGTAAAACAGAACTGAGTGTATAAACAATTCTGCCAACATAAAATCAAGAAAAGTATCTTAAAAATGATTTCCAACCGTCGAATAAACAAAAAATTAGTAGATTTTATTTAAGACGATGAAGAAGTAATTTTTTAAAATATTATAAAGTGGGTCAATTAATTTGGTCACCCACCGTATATAAGTTATTACACTTAAAGGAATCGGAACTTGTTTGTATCGATCATATCAAAATCGATTTTTATTTGGTTTTTTGCTGAACGCACTAATTTTCCTAATGAATTCGCGACTAGTTCTCTCGCTCAGAAGAGAACACAACCCAGTACGAATAGCGATCATCTTTCACTTTGTATGGAGCTGCTACGTAAGGGGTATTAATGCCTTCGTCACATCTTTGATCATGTAAGAAGTGATTAGTCAAGAATCCGAGTACCTTCTTTTGGCAATGAAGGAAGGATGCAGATGTCGATATGGATATAGATTTTTTCCAACTGTTGGTTTTGTTTTTACTTTAGAATTTTTCGCATTTTCTTTCCAATACATCGCTTTGCAGCTGCCGTGCTCATCTCCTAAGGTGTTAGTGCCATTTTTCAATACTTTAGGCAATAAGACAAAATGTATCGCTTTAGAGATATGTTCGCCTACTTTCCGACTGAAAATGTGAGCGACAAACTAAAAATAGGAAAAAGAGTGTTTTGGCGTCAAGTGGCGAGCTTTTTTTCTCATCACCTTGTGCGAATTTTCAATGTTTATATGGAATTAGCTTTGTGTGTACGTTTGACCGACATATATATGTACGAAAAAAAGCGTTCGTCTCTGTTTATATTCTTCGTTTTTTTTTGTTTTTTTGTTTCTTCACTTTTACGTAGGGTGCCTTTTATATTTCGGGATTTGGCAACCCTGGTGTTGCAATCTGTCAACTGAAAGCTCTATCGCAAAGTTTGACATTTGTTGGCTTATACGTACTCAGAACGTTTTGACATACGAGCGCTATTTGTGTTGTTTATAGTAACTTAAAAGATTCATCTCGGTCTAAAAATGGAATTAAATCGTGAACATTTTCGTGCGATTATTTTTTACAACTTTCGACGTGAATTAACACAGCAACAGTGCATGGATGAACTTAATTCAATTTTTGGCGATGAAGCTCCATCAAGGACCAGTGTTTATCGATGGTATGGTGAATTCAATCGTGGTCGTAGTTCACTCCAAGACGAATTTCGTGAAGGTCGTCCGAAATCAGCTGTTGTTCCGAAAACCATTGATGCTGTGCGCGAACTGATATTGAAAGATCGTCATGTTACCTATCGTGAGGTTGAGGCAACCTTAGGCATAAGTGGGACCAGCATACATTCAATATTGCATAAACATTTGACTGTCAAAAAAATTTGTTTTTCGTTGGATCCCACACAATTTGTCAATCGCTCAAAAAAAGGCTCGTGTCGATTGGTCAAAGGAAATGCTCAAAAAATACGATCGCGGTGCTTCGAAACACGTCTATGACATCGTGACAGGTGATGAATCGTGGATTTACGCGTATGAGCCCGAAAGTAAACAGCAGTCGACTGTATGGGTGTTTCAAGATGAGCCAAATCCAACAAAAGTTGTTCGCGCACGAAGCACTTCCAAGCAAATGGTCGCCTGTTTTTTCTGAAAATATGGACATGTCGCAACCGTACCACTAGAACAACGCAGAACAGTCAACTCTGAGTGGTACACAACCATTTGTTTGCCAGTTGTCTTCCAAGAAATCAGGAAAACCAACCGCCGAAGACGGATCACTCTTCACCACGACAATGCGAGCTCTCACACATCGGCTCAAACAACTGCATTTTTGAGCACCCAAAACATCGATTTGATGGGTCATCCGCCGTATAGTCCTGACTTGGCACCGAATGACTTCTTTTTATTCCCAACCGTGAAGAATAAACTGCGTGGACAACGATTTTCGACGCCCGAAGAAGCGGTTGCGGCATTCAGAATGCATGTTTTGGAGATACCTCAATCAGAGTGGCAAAAGTGCTTCGACAATTGGTTCAAACGCATGCAAAAGTGTATAGATCTTAATGGAGAATATTTTGAAAAATAATAAAGTGATTTTCGATGATTAATATTTGTTTTTGTTCTCTAATCCCGAAATATAAAAGGCACCCCTCGTACGCGAACGTAACCGAACTCATACCGCAGTTAAAAAAAAAAAAATCTATCGAAACAATGCCAAACATTTTTTACTTTGTCTTCCTTTTGTGCGGATCTTTTACATGCATATGAAACTACAATGGGTGAAATATATCATACACCATTTCACCTGTTGAAAGCAGATAGATTTCTATAAAAAAATCGGCGCACTCCTTGTCCCTACTCTAATTCATTTAAAAAAATTATCAAAATCGATTGAGAAACACACGAGAAAATGGTTCCTAACTGTTTCGCTTACGCCTATTTGTATATATGTAGATATTCACTAGTGGCCAAAACTAAAGCAATTCAAATTCGCTTAGCCACTCCTTAATCAAATTCGAGCAGTGACATATCCTCCTCTGCATAAGCCAACATAATATTTCCTTAATTTCATATATAGGTCCAACTTCGTAATAAGAAAAGAAGCCCCACACAGTTGCCTTGCTGTATTGTAGATTTAAGCACTTGTTGACTGGTCATCTTACGGTATAATTTTATTAAAGTTTGATATATCGGAGAGTAATGTATTTCTCCACTGGACACCACTCGAATCAACATGCTCTCTGACAAAGATCAGCCTTGCCAAGCGATTTTTCATTGAAAATTGGCTTCTGTGCACGTTATTCATCCTCTTTGGTTATTAGCCTGCGTACGGTTTTAGCACTGAAATACAATTCTATTTGTGCTCTCGCACTATTTTCGTAATTGCTACAAATGTGCTTTTTTTATTTCGCGGATAATATTTTTGGCAGGTTCGCAATGAGGATTTCCTCGGCTTTCTGCTACCACAGACTAATTTGTGAATTGTTACCACAAGCTTAGACTGATTTGCTTATTCCAAATTTACTCTTCAAATCAAATTTGAAATCTTTCATTTCATTCAACGTATACGTATAAGTTCGACAATTTTTGCAGAAAGTGGTTGTTAGTTCGATTGTAATTTCTAATTCGACTTATTTAAGTTGTTACACTTTAAACAATCAAACTTGTTTGTACGTATCTATTTCAAAATAAATAATTTAATATTACTTTTTCGCAGAACAATTGAGGCTTCTATACCCACCATCAGCTCTATGCATTTGCTGTCAGTGGTAAATTACATACATTCCTCGTGCATAGCTAAAGTAAAAAACGATAACATCCTCAAACGGGATCAGAGTTTGAGTTATTGGTCGCAGGTATAAAAATTTAACATTTTTCGTTGTATAAGAAATCTTGATTTTATAATAATTACTTAACTAATCAGGTCCATTCGAACTCCAAGCGCTCTACCACTGAACGCAATTTACAGGGTCCTGGCGACTCATTTCTCAGCGACGTTTATGAAGAAAGCATTTCAACCAAGACGCAGGGTCTAATTGTTTTGCCTAAAGTAAGCATTACCATGCTACAGTCATCCATTATCGAAGAGGTTATATCTGTAGCGGCTTTGGATAATGTACAAGATCTCAGCTGCGTCTCTTTGTTGACGTTCTATATCGAAGGTGTTTCCACAAAGTTTCATCTGGGTAAAACTACGCGTGCCTCCATGCATAATGTTTATATACAACAAACCGTGCAATCTGGTAGCAGCCAGAAAAAGGGCGGTATAATGAAAGGCACACGTGCACTACTCGCACATCTTTCTTCACAGACACGACCCGATAACATACAAGGCGAACCCATATTAATTGAAACGTCTGAAAAACAATTGGAAGAGCTTGTCATTACACTGGATATTGGGCGTGCTCATGCACAGCTGCGGCGCTTGAAAACTGAAGGCAGCACCTGTCAGGATTCATCCATAATAGTAACCGCTATACCGGAGCATAAGAGCAAAGCCATGTTTGAATGTCTCAAAATGCCGGAAAGCACCGGCATCGATACCAGCGGCTACATTATGTTCGAATGTGGACTCGAAGGTGTGGGTGTTAAGATAGTAAAACGTTCGCATTTTGAAAAATCAGAAAATACCAAAGAAGAGCTTGCTGAAATAGCAGAGGCATCTAGCAATGGTGCAGGAAATTTAAATATAAATGACTTTGTCAATGGTGCCAATATAGCTGCTACTAGTGGCGTGGTGGCTACGACAACAAACACGTTCGATGGGACAGCCACATCGAAAGCTGAGGCAGCTTGGCGTTTAATAACTAAAAAACCACCAACACCCAAGACGCCCAAAGAAAAGTTTGCACATGCTTTGGAGAATATAATGGTATCCGATAATCGTGCGGCAGGTGAAAGTGCTAATGAAAACCGCAAGTCGACGCCGAAGCTTCCGGATGATGATGTCGAGAAGGGAGCTAAGAGCTCAACGGGTGCAAAAAGGCAAGAGCCATTTGACAAGGTGCTGCCCAATGTCAAGGAAACAGATAAAACCTCATCATGCGTAATTGAATTGAAGTCGGTGTGGTTTAATTTTGCGGCGCCACCTTGTGTGCCTATTACGCGTAAAATTGATTTCACAAGGTTTGCCTAAAATAGTTTTTCGAAAGCTAAGAGCCAAAAAAAAAAAAATGTTTATTTCTCTTTAGACTGGATTGGAATTTGCTGAGCACTGCTTCGCCAGCCATAACAGCATGGATGAATCCAAGCAATCGTTTAGCCATCAAAATTGTTGCCTTGATGCGTGCTTTACATACGCGTCATACAGGCGTGGCCGCTTGTCTAATGGCAGATGCGCTGGAGAATGAGAAGATCCAAAGAAATCCAAAAATTAAAAAAGTATTTTTCCATGTGCATAAAGCTAGCTCCACCTTGTTGTATTATTTAAATGTAATTTATTGTGTCGCAATGTGGCCGATGTGTGCTATAATGTGCCTAATTGATAAATAAATTTGTTGATTTACATCAGTTCGAGTGCCTCTTTCATGTGGAGTTAGAACCTTAAAAAATTAATTCCTGAAATTTTAAAATTACACGAGTTATAAACTCTATACGGCACATTGTAGCACGTTTCGAGCACATTACAGCACAATTACTAAAATTTTGAAATTTTTTTAAAAAAAAAAACAACACCTGATACTAATTTTACCAGAAGAATAAGTTTGTTTTTCGCTGCCGCACATGATAATAGCACACACATAGCAATAATAAATAAAAAATGGTGGAACTTCTTTTATGCACTTAATATATCCCCGTATTACAACCTAAACACAACTTAACATCCCTTCACTTACTCTAGAGCCGTTATTCGAGCAACTACACACTGCTGTCGAAGACGCTACAAGAAGATCCGAGCTGTCAACTGTGTTATATAATGCAAAAATTAGTCTTAGATGATGGCGTGCAAAAAGTTGAGCAAATCTTCAAGCAAGGCGATGTTCCACACCTCAATACGCTGCGACAGGTTTTAGTTTTGCTCTAATAAGCATCACTTTTAATTAATCTTAATTTTTTTTTATGCTCTCTCTGTGCTCTCTAAGGGTGTCATTGTGCTAAGTCGCCAGTGGAAGAATACCTTGTATAATCCGATACTCTTTGAGCATCAATATAAAAATAAACTGGCACGTCCTATTAATGTGACATTTTCATTTCCACAAAATGAAGAGGAATGCGATGATCCGGAATGTGAAGGTGATACTGATATATTAGGTGGTGGTGGTGGCGCCTATGCAAGCGTTGGAGATAATCCCGAAGAGAGTGAGAATGCTTTATTACTTGGGCAAACACAGCATCATCGAACTCATATTGGTATTTTTTTGATTAACGCCACTGAATTTAATACAAAAATAATTCAGTATCCTTTGTTTCTAACCCCCTCCCCCCCCCCCCAAAAAAAAAGAAAAAAAAAAACAAATTTTATGTTTTTCTATGTTCAATTGTCACACGAAAAGAAGCATCTACATTTTGTGTAACACAATATTATGTGACAAATATTTATTGTATTTGCTTTTTTTTTTTAATACTGTACAATTTTATTCAGTTGCACAGTGGACACCAATTTAGCAAAATTTCAAAGCTTAATTCGAATATTTTAACACTTTGCGTCCACTGCAATTAATAGCACATTTCAGCTTGATTTAGCAGCGTTAATTTTTATGTTGCTTTAAAACGTTTCTGGCTTAATATAAATGTTGTTCTTTTTGATTTTATTTTTATTTTGTTTTACAATATGTTTTAATCATATTTTTTGTCAGCTTTAAGTATTCATCAAAGGCACGTTTTGTCACTGTTAAGTTAATTTTGTGTTTTTCATCCTGTTTTTATGTTTTTAGCTCAAGTTGAAATGTGCTAAAATGCCAACACTTTTTTTTTTAAATACCTATTGATTAATGAAGAACCAATAAACATCTTTGCTTAATCTTTAGATTAGATATGCAAATAGAGTCCACATTGCACAAGGTTTCGTCTAATTACCACTGAATGAAAATAATTTATCTCATAAATTGGAATCTATATACAGTATCCGACATAACTATGCATACCCCCTTTGCCCAATAGAACATCGCATTACCGAGATAATTTGTTCTTCAGTCGTTCAGTAAAATTGTGGAACAATCTCCCTGCGAGCGTATTTCCCGGCAGTTTCAATCTGTGTAAATTTAAATCAATTCTTCACCGACACTATTCCATCTTTCCACGCTTCAACTAACTATCACCCGTCTTCCGAATCAACACAATGCTTTCGCATTTATATTCGCCCAATGTGCGCAAAAACGATTGCGGATCCGTTTTCGCACTTCGCTTTCTTATGTTTCGACGAACCCGTTTCGATCCCGTTACGAATCCGTCAAAAAATGGCCACAGCGTTAACATAAAAGGTTGGCTTAAATTTATTATCGAATCTGCTCCTTTATTTTCAGTGGATTAAGGATACGAAATACAATTGTGTACTTATTTTTATTTTAAATAACTTTTTTTTTATTATATTATAGGCACGTGTTCCTCAAGCTCTCCTTCAAATCGAATAAAACTAAATCCGTTTTGAATCCGTATTATTTAAAAAAACCGAGTACGTCGCAAATTCGCATTATTTAGAAAAAACGATTGCGTTTAGAATTTGCGTTTTTTTAAAAAAAGGAATCCGTCTCGAATTTGTATATGTAGTCCGTTCCGAGTTCGAGACGGATCCGTAAAAATTAAAAAAGTGATTCGTGTTTTTAAGAGGAATTTCATACGAAAACGGGTCAGTGACAGATCCGAAACGCAATCCGTTTCGGATAAAATGTGCGAAGAAGTGAGTCCATCTCGAATTCGAAACGGATTCGTTTGGCACATTGGGCGTTTTCGCATCTCCCCTGAGTGTTAGCTAAATCTAAAAAGATAAAAAAAAATACCCCGAAATAAGATTTCTCTTCTGTGCTGCTAATAGTTTTTTTAAAATCTCCGAAATGTGAAACTTTTTGTTGTTGTATTATTGGAACTATTTAAACAACACATCACGCCATAAAACAAGTCCCGTTAGGTTTCAATATTTTTGCTGTAGCGAATTATTTCTGATCAGTCAAGCTTAACACGCAACATAAGTATGCGCACTGTGAAGTTTCAGAGTGACAAGTGTTTAGCGTGCTAACAATTTTCCAATATTTTTGCGACAAAATATGAACACGTGCATTTTGATCTTTTAAACTAATATTAATATCCATTATAGAGCTATTTGCTTTGTGTGATTTAGAATAATGGCAAAATCAAAGGAAATTGATTTTAGAAAACTTATTATAGCGGATCATAATAATGAGTTATCGCGAAATTGGTAAAAAATACTCTAGAAGTAAGTTCACAATCCAAAGAGTCGTAAGCAGCTTTAAGCAAAATGGTGGCGTCAAGAGTGCACTCAGAACAGGACGGCAAAGAGTAACTACTGAGCGCGATGGCAGCCGAATATTACGAGAGATAAAGAAGAAGCGATCTACTGCAGCCATGACAATAAAAGAAACTCTTAAAGTAAAATTTCCGAAAGAACGATCGTAAATTACATGAGCAGTTATTGTAGTCATTTCAGTTATTTCAGCGTTAAGAATCCTCACATTTAAAAAAAAAAAAACAGAAAACACGACTGGCTTTCACCAGAAAGTATTATATGATAACATGCCTTTGAATTTCTGGGAGAGGATTATTTGAAGTGATGAAAGAAAATTCGAGTTTAAAAATTCAAAAAGATAGAAAGAGTGTGGCGAAAGAGAAACGAGAGATTGCCAGCATACTGTGCAAAAAACCATTAAAGTTGGAGGAGGGAACGTATACGTTTGGGGCTGCTTTAGTTACAAAGGCTTATCAGAGTTGATCAAAGTAGCCGGTAAAATGACGGGACAGTCGTATGTATTGCTTTTGAGTACACTTTTAGTGGCTTCAGTTCAAAAAATGGGTATGCAAGATCATTTTATTTACCAGCCAGACAATGACCCCAAACAAACAAGTCGTTTTGCTAAAAACTATTTTGATCAAAACTCAATAGAGGTTCTAGAATGGCCCGCCCAGACTCTATTTTATTGACAGACACGATTTTATTTATTAAAAAATTATACCTTAAAGATGTTTGTTGGTTCCTCAACATTATCCTAAAATTACCTTCATTAAACACTTAATTATTCCTTTTAGACACTGCTCAATTCGGACTGGGTTTTGCGAACGAAGCCGCAATGCATGGCAGCACTGCACAGCGTTCTGTATCAAATTCTCCAAATATACATCTGCCGCGCAAAGGGTAAGATTTGAGTTAATTTTTTAAAATAATTATTTTACTTTGCTACCAAAGTGCTTTTGTAAATTTGTATATACATATTATTTAAATATATATGTGTATGTTCATCTGGTTGTTGTCATTTCGCATGCTCCGTTAATTTAACAAAAAATATGCCTAATAGCAAACCACACAGCAAAGGATCAAATTTTTCACACGGCAATTCATCTCGTTCCAGCATACAAATGCTGCCAATCATTTCAGGTTTAGTAGAGAAACAAATACCAGAGATTGGTAAGTTTTTAGTATATCTCTTATGTTGAGCTTTTTTATTAAAATTAAAACCTCAGAATATGGTACGCTGCAGGAAGGTTCTTTAAGCTCAACCAATTCTGTAAATAAATTCTGGCTTGGTCCTGAAAATCAAAAAGAAGATCTTTACTTCTGGATGGCCAAACAGCAAGAGAATAAGAAGAAGGAAAATATAGCCGAAAAGGTACTTTATTCAAGCACCAATATTACTTCTGTTATTAATGAAATACATTTGCTTTAAGGAAATTGAAATACGTCCTGCACCTACCAAACTGAATGGACAGGTTTCCACACGCAGTGGTATTTTGCAGGATTCAATAAAGCTGTTGGATGCGCATTTGATTTTTGAACCTTTGCTGACTTGTCTCGGCGTGATGCCACAACAAATGATTAATAAATTCTCAAATACTGGTTAGTCTAGTAATCCATAAATATACGTAAAACTAACATTTTCATTATTAATTTATTTTGTATTTTCTAATCGTAGACATTTCTTCTCTCGAGAACTTTGGTACAAATCTTTCACTCATTGGCACCTTTGACTCCATACGTGTTGATATTGTGGTCAGTGAGGCTGGCGACAAGAAAAATAAGCCTGCCAAAGCTACTAAGAAGTCCTCAAGCGGTCGTCCTACCATAATGATTGACACTCCGTTGTTCCTGTGTGAACGGGTAGGCATAGAATTGGAGGTTTTAAAAATGGCCGATGGCATGGTGGATCAAGCGCGTCAAAATGTCATCTATATGTCAAGACGCCAGCTAAAAAAACACACCAGCACTGTTATCAATTTCAGCTTGAATATACGCTTTATTTCACAGCAGGTAGTTTCAAGAAAATGTTTTGTTTAAATTATAATATTTGTAAAATCCTAATAAATTTGTTTTAACTTTATATAAATAGGTCAACATGCCATTTCTGCGTTTACTGCATCAAATCACGAATATGTATCAAAATGTTAAGGATGCTCAAAACGAGTTTCATGATCAGCCGGATTTGAGCAAAAAATCGAATGCCAAAGATGAGTGCAGTTTAGGTATGTTGTGTGAAATAAAATTGAAAATCAGGCCTTTTAAATGTTATGGGTAGAAATCGACCTTACCAATCCGAGCTCAGAATTACTCGATTACGCTAGGTTATCGAGATGTTCTAACCTAAAAGTCTAGAAAACATGTTTTTTGTTGCTATTTTTGAGGTTATCAAACTAGACAAGTAAAAAGTAAATTAAACATCTATATATAGAAGTAAAAAGAACTAGTCTTAGTCCTTCAAAAAGCTTTTAATTTATATGGAAATATTTTTTCTCCGAAATATCGATGATTAAAATGTATTAGTTTTAGGTAAGGAACGAAAATAGGTGCTAAACGTAGCGTATGTTAGGGTACTGTAGCGTTGACTTAGAGAACAGTACGTTAACGTTGTGTAGCGAAAGTGACTCAACTTATTATTCTGTAGCTTTATAGTTTTTGTACTTGAACGCAAACACAAGCAATACACTACGATTGCATAAAAATGAGCATAACAACTATTATTCCGTTGTGTAGCTACACTAAAAGAGCACATACGGTTTTTGAGAGACAAAGAAAGCAGAGAACGAAAATAATTTAATTGTGGGGGCGAATAATTTATTTAATGTCTCTCGCTTGTGAGTTTTGGCAATGACAAACTCAAAGGGGGAGGAGGAGGAAGGGACGGTGTCTTAAAGGGGGAAAATTTTATGAAAATAATTTATAACTCACCCGGGGTGCCACCTGAGGGGTAAAATGTGTGACCGGTTCTATTATTTCTTCACCTCCAACATTTCTTCCCAACACACACCCCTTATCTGTCACCCTCTTGTGGTCTTCTTACAAACACCAGAAAAAATATAAATGCTCTAAATAGTTTATATCTCCACAAATCAACTGCTAGAGGGGTCAAATATATGAGCTGGTCTTATTATTTTCTGCCCCTCAACATTTCTTCCCAACACTGCCGCATCTGCCACACTAAAAGTTACCGTATGCAGTTTGTGTTAAGTACTTACCACGAAAACACTACAGACTGTACCGTATGTTTTCTTGTCGAACGGTACATAATGATAATGTTTGTGTTTATTTTTTATGCCATTGTAGTGTATGTGTTTGTGTTCGTGTACACAAACCAGGCATGGGCAGTGCCATTAGTCAGCCCCGATCAGCAGAGATAAGTATGCTACGAAACTTCAAGCAGGCAACATCGTATTCGTCTTTTTCGCTCTTTTATGTGATTTTTTATGCTATTCTCTGCTTTAGGTACACTGATAAAACAAGAATAATATTGATATGGAATTCGAAAGCTCAAAATTTGATATGTGAAAATTTAGAATGTGTTTTTTTCACATTCTAAATGAAAAAATGAATTTAAATTCCTGCTGTGTGACAAAAAAATTTCTGGTTATCGAAAAGACAACGCAAGAAGGCATTATAAAAAAGTTCCTTCAAAATTTTAAAAAATCAAGAATGAAGATCGTAGGCAGTTAATTATGAAATTGAAGCAAAGTTTTGCTGATTCTGTGAATGTAAATAATACATGTCTACTGGAATTTTAATTTTTATTTGTTCTGACACAAACATATACGCTACGGAATTATGAGTACCGTTTATTTTCGCTCCCTGGTTTTAGGTAATAAATACTGCATATGTGAGTGACTATTACCCAATTAAAGCTCATGCTTAAACCACGACAGATAGTATTTCAATTAACAAAAATTTATTATTTGTAATATATGGCTGCTTTGATCAGTTCTACACAACCAATTTCTACATAATAAAAGTATATATAATACCGCCGACACACTGCAGTAATAGGTGTGTTTTCGTACAAATTGTCGAGTAAAAGCCGAGTAAAGTTCAAGCTGAGTGAGTAAAATGAAATTTGTGAATATTGTCAAAAGTACGGAAACAACTTCTAACTAGTTCCAAGCTCAAAAACAGCTGATTACCTATAAAACGTAAATAGCATTATGGTGTTATAACAATAAGGTGTTAGTCAGTTTTTGACACCACCATGAATTTATTTCTTTCTGTCAAAAAATTGTGAGCGAAATAGCGGAACTGTTGATAGTTGTCAAATTGTATTTTTTGTTTGATTTGCTAGATGATGATGTGTTACAGTTTTTATAGTTTATTGTGCGAATTAAGTTAAAATAAATATTTAATGCAATTAGTTGTGCCGTGCTGTGTTGACAAAATGTTATTGCAGCTGTCTTCGCCCATTTGCCAAGTTCGCTATTGAATGGTTTTGCCACTTTATCAAAAACTTGCACTGGAAGCTGCTACCGACATGAAGCTTTGGCCAGCGTGCAAATTTTAAGAACATATCGAATGCCATGAAAGAATGTTCAGTGCTTCAACTTATAGGAGCCATCAAAAGAGGAAGACACTTTTTTAAATCACATTCTCACTACAAGTCTTGTTTACTTGCACAAAAAACACGAATTTAACAAAATTTATTTTTATTCCAATTCATCATAAGCTGTTTTTAAGAGAGAAGTGTCCAACTCACTAACACCTGATTATTATTACACCAATTTAAATTTGTCAATTTGTTTCAACTTGACATTGCTTGTTCTACTTGACGCTTGTTCTAATGATTCTGGAAGAAACTTTTTGAGAACACTTCAAGCTACTATCGAGCACGAAAGATCGATTTAATGTTTGTTCTTCTTCTCTCTTTTGATTTAGAAAAAGTACCGAAAAACGTTCTAGCAGATTGCAAGTTACAACAATCGAGTACGAAAACAGGCCACTCTCAATTATTGATATATTGGAGAAGAAAAAAGATATCCATATACATTAAAAACTTTTTTGACGAATAAGACTGGTACTTTACACTTATATATACTTATATACTTTGACCGAGCTTTTAGTGTTGTGTGTGATTTGAAATGTTTGCACACAAATGATCTAAAACTGGACCTACATGCTATACGCCGACTCCGAACGGCTTATGTTCTCAAGAAGCTTTTCATGGCAGTTTTTACTCTCTGAGGCTTGCCATTGTCTGCAGAGAGGTATATATATATATATACACACTTATATATACAGAATTTTAATTTGAGGTTAGAATATCTAGAAAACCTAGTGTCATCTACTTCTATGAATATCTAGGGTCAGTACTTTTGAGCTTGGATTCGTAATCAGCGCATCAAAATCCTTCGGTTACACCACGTTTGGTTTCTGGTATGAATAGTGTCGGTGTGTGTAATTATTTTAGAAATAATTTCGTAACTTCTGAGAAATGTTGAAATTTTCCATTATAAGTTTATATTATTTTCGGTCCTTTTTATTAACATTTCCTTGCATTATTTTATTAATATCGACATATCTTTCATTTATAGCTTCTGAACCTAATGATCTTCTACCTTTTGGCTCAGTATCTGATCGTTTTACTCACAATGAGAACTCATCTGATGAACGCTATGATAAATTCAATGAAATGATTTCCATGCCGAATACAATGGCAAGGTATCTATTATCACAACAAATAAATTTATTATTGAAAGTACTAATTATATGATTTTTTTAAGCAACAAAACACGCACCAGTGGCTTAGGTCCACTGATACAGCTGACTCCATCTCCAAATGCCAAGAATCGTCCTCAAAGTTTTGCGCAAAAACTGCGTTCTACGGGCAAGTCTGTGAAGGGCAAGCTAGGTAGTATAAATTAACTTATGCCACAGGCATTGGCCAGACTAATGTAACATTTTCTACAGGCTATACCAACCTCAACGAGTCCAGCTCCTCACCCATGCGTGAAAGTCCCACAATATCGGTGAGTGAGCAGCACATGTTTAAGTTGTCACTGGAGTCCAAGGCCTCTTTAAATGGTGCCTGTGCTACCAGTGTTAGCGGTGATTACAACACTTTAGGTAAAAATGGTTTTAACGGCCTGATGCCGCCACTGCTAGAGACGCCAAATTGCTGGAAAACCATTTATCACTTGCTGGAACTCTACGGCACGATGCCGGAGACCAAAACAGTGCAAAGGTTAGTGCAGTTAAGTTGTTAAATAATAAATGTCTTAAACATTTTTTGCTTTGGAAAATTGTTTAAAAGGACTTCCGTGTCTAATGATGGACAGCAGGAATTGCAAAAACAATCAAAGAAAAACGCCTTTGTTTATATGCGTCAAGATACGCGTCAGGACAATGAAGATGATTTGACTAATGCACCTACACCGCTGCCACAACATCGTGAGATATTTGGTAAGTTTGAAAAAATTCCTAAAAAACTCGCTTTCCATTTATTGTTTTTCTTTTAATCTTACAGACAGCATTTCCCAGGAGAAAACACGCTTGATTGTTTTTGGTGTGGCCAAAATACACAAGACACGCTTGTTAGCTACATTGAGTGGCTTGAAATTGGAGGCTGAAATTACGACGTTGAATAGCAGTGCTACATGGCGCAAGAAAGCACGTCCAGTATCCTTGGAGTGCTCACTTACGGGTCAAGTGGGGCGTGCTATGATTGTGCTGCTCGAAGGCGTAGCACCTAATCAACAGTGAGTTTTGATGAATTAAGATAAAGTATTTTGTTCATGCATCTTCAACGCACCTACCTCACAGAACTGTCGTCAAGGTCACCGTGGGCAAGAGTCAAACGCTCTATTCCAGTCTTACGAAACGTGGCAAAGACAAGAATAGCGGTTTACTTTCTATTGGCCCTGTAAACATTGAAATTCCGCAACATCCAGTCGCCTTACATGGCATGATGACGCGCAGCTCTAAGCAGCTATCTTCAACTCTCCAAGAACTACGTGTTGGTCGCAATTCTGGACGTGCTGCCTCACGTGCGCATAATCCTGATGAGCCCGAGTCACCTTATCACACTCGCACTTCCGGCAGTGCTTCGGCAGATGTGGGCAAGGAGAGCAAACTACAACAAAACAAGAAGTTCTCCTCGCTGCCACACAAATCTACGGTGCTAGCACAACCGCAACATAGTCTATTGCAGCCGCTGGTGATGCAATTCAATATTTTACTACAAAGCCTCTCCATAAATGCTGCATTGTTGCCATCACTGCAGGCCCAATATCGCATGAATCATGTAAGCTCCACAGGTGTGACTGGCAATCGTGCCAAGTTTGTCATCGATCTGCCCACGCATACACTGAGTTTTACCACAAAAATTCAGGTAAGGGTAAGTCATGTCATAACAAGAGTAGCACTCCTGCAACTATAAGTTTTTCGAATTCCAGAATGAAATGAATCTGCCGTCAGAGGCTTGTATTGCTTTGCCACCTGTGCATGTTAGCGCGGAGTATGTGCCGGAGAATAGACAAGAGGTAAGCTCATACATTATTCTGACAAATTGTGTTTGTCTTTACACATTTTTCCCACCCTTCCAGGACACCGAAGTTGAGGGCATTGTGCTGCGCCAGGGTGGCTATGTGAATGCCTCCGCCGAAATAGGCGAATTTGAGCGCTGCCTAACAACCGATCTACTGAATCACTTAGTTTTTGTGCAGAAAGTATTTATGCGCGAAATAAATGAGGTGCTCCAGAAAGTGTATGGCGGTGAAAAACCAGTGCCTCTTTGGACCGGTGAAGACAGCGATAGTGGTAGTGTACATGAATCCTCACTGAAGCGCATTCTTTTCTCCATCAATATCTCAATGAAACGCATACAACTTACCGCTACAACACCCTGCTCCTCAGCGGTACGCTTTGAGACCGGCACACTCGAGCTTCATCTCTCTAATCGTGTCAAAAATTTGGGTGAGGGGAATGATCGCAAGATGTTTGGCAAGGCACACATTGACTTCAATCTATCGCTGGGCCAAATCATACGAAATGTAATCTTTGATGAAGCTGAACCGGAATTCCAACAATATGCCTTCTTTCACACAACCATCGGTTTACGCAATGCATTCCAAGATGAGCTGCTCAATGAGGATAAGGAACTGATCCTGCTCAAGCTTAAGCGTCCGTTGGTATACATTCAACCGATAGCTGTTGATAAGGCGATATTAGTTTGGCTCAACTATAAGAATGCGTACGAGTATTGGGCGGAGAAACGCGCTAATTTGAGCTATGAGTGTGCACAACAGACACAGGTGAGATAAAGTATTTACCTTAACCTTTGCCTTACAAAAGATTTTTTTACACGTATTAAATTAAATACAAAAAGGTATTGGTATTGGTAAGGCGAAGGTTAAAAACTGTAATTTTTTTCACCACAAACGAAGTTGTAATTTTAAAATAAATTCAAAATAATTGAAACAACTTTTTCAATTTGTAAAATCATGCCTTCTGACTTCAAGACTTTTGACTCAAATCATGAATAGTGAAATTTCATGACTTCTGGCAATTTGTGTTATGGTGACTTTACTTTCCGTGCGATTATATTTATTAAATATATCTTACTTTAGAACACTATCTTAAAAACTAAAAAAAAAAACGAGTCAAAAAAATGGGCAAAAGTGCGCTAAACAAAATTTTCAACCGGGCCGACGAACAGTTTATTGTTCGCAAAATTAAGGTCAACCCAAAATTAACGGCTCCAAAACAAGTCACGGAGAGACAGCATGGACTAGGTAAGTCCAGCAGTGTTAAAACTGTCCGCCGCGTGCTCCGAGACCAATACTTTAATGGTCGAATAGCCATAAAAAACTTCTTCATTATCAAAAAAAAAAAAACCCCAGCAGAATCGACTTGCCTCTGTTACCTATATAAAATGGAACACACTGGAACAGCGTTATATTCTGCGACGAGTCTAAATTTAACGTTTTTGGCTCCGATGGCATGGCATGTTGGTGTGGCGGAAGCCTAATACTGAGCTCCAAAAAGATAATCTGAAATCTACAGTGAAGCATGACGAGGATAGCGTATTGATTTGAGCCTGTAAGTCGGCAGACGGGTTTGGAAATTTGGAGTTCAATGCAGGTAACATAAATAAATCAAGTGCAGCGAAACCTGGAACACCGCAAACATTCGGTTTCTATCCGGTATTGTGTAGTCTTGATTGATTTGAAACTCATTGCATGTGACCCTTAAATAGTTTGGCACAGAGCCCCAGATATGAATATTGTTGAACACTTATGGAAAATGTTGGAAATAACATTTGGCGACATAATATTTCCAACAAGGAGCTGATAAAAAAAGTCATATTGGAATAGTTGAACAAAATTACCCCAACAACTACTCAACAATTTGTAGCTTCGATGCCAAAAAGACTTCAAAACCTAACAAATGCGAATGGGGTATCATACTTAGTATATATATTTACGTTAAATTGAAAATATTTTTGTAGATTATGATCTAGGTTTAAGTGCATAAAATAAGCTGTGACATGAAATTAGGCAATATCTATATTATTATTACGCTAGCGCATTTTTTTGTGATGATGACTATCAAGCGATTTTCATAAAAACGGTAGCAATTGAAAGGTCTTGCTCTGTAGATGTGCAATTAGGTCTTATTTTTTCTTAAATATTGTGTATTTTTTTAAAAAAAGCTGAAAGAATTTTCTATGAAAAAACCACACTTCTTTGTGATGCCTAAAAGTATGTGATATATTTTTATTAGAATGCTATGATAACCCTATAGGAACAAACTAACTTGTTTTTAAAAACAACTAATTTAAAATAAACTAGTATATGAACTACTTTGAATTATATTAAGGCGGCATCCACATCAATTCTAAATAGTTTTTATTGCATTATATATGAAATAATTGAAATACTACTTAAAAACAAATGGTTTATAAACTACTTTGTATTATATTAAGGCGGCAACTACTCTGATTTTGACATGTTTTAATTGCAAATTTTTATTAGATTACAAGTTTATATATATTTAACCATGTTATTTCATCAACTATTATTAACTTTAGGCCATCAGTAATAGTTTTCAATTGGTTATTTTATAGTAATTAAAAAAATAATTTAAATATAACTAATTTAACAAGTAGTTGAAAATATATGCAGACGAAAGTCAATTGACTTATTTAGCGGACATCACCATACAAAATATGTTAGTTCGTTCTATGGAAAAAAGTCAGAATTTCAACTAGTTGTGGTTGACAAAAAACTACTTTATCAACTACTTTTAAATTAGTTGATTTTCCTACAGGGAAGTAATAACTGGGCTTCTTAACAATTCAACAGACACATAGAAGGTTTCTATTGAATCCTTGGTTCAAAGGTTTAATTAACTATAACTAGATATTTTTTGTTTTGGCGTTTTAACGGCGTTTATTAGTTATCACAAACAGCATTTTTCGTATTCTTGAATTTTATAAATTGAACAATAAATATTTTTCTTAAATATGGTATTTTATTATTTTCAATATCTTACATAATTTTTTAATAATAGTGTAGCCAATTTTAAAATTGGATGCACTCAATTTATCATTTTCTAAATAAAACAAAAAAAAAAAAAAAAAGAAGGGCATAATTATACAAGGAGAAATGTCCGTCTCCACTCTTAAATTCAACAAGAAAGTACTTAGTAAGACCCGATAACTCAACTCATGCTGGTAAACATTTTAAGGTGGGACAAGACATTCGCGGCAGAGAAAACAGACCTTTTTTTAAAAACTCATAACTCAGTCAAAAACAAACATTTTTCCAAAATTTTTTTATTATTGTAGAGAATTGAACAAATTACAAGAAAAAAGAAATTAAAAAAAATATATTTTTCACTCCAACATGGTTTTATAGAGCTCCAAACTTGCGACAGAGAAAAAAAAAACGGGGCCTCGTGGTTGCAGCGCTGGGAGTTGCAAAAATTGTCCGATCTGAAAAAAATTACTTTTTTAAATCTTAACAAAATTGGTTATCTTATGACACGAGCTTTTTTTTTAATTTTTTTTTAAATTTTTGGTGATGTTCCAAATTTGAAAGTGTGTTTTTTCGAAAAAAATATTGACTTTAAAAATTCATAAAAAATAAAAAAAAAAAATTTAAAAAAAGCTCGTGTCATACGATAGTGAATAAAGTTTAAAAAAATAAAAAAAAAACTTTCGTCTAAAAATGAACCCGTTAGTGCCGCAGCCAGTACGAAAAACATGGTTTCGAGATAAACGCGTTCAAAGTTTGTGAACAAAGAAAAAAAAGTTACCTTCAATCTGCCATGCCTACTTCGTACTGTATGCCTTCGCTATCTTGTGTTGTGCTGTTTCTTATAGTTTTTTGCAATCGTTTAGCAATTCGGGCTTCTTTTGAAGCTTCATATGCCTTCACTCTGGCGCAGTTCAAACGATTTGCATCATTTCCTTTGGAAAAATTCAATGCTGTAGCTCCTATGGTGATACCAAGTAGTTGAAACATTTGCAAATAACTATACTATAAGGTACAAAATAACAACCACCAAAAGTCAGGTAGCAAGTAAAACAATTATATACCAGCTGCCGTACGTAGGTAGCACCAAAATTAATAAATGAACCCGTAGGAATTTTTCCATGAAATTTTTTTCTTAGAATATTAAGAATATTTACTAAAATACAAAATTATTAAAAAAAGTATTACAAATATATAAAAAAATCGATTTCAAAAAACTGCCAATGTCATGCCCCCCCTTAAACCACATAAATATAATTTTTGCTCATCACAATTTTGTCAACTGCTGGAGCACTTATCACTTCAGCTTGAAAATATTTCTAATGAGTTATCGGGTCTAAGAATGCTATACGAGTTAATGCCGCGAAAAATGTCCTCGGAAATAGAATTCAAATAAACAACTTAAAGATGAACCTTAAAATATATTTCGGTTAAGATTTCATAAATTTTTCTATTCAAAAAAATTAAAATTGATGAAAACATTTTTTTTATCCTTGCACAGATGTTTGACCGCGTTGCTTTTGGGCAGCAATTCAGCAATATTGCTAGCTCAAACTTATCCACGCTGTTCCTACAACTAACAGTGGAAGACATGGGCATTTGTGTACCCTTGAATCAGGCGGCACATGTAAGTTAATATAAACATTTTTTCTTACTCAACTAAAATACATTTTTAGAATGCCATCATTTTGCAGTCGTGGGGCTCACGCTCATATCAAGATTTTGAACCGAAAGGTGCTGTTGTAATCACACTTGAAAATACAATAATTTCCGCATGCAACTCGGGCTCTTTGGTATCTAAGGGCAAGTTCTCGGGTTTGTGTCTTCGTTTTGCGGATGATTTTGAGACTACGCTTGATGATTGGAAGCCCAATACGAACGAAATGAATATAATGAATTTATGTGTTGTATCCGAAGGCACCTATGAGGTCTGCTCACGCACTGTGGCCGCCAAGAAACAAGGTACGATAAGAGTAGCTCATTAAACAAATTTTTATTCAAATTTGTTATAATCACTTTAGAAAACGCCAAATGGTTGCTTAATGTTAAATGGCAAATGGAGGGCGTTGATATACATCTGGACATCAACATTGGTAAGCAGTTGTCTTCCCTCGGCCACACTCTAACCATGCTCACTGGCTCGGAAGATGAAGAGACTACAAACATTGAATCTCCGGACAGCGATGAAGGTGATCAAAGCTCTCGTGACACCTATGTGCGCAAGCGTGAATTTGAAAATCTGCCCGCATTTGTATTCGATCCCACAATCGATTCCAAAAAACGTTCTTTTATGATGGAAAAAGAAATAGCCGAGCAGTTAAAGATAATCAATGACTTGCGTACACTCGGTGCCTCACACAATACAGTGGCGCATGAAGAGCGTCGTCTACAAGAGCTTCAAGCTATCTGCTATAAATACTTCCGACGCGATATGATACAAAAATGGAAACGTCCATCCATCAGACGTTCTATGAAAGCATCTACGCGTTCGTATTCCTATATAGGCAGCGCAGCTAGTCGCGAACCCAGTGAGGATGGCTTACTACTGACAACAACTTATGCGCCCAATCGGCGTCTAGATCCTATAGCTTCGAATGATGAGATATCAAGTCTGCAGAGTACACCAGCTTCAGGGCACTCACGCAGTGCTTCGCTAAAGGCTTCGGCAGCAAACCGCGTCACATTCTCGGAGTCTATGCGTCAGACTTCCTTGCCTAACGCTGACACAGACTCAGAGACGCAGGAGAATGACATAGCTTGGACCAGAACTCAAGATGCTGCGGTCTATGGTTGCGAATCAACGCCTACTGAAATCGATATTGATGGCACCTCGGTGGAGATGCGCCGCAAACATGGTCATCAGCAAAAGCAACAAGAGCCCAATATCGACTTTGAGCTCGACATTAAAGTGTTGGTTAATTCTGGCAAATGTGTTTTACACACCAAAGATACGGGAGAAGAGCGCTTTGTGCTGGGCGGCGCAGCAAATCCAACCAAGACACACAAACGCGAACGTAGCATCGGCAATGATTGGGGCAGTCCAACCCCCTCACGGCGCCAGCGTGACAAGAGCAAGTTGCGCTACAATCCTTCAAACAGCGCCATACTCTCAGATCTTACCATATTCCATATACCTGGACTCGACGTGAAGCTACACTATCAATCGCACACTTTGCCCGAAACTATAACTGCGGAATCGGTACGCATTACATCCGCCGATAGCTATCAGTCGGCATTGTCCACAGCAGCGGCACGTCGCTTGGGTAGCAAACGTGCTTCGCTCTTTGCCTGGATGACGCTGCAGAGTATACCAGAGGAAACAATTATATCGCCTCATATTTTGGAATTTTTAGAGCAAACTCTGGAACCAATACCTACCAAGGCGGATCCCAATGGTGGCTCGCATACGCCCTCCACAAATCCTCCAGTGAATTTGGATATTTTGCCTACGAATTATGTTACCTACGGCTCCTTTCCGGTGGATGTAATTGTTTATTTCCACATGCAGCCCTCTACCTTCAGGTTCTCCTGCTTGCCAGTGTCGCGTGTAGAGTGCATGTTGCAGCTGCCTAGCTTAGACATTGTATTCAGCTCGAAACGTTCTGCCGATGAGGAGCCGAATCAGCAGGAAAATCCAATGGATAAGTCGTCGTCATCGGATAAGGACAAAACACCTTCGGGCGGCTTGAGGTAAGAATAATTAAAATTTGTTCATCATTTTGTAGAGTCTAAAGAAGTTATCTAACTCACCCTTGTTGGTCAAAAAATAAAAATGAAAAACTAGTGTACCTTTAAAAGTAATAAGCAATTGTGAAACTGAGGTAGTGAATTCTAGACATGTGTAACGCAGTACTGTGTTGCGTTATTGAGTTGAAGCATTCAAATGCGTTGATACGCTAGTTTCAGTAAAAGTAACGCACTAGCGCAGTAATGCAAAGAGTTTCTTGCACGTTGTTCTTACTTTATTTATTCGAAAGTGTTCGATTTCTAAAATGCAAGCAAAAATTAATCTAATTTCAAACTTCCAACTTCTTTTGTAGATCAAAAAAGTGTATGTATCTGTTTGATTGCAATACCAACCTTTATTGAAGTACAGTGACTGTATGCTTAAAGCTTAGGTTTGTTAATTTATGATTTATGTTGAGCATTGCGCTTTATTCAGACATGCTTCGTATTTAATTTTTATTGATTTTATGAATTTAGTTTTTGATGATTTATGATGAAATATTATGTTATAGGACTTTGCTTTGATTTCTAATATTTTTTAAAATTATGTTAAATTGCGTTGATTTCACCATACAATTCAATGCGTAACCCAATCCACCACACTCAAAAAATTTACCTAATAACTCTACGCGCTATCTAATTCATAATCTAACTGCTCTTAATAAAGTTCTTTTAATACAGGAATCAAAGCATTTCAAACTAGGCCATAACGCAATTGCGTTAACTCATTTCACTGATATAATAAACTGTGTTTGAGGTGGTGTATTAGCGCAGAATTTTTGCTGCGTTAACTATGTCTTGTGAGTTCACATGCCCAATGCAAGGAAAATAAATGGGCTCGTAAACAGTCTCAAAGTGCTCGATTTATTTTTTGTAAATTCTGTGCTAAAAGCTGAGGTCAACAAGATAAATTTGCCTTCGGTACCCATATTTATGCATGCACCTGCCACGCCTCCTTATTGGAGTAACAAACGAAATTACAAAGTCAATATACGCAGTATGCGTTGGGGTATAAAAATGCCCAATATTTTTCCCTGTACACTGAATATTCTCTTAAGGAGGGACATGACATTCGCGGCAGAGAAAACGGACCTTTTTTAAAAATTCATAACTCAGTCAAAAACAAACATTTTTCCAAAATTTTTTTTTATTATTGTAGAGAATTGAACAAATTACAAGAAAAAAAACTAAAAAAAATATATTTTTCACTCCAACATGGTTTTATAGAGCTCCAAACTGGCGGCTGAGAAAAAAAACGGGGCCTCGTGTTTGCAGCGCTGGGAGTTGCAAAAATTGTCCGATCTGGAAAAAAAATGACTTTTTCAAATCTTAACAAAATTGGTTATCGTATGACACGAGCTTTTTTTTTAATTTTTTTTTCAATTTTTGGTGATGTTCCAAATTTGAAAGTGTGTTTTTTCGAAAAAAATATTGACTTTCAAAATTCATAAAAAATCGAAAAAAAAATTTAAACAAAAAAGCTCGTGTCATACGATAGCGAATCAAGTTTAAACAAATACAAAAAAAAAAAAATTTCGTCAAAAAATGAACCCGCTAGTGCCGCAACCAGTACGAAAAACGAGGTTTCGAGATAAACACGTTCAAAGTTTGTGAACTAAGAAAAAAAAGGTTACCTTCAATATGCCATGCCTGTTTCGTACTGTATGCCTTCGTTATCTTGTGTTGTGCTGTTTCTTATAGTTTTTTTCAATCGTTTAGCAATTCGGGCTTCACTCTTCACCCTTCAAGTAGGTACGAAATAACAACCACCAAAAGTCAGGTAGCAAGTAAAACAAGTTATACCAGCTGCCGTACGTAGGTAGCGCAAAAATTAAAAATGCGCTCTCACTAATCCGGCTGTAACTTTTGAACCCGTAATAATTTTTCCATGAAATTTTTTTTCTTAGAATCTTAAGAATATTAAAATACTAAAATACAAAATTATTAAAAAAAGTCGATTTAAAAAAACTGCCAATGTCATGTAACCCCTTAAAGGAGTATGCATAAAAAGTGATGTATAATTTAGTTAAAAAGTGTGAAAAATATCTCAAAAACGTTTTGCACTTGTGTGTTTGCAAAAAGTGTGAAAATCACTCCAAAAGTAGTGTATTGCGAGCTCAAAACGCCGGTTGAGTTGTTAATTTTATTTATTGATATACTTTTTTATCCTTAATTATAATAATGATTTGTTTTCTACTTTTAAATAACCTTTATTTCTTTCCCACAGTGTTACCGGTTGTCTGGCCGATTTTAACGTCTTCATCTTCCATCCTTACGGTGGTAAAAAGACTAACGTTGAAAAAGTTGCACCGTTTTCGCCGCTTACTGATAGCGAACGCAAGGATTCCCTGAGCATAAACGTGGAATTTGTCAAGTTTCACATCACCCGCTGTCGCAAACTCTACATTGAGCCTACAACGAATGCCAAACGTCAGCCGGTAGATCAGTCACGCGCAGTCATACGTTTCTCCACCATAGTGGACATTGGTAGCGCTTCATTTAAATACGATATGCGGCGTTTGACTGAAATATTGGCGTTTCCAAAGGCTTGGTATAGGCGTCGTATAATGCGTCGCCTTTTCCTTGGTGATTTGAGTGTGCAGCAATCGATTAGCCTAGATCAGGATACTCCAGTGGGCGCTCCATCAACACCCAAGGAACCACATGCAGCAAAGCTACATGCAGCTCTCTATGAAGGTTCAAAGTCACCCACAGAATGCCCTACCAGCGGTTTTTATACACCCAAAGATAAGCTGCGACTCGACTTCGATGGTAGTAGTGCAGCACAAGGTGGCGCGCAGTACTCTGCTGGTGCAGTACGCAAGCTTAAAGTGCTTGGTAAATCTTCTAGTGCCGAGTCCTCGAGCACGCCACCCTCGGAAAAGAATCAAATAACCGCTTGGGAAACGTTGGTCCTTTTCGCTGTCAACTTTACCAAACTCAATGTGCAGATGAACATGGGCAATGTTATGGGCAATGTTGTGTGGCTCACTAAGGATTTCCAGTCCGATGGACGTCTCTCTATTGGTAGCACTGGCTATAAAAACATGTATATGGGCATCTATTTGGGTGGCTCATCGTTGGATGCCAAAGGCGGCATAGTTGGTGGCAGCTTTGAAGTAAATAAAATTCATACACGTTTCCATATTAAGGAAGAATCCGGTGTCGAACCGTATCATACCATGGGTTTGAGTTTTATGGCTTTGGAGCTGCGGCTTGACTATATGGGCACCTCGGTGCTGATGACCCGAATAAGCACATTCTCAGCGGCCATGAAAGATGAGTGGAAGACAACATTGAATGTTATAGCCAGTGAATACCTGGGTAGTGGCAGCAGTGGCATGGGTACCAATGCCACTGGTCAGCCCATACGCCCACGCGCCATTATATTCATACATGGCGACTTATCGTGGGATCAGGTGAGCTTTGAATAGCTTGATATGGGTTTGATTATTTTTATTAAATTATTTTTTTTTTAAATTCAAAGCTACAAATAATGATCTCGAAATCAACCACAGCCGATTTGCTCAAAATGTATTACAAACTAGAAGAGTTCTTCACGCAGCAATTTAAATCTTCCAAACGGGTGTTTTCTAGCTTGGAACCACGTCTGCACGATCGTAGTGCAAGCATGAAGAGAAGAGGACAGGTACGTAGGTTTTTTTATATGTATTATTTCCAACATTGCTCACAAGTTTCCAGTTTGCAATTTAGAACAAAAATATTCAAAAACAAATATTTTTCCCGTGAAATTTTATCTTGGAACTAGCTGAGTACCCGGTGTTACTCGGGAATTGATATAAATATGAATTGAGAAGCAATGTTGTGTGCGTCTTTCAAACCGGTAACTACTGCGGAGTGTGCAAAATTGTATCTTCAACATCGACAAAGTTAGGAAAATCGTGATTTGTGTGTGTTCGCCGATAGCTTACAAAAGAATATTATCAAATTTTATATTTTATTCGATAGATTGAATATCTTGAAAAAATATCGTAAAAATCAGACCAGAAACGAATGTTTGGCAAATATTTATGTAAATTTTGTCAAAAACACATGCTCTCTTTTGACCTCGTGTCGTAATTTTGCGTTAGCGTTCAATGTGTTCAGGCTACTAAACTTTTAAAGTTTCACAATATTTATAATTCGGATACGGATACTTTCTTAAAGGAATAAAAATATAAGAAAACACAAACATTCTAAGTATTTCTTAAGAATAAATTAAAACTACCTTAAATCACAAAAATCAGTGAAAGAAAGCATGGACACAAAGATTTGTATACAAGGTGTGACTAGGAGGGGGTGGGTGGGGGGCTCGAAGTAGAGAATTTTAAATAGAAAATGAGTTTTATTAAGGTAGATAGTACAGAAACAAACAATGTTTTTTTGTAAAACAACCAATTTTTGCTAATGAAGATAATGTCAAATGAAAGGGAGTCACAAAACTTTAATTTTGAATTTACATTTTTTTTTTTAATAAAAACAATTAGATATTATGAACCTTTCTAAAAGAAAATATTCAGAAATATAAATGCAACCTAACGGTATTGTTATTATTATTACATTTCAGAGAAATAAGAATTTAATTAAATATTTCAGAGAAATAAGAATTTAATTAAATATTTTCAAAACAACAGAATATCTGGCATCGAAAGTCAAAACTTTTAATTTTTGATAATTTTTTCTTGATCCAGGTAACATTGATATGTTCCAAATTCATTGTACTAAGAGTTTCTATAGTTTTGAAGATATCTTTATGCTTTTAGTGATAAACTAATGGAAAACTTTGTAAATTAATTGACCTTAACAAATTATATTATACTAGCTGAACCCGGTGTGCTTCGCTACCCCTAAGTGATAAAATAAAAAGTATTTAGATATTAATAAAAATTTATTTATTTGATTATGAATCAATTATTGCAATGCTTTAGGATATACAATGTTTTTAGTCGGTGTAGAGGTGTAGAGCAAAGAAAGGGGCGTGGCCCGCCCACTATTTACATGGCATATAATCCTTTTTAAGAAAACATGATATGTAGCAAATATCATCATTCTATGCCAATTATTGACTGAGATATGAGGATTTTAAGTTTTCGGTTGTGTAGGCGTGGCACCACCCCTTCGTCTGATCAAAATATTATGTAGCCAAGGACTTATTATTTCGAAACAATGTCCTAATGTGAAAATTTCATGTCGACCGGTCCAGTAGTTTAGAAGATATTACAGTTTTTAAATTTTTAAAAAAATGGGCGTGGTCCCGCCCATTTTTTTTGTGGTACGTATTTCTATGCATGCCAATACTATATGTACCAAATATCATTTCCGTGGGTCCAAAAATGCCGAAGATATGATGAATTTAAGTTTTGGGTTATATGGGCGGGGCCACGCCCCTTTGTCCAAGCACAACTTTATATAGCTTAATATTCCTTCCAGAGTCATATTAAGACGCTGTGAAAATTTCAGGAACATCGATCCAGTGGTTTGGCCTCCTATAAAGCACAAACAGACATACAGACATACATTAATTTTTATATACATATATAGAAGAGAAATACATATTGAATAGAGAACTGCATTTTCATTGTAGGCAGATATTTAAATAATTAGATTTAATTATATATGCCATATTTGCAGATATTTTAATTGTCAAGAACTCGTTTATACGTTATTTTTAGGTATCGTCAATTTGTACTCCTTTTTTGACCATTTTTCTTTTCAATTTGTTTTTTGCGAGTAAGCCATTATTTTGTAAGAGTAATTTTTACTGGATAAAAAAGAAATAAGCACTGAAAATAAAGACTAAAATGTCAAAACAACGCAAACCTACGACGCAACTGACTTGCGCCGGTGTTGATGCGTACGCCAAATACCACTAAAGTCGACATCAGCTATTCTGATTTGTGAAAAAATAAAGTTTATTATAAATACACAGAAAAAAAAAAAAACACAGGTGCGTCGTTGGACACACGAAAGAAGCGAAGCTTTTTCGCAGTTACATAGATTTGATAGCTTAATAATCTTTTTCTTTTTAATAAATTAACTTTTAAATTCAAAAATAAAAAATAACATACAATTTATTACATATATACAGAAAACATACCCTGTAGTAAAATCAACTAATTTAAAATAGTTGATAAAGTAGTTTTTTGTCAACCACAACTAGTTGAAATTCTAACTTTTTCCATAAAACGAACTAATATATTTTGTATGGTGATGTCCGCTAAATAAGTCAATTGACTGTCGTCTCCATATATTTTCAACTACTTGTTAAATTAGTTATATTTAAATAATTTTTTTAATTACTTTAAAATAACCAATTGAAAACTATTACTGATGGCCTAAAGTTAATAATATTTGATGAAATAACATGGTTAAATATATATAAACTTGTAATCTAATAAAAATTTGCAATTAAAACATGTAAAAATCAGAGTAGTGGCCGCCTTAATATAATTCTCAAAGTAGTTCATATACTGGTTTATTTTAAGTTAGTTTTCTTATTAGTTGTTTTTAAAAACAAGTTAGTTTGTTCCTTTAGGGTATTTACTGCTTATTTTTTATTGTTGAATGTCAAATTTCCACGCCAATTACATATACGGGCATATAATGCCAGCGACTCTCCATTTTAACTCTCCACACATGGTTGTGAACTTGGCTGCACTGAACAAATTTTTTCCCTTAACAGCTTACTGCGTAGCGAAAAATCTGTCGAAAATTTTTCAGATTTCACTCCAAGCAAAATTTAACAAACATTTTAGATACCTTGCCGATTTCATGTATGCGTTTGTTAATTCCATATTTATTGATATCATCTATTTTTTGACGCTTAATGCATAGAGTGTAATTTTTTAGCTAGAGATTGCATCAACTCTGCTAACAGTGTTAACAGAGTTATTTCACTTAAAAACATGAAGAAAAAAACTCTGTTAACCTCTGTTAACACATGCCAGAGATTTAGCAGAGTTGATGCAATCTCTACATTATAATTTATACTATATGCCAACAACACCACAAACGCATTCACAGTACAAGCACACCGAAGCTGGAGACGCTTTGTGGCAAATAAAAGCAAATTTTTGTAGCATAGCAAATACACAATCCTCTACCTATTGATAGATGGTGACGATCTACTGCAGTATAGCTTCTGTTATAACTAAGATTAAATTAACAACCTTTTCCCACAGGTCTTTGTGGCCTAGTGGGTAGTGTGCTGGGTTATCGTTATAAAGGGCACGGGATCGATCCCCACGGGAACCAAAACATATTTTTAGTATTTTACATTAAAGTATTAAATTTTCTTGTTGTAATAAGCGCTAGCAACAAAGAAATCATCAAAATTCCAAGAAAAAATCTGTCGAAAATTTTTCAGATTTCACTCTAAGCAAATCACAGAACGAGGAGTAAAAAGCTTCGCTTCAAAAAACACAGATGCGTCTTTGGAAATACGAAAGGAGCGAAGCTTTTTCGTAGCTTCATTGATTTGATAAATTAATGGTTTTTTTTTTTTAATAAAGTCAAAAATTTAAAATAACATAAAGTAAATTGAGATACATACGTTAATATTCACAATAGTAAATTTTAATACATATCATTATTATTTTATTTATTTTATTACATGCTACATTTATTGTAATTTCAACGCACTTGTGGGCAATTGTTAATTTAAAAAAATATTTCTTCGCTCGCCGTGGGAATCGATCTTAGATCCCTTCGATTCATAGTCCATCGCTCTACCCACGGATCCCAACATGGACGGCCACTGATTTAATATTAAGTAGAATTGAAGCTATGTTGCAGCAGATCTCAATGATCTCTTAATAGATAGAGGATGATGACCACAGTTGTCACTTGAAAATTTTAAATAGTTGTAGATTTAAAAAAAAGTAATTTTTTTCACGTTTAATTGGTTTTATTGCAAATAGCTCATATAATGCAAATAACATATGATGTTCTTAAAACACTACTGCGTCCACTCTTTATACCTCATACAATTATATGTATCATATAATTATATGTGCACCAATAGTAAAATTATTTTTGCGCTAAAATAAAAATGTTTCAAAATTCTGCTCTTGCAGTTGTATTATTTATGACAACAGTAACATAACATAACAAAGACGTTATTCAATTGTCCTTTAAATTAAATAAAAAAATTAACATACAAAATTTCATCAAAGTAAGTAATTATATGTGCATTACTTAATTATATGTGTTTCTTGCTTAATTTTCGAGCTTAGTAAAAAAAAATACAGGTGCGTCGTTGGACACACGAGAGAAGCGAAGCTTTTTCACAGTTTCATACACACAGAGGAAACATTTGAAATTATAAAATGTTTGGGTATAATTTGCCTAAGACCTTCGGCCAGAATGGGCTATCTAAGTATTTTTTTTTTATACAACAAAGGGAATTTAGGCAATCGCATTATTTTGCCTTCTGCTAAAATGGGTTGCTGTAGATTTAAACCAATATTAAAAAAGAAACTTGGGTATGTTAATACTTATACTACTAGTGAAGATTTCCTAAGCCCTTTGCAAAAAACGCTTGCGTTGTTCTCTTAGGATTTGTTTGTTTTTTATCTTTTCAGCTTTGTTTAACACCGTTTTCAGATTTTTATTTTTCATTTTTTAATCAACTTAATTGTTACTTCATATCAACTCATCACTAGTCTTGCGTGGTTCACGCTGTGGTACACTATTCAGCTTTATGTTTTACTTGCTTCGTCAGTGTAAGGAATAAATTGCTTCGAAATACATGCACGTTGGTACAAATGATAAGAAAAGGAAAGCAAATAATGACCGCGTATGACAGAAAGAGCAGCAATGAGAGAATAGATTGTAAGAACCCCAATTTGCTTTTGCCCATTTATTACTTTTTGGCATTAAATACAATGTTGGCATGGCCAAGTTGACAAAAAACTTATGAAATTTGCACGAATTTCTTAGGCTTCATACAAAAATAGTTAATCAAGTCGTTTTAGGCAAAACGCCGTAGGTATTTTTCTGTGTGTAGATTTGATTATTTAATGTTTTTTTTTTAAAGAACTTAAATTCAAAAATTTAAAGCAACATTTAAAAACTTAAAAAAACACACTTTAATATTCACACCAGTAAATTTTATTGCATTTCATTATTATTTTTTTTTATTTTATTTATTTTATTACATGTTACAGTCATTGTTAAAACAAAAGCATGTACCAACAACAGCACAAGCGCATTTACATAAAAAAAAAATTACTATTTCGCCCTTCGCGAGGATCGATCTCACAACCCTCTGATAACAATGCCTACTGTCTTGCCACCAAGCCAAGCAACTTTGTTGAGTTTTGGTGTTAATTTAATATTATATATATAACTGTAGCTATGTTAACAGATGGCGTTACCAAATTGAGGATGATGACCAGTGTTGTCACTTACAAATTTTAGATAGTGATAGGTTGAGTCTAAAATGAGTGGTGAATTTAAAAAAACGGAATATATATTTCTTCTTAAGGAAAAATTCGACTGAAATCCTACAGCAAAACAAATCATAAGAAGTATACCATAAAGCAAGTTTTTTCACGCTGAATTAGTTTTACTGCAAATAATTCTCTTATAATGTTCTTAAAACAGCACTTATGTATAAAATATTATATGCAATAATAAATTAAATATGATATGAAATAAAATATCTAAAATTTTAATTATAATGCAGTAATTTTTATATAAATATATTAAAACGTGATAGATTTTAAAAAAATTAAATTAGTGGTGGAAACCAAAAAAGTGGTAGATTTACACAATTGTGGAAAAGTGGCAATACTGATGATTCTTGTAGCAAGTGGCTTAGCAGCTACCCAAACCACACAAATACATTAATATATTATTGGATGTGCAGCAACATAGCTTCAATTGCACTTAATACTGAATCCATGCTTTAACATAGGGAGGGTGATTGGCTCAGTGGATAGGGTATAGAACTCCAGTCTGAGATTGACGGGTTCGAATCCCCACAGCAGGCGAAGAAATGTTTTTTTATATTTGATATATTAAATTGTCTTGTTGTAAAAAACGCAGAAACAAAAAAAATCTTAGAAAATTCTAAGAAAAAATCTGTCGAAAATTTTTCAGATTTCACTCTAAGCAGATCACAGAACGAGGAGTAAAAAGCTTCGCTTCAAAAATTAAATAAAATTTTATATTTTTTTTTTCTTTTCTTTTTTTCTTTTCTTTTTTCTTTTTTTCTTTTTCTTTTTTTTTTTTCTTTTTTTTAAATAACTTGGCTGAGCCGGAATGGCATAGAATTAATTTAGGATTTTTGGTTGGATGGGCTGATACTTTGCCATTCTTGCTATTTTAAACTCCCTAGCTGCCTCAAATTGCCTTCCATCCTTATATACTTTTCCATAGAGGGTTCCCCAGAAATTCTCAATGGGGTCTAAGTCTGGACTTATTGCTGGCCATTGCAGTAATGGTATATATCTGGCTTTAAAAACTCTTTTGTACGCTTTGCACAGTGTATTGGCGCATTATCCTGCTAATAAGTCCAACTATCAGCACAAAGTTGGCAGGAAAATTATATTAGCTCATTGTCCAATACATAAACGTACATTTCAGCATTCATTTTTGTTAATATAAAACACATTGGCGTCTTTCCTTCATAACAAAATGCAGCCCATACCATCACCAATCCTCCCCTATGACACGCAAGTGGCAAATGCGCCGCAATTGATCCCTATGCCGCCAATACTTCTTGGAACCATCAGGCCCATCTAAATTTAACTTTTTTTTGTCACGAAAGATAATGTTACGCCATTCCTCATCCAAAAATTGGAACATGGTAGCGAAGACCAAACGTACGTTAATATGTCGAGGCAAAAGGTTCGGTTGTCGCGTCTTGGAAGTATGTGTTACTTTAGGATTTTCATGTAATATTTAAACTATTCTACTTCTAGTTATGTTAAGACTCATTTGACTTTTTATTTGTCCGGTACTCATTCCTTCGCCTACTCCAATATGTTGAGTTCTCCGTTTACACCGAGCGTCGATGTGTGTTTTCCTATCACTCCGTCTAACTGTGCCATAACAACTAGGACATTTTAAAAAATTTGTTATTGTGTAACTGTGGCGGTTAAGCCTTTTTGCTATTTCTTTTATTTTAGCTCCATTTTCGCTTATTCCCAGTATTATTCCCTGGTCATGTTCAGAAAGGCTCGTTCCGCTGGGCATTTTCAATATCTAACACGTAATAATTAAATTAACTTTATTGATTATAAATGAAAAAAACTTACCTTATATCTCGCAACAATTATTTCCAATGCGAGCACATAAAGCTATCAATTAAGCAACCAAACACCAACTAAATGCGTTATGCACATATAATTCTTTACTACTGATCACTCAATGCATTACGAACTGCATACAAAAACTTGTTAAACAATAACAACGAAAAACAAAAACAAATTGCATACTTAAAAATACTGTACTAGTCTAGGTGGAGAAAAAATGCAAGCAAATATTTATGCACATATAATTATTTGTATGATGTATATAAGGAAAAAAAAAAAAATAATAATAATTGTAATAAAATTTATAATATTGCAAATATTATGCAATAATTTTTATATAAAAATCGTTAAATTAAGTCTGAAATAAAAAAAATGGTAGATTTTGGAATAATGCAAATAGTGGGTGATCAAAGTGGTAAAAACCAAAAAAAGTAAAAAAGTGGTAGCTAAAAAAAGTAAAAAAGTGGCTACAATGTTGGCCGCTAGTCAAACAACAAAAATCTATTAATAGATTATTGTGATCTGCCGCAACATAGCTTCAGTTGTACTTAATATTGAATCAATGACTCTGTGCAACGAAGGTGTTTGGATTGGATTGGGTAGTTTAAAGAACTTTGAATCAATGGGGTACGAGTTCAAATCACATGGTGGGCCAAGAAATATTTTAAATACTTAATATCACATTTTCTTGTTGTGATGAAAAAAAAAACCATGAATTCTAACAAAAATGGTGTCGAAAAAAGAAAAGTGTTGTTTTTGATATTTCACTCAAGCAAATCACAGAACAAGGCGTAAATAGATTCGCTTCAAAAATAGTCTTAAAATGCTTTTTTCTGATAATGTTAGTTTACAAAACGGTGCCAGCGATTAAGAAAAAAAGAAGTTGTTAGATGTTAGCACAAGCTTAAGCTTAAGAGTTGCTTGAAAAGCAACCCTGTAGAAAATGGGGTTTCCGAATCAAATAAATATCATCAATCCAAATCTAAAATAAGTTACAAATGCTTAGATTGCTTTTCAAGTTGAAACTTTTTGCGTTACGAGAAAAAAATGTGCTGGTCGTTTTCCGACCAGCATCGTAAAAGGTGATCAAATGTGGTAAAAAAATTTCCTTCAATAAGTTTTGCTATCACTAAACTAAATTAAAATTTGATCGAAAATATCATTTTGATGATGATGTGGTTTCGCCAAGTGGAAAACTTTCCTTTTTTTGGGACGCTGAATTCGGGACTCTAGCAGCTACTCTATTTAGTCTGGTGGTTGAAACAAGTGATTTTAATCGTGGTTCTTTAATCGTCAAAACCCTTTGAGACGGATTCAATTTTTGCAAAACAAAAAAGAAACCTTTTCGCCTTTCCAACCTTTTCTTGAGTTGAATTGAAAAATGAGTCAAAATTAAAAACATAATAAAAATGCTAAAAAATAAGCCAAAAAATTAAACACCTGAAAAAAATGCTGAAAAACCTGAAAAAAGTCGAAAAATGCTGTAAAATCTGAAGAAAAATTAAAAGATATTCATTCCGATGTTAAAAGTGCAAAACGACCAAAAACCCAAACCTAGCCGTGAAAGCACGAGGGCTTTCTTGAAAACGTTTTATCGCTTAACGCCAAGTAAACTCATCGGAAGGATTTTCTAAATTGAATTTCCTATCACAACCTCTAAAATCTATATGCTACGCATTCGAAAAAGCTAAGTCTACTCAAAGAATTAAGAAAAAACTCATAAATGGCAGAATTTGTTTTCAGTGAAGAACCAAAAACTTAAACTAAGAACGGCTGCTTGTAAGTTTACACAAAAATATGCCGATGTAATCAAAATTCTCGGCTAGTCAGTGGAGATATGTGCAATTTAGTGGGTGCAGAAAAGTTACTAATTTGTAAGTTCAACAATTGAAATAATCGGTCGAGAAATGGCATGTGAGTGCCTGAAAATGTTTGAGTTGCAGGCTATCATCAATGATTGAGTGGTAACAAGAGCGATGCACATCCCACATATGTTGTTTGCATTCCATCCGAGATTGCAGATGAAATGAGTGAAGAGAAATACTTGATGACGACGAATTGCCAACTGATCGATCTTTTATCCGCCGAAATGTTAGGCAGTTTTGAAGTTGAACATATTTCTGGTGTGGACGCTGACCTGCGACAATGAAAAAGAAGAAAGATGATCCAAGTACGGGTACTGTGAGCAGTTCAATTGCCAAGACCCACAAACCACTGAGTAAAACTTGGATGCCAAAATGGCGCACACCCGTCAATATTTTGTATTCCCAAGAAACTGAGTTAGAGGTTCCGTTTGAAAAAGAGAAATACGTTTTTGCAAAAATAGATGAAATCGTTGTTCACACAAACGTTGTTCACACCAGCCAACTAGTATATGAAATTAAATTACTAGTATATTCTATATTTTTCTTCACAAGGATCACAAATTGCATTTGATTTGTTAAATCAAACCTTATATTTATTTTTTATTGCATAGCTATGTAAATAAACGCTTGACTGAATGAATTTCAATACTTTGCATGATTTTTGGAAAAATCATACTTTTGATCATCTCTTCCGCTGGTAGTCGGATTTTCGAACACTCAACTTTCTGCATATTTAATATACACAAAATGTGAAATAAACACTAAATCAATTAATGTATCGAAAAATGTAGAGTTTTTTAAGTATTTTGTCGTCATTACATTTGCATTATATGTTTTTCTAAAAAATTTTCTCATACATCCGAAAAAGATCTAAAAATCATGATTTTTTCCCAGCCCCTGACGACTTAGTTGAAAAATTTTGAACAATTTTTTAATAGAATATTTAGAAAGTACTACATTCAAACTTTATTAAAAAAAAAGTAATCAAATTCCATGTAAAGAAACTGAAATATGAAAGTAAGTATAATGTGTCATATCAATGGTCGGATAAACGACCAGTGGTAGAAAATGGGTTAATACATTGTAAGACCTTTTATACATAAATATAATAAAGGTTTCCTCAAAAAAACTTCCAAAAATCATACATTTTTGGGCCTAAAAATTTAGAAGAACGCGGCTAACCTAATTCTAATACTCTTAAATGTTTTTTCCCACAGAATATGAAGAAAAAAATTAATGGTGCTGGCGGCGGAGGTGATTGTTTACCTAATGCTTTAGGCACAATGGGTGGTGGCGTTGATGGATGTAATACCGATGCACGTCATCATCGTCACTGGCAGAAACCGCTTGAACAAGCGATTGGTTTAGTTGTGCCCACACTGGTTACGCGTCTACCACGCAATGGTAATGTCTTGGGCGGCACAGCCGATTTGCATGGCAATAATATATCCTTGGCCTGCTTCCATGGCATCAATTTTAAATCCAAGTCATGGGCGCTCTTTAGCCTCAAGTCACCCTCAATTAATTTCGCGACAGAAGCATATCAATCACACGACACACATGAGGTGTTTGTAACACAAACACTGACGTCATGTTTGGGTCAGGCGCCGGAAATGCAACAACAACAGAATCATTCAATGGCTATAGTCAGCAGAATTTCACGAACTATCATTTTTCCGCCACAATTTAAGACGCTCAATGAATGGTTCCACTATGCTTTCGCAAATAGTGAAATTGATGGTGAGTTTATTTGGGCGATTTTTTCACCATATGCTGATGCGTTTTTCGATATTTAATTGCAGCTGTTGATCGTTTCCCAATACTGGAGCGTGATCGTGAAATTGCTACCAACTCGATTGAACGAACCCGCGCCGCAGGTGGCGCAGTAAGCAACAGTGGCAGCGGCAGCAGTGCAGCCAAGGAGCATAATCATAATCGCGAGGTAGTTTTTGCGCTGCCCAGCTTGCAGCTGCAATTCAAGACTGAACACAAGCAGGGACCGCTGACGCCAGAGCCAACGGGTAAGCATGAAAATAGCTGATTTTTGAGTAATTAAGTTTAAACATGATGATATATTTTTTGTAGACTCCAAACCAGAGGTCATCTGCAGCTTCATAACTGAATTTGACGATCACATTTTCGTCACTGTCGACGCCGATGCATTCTTCTTTTTGCACGACCTGATCACATCCTATGTCAAGGAAAAAGAAAAAGTGGTTTGCATGTTTTTTTTTTTGTGTAATTTTTTACAATTTTCTAATAATTTCTCTATCTAGATTGGCACTCAATCGACTCGTGCTGCTTCTCCGAACCTCTCACAAAACTTGAAACATCATCAACTGAAGCCATATGTAGCCGATGAAATACTCAAAGAAAAGCAGAACAACTCAATAGCAGCAGCATCATCTGCAAGTAGCATCAATATTAATGGCAGCAGCATCATTACGACAGCACCAACAACTCATCCTCAACATGCATCCACCACGACATTAGCTACAAATGGTATAAACTCACTTGCTCACTCTACAGCCAAAATATCACCAGCATCCAGCACACAGTCGGCAGTTGGTGAAAACAAGGAGACAAATTCGATGCTTGTTGGCTCCTCCATCACAGCTGTTAACAAAACAAGCAACATAACAATTGCCGCAACAACCAACGCAATTACTGCCACCACCACGACCAGCACCACTGCAAGCAACGACACAACAACAACAACAACAACAACAACCACAACAACTACCATTGATTTGGAGTCGTTTGTACGTGACTGGCGCCACTTTGAGTGTCAAACGTGGCATCTGGAACCCACTGTACGTCTGCTCTCTTGGGCTGGCAAGTCCATTGAACCCTATGGTATCGATTACATACTAAATAAGCTTGGCTTCAGTCACGCACGCACCACCATTCCAAAGTGGTTACAACGTGGCTTCATGGATCCGCTCGATAAAGTACAGGCGCTCATGATGCTGCAGCTGTTGACTATGGTGCGTGAGAATAAAATTGAAACATCATCCTCATCAACGACCACAGTGTCCAAATCAAAGTCCTCAAACTGATGTTTGGAATTTTAAATTTATGCTTTTAGTTTTGCTTTTGCTTGGCTTAAAGCCTCAAAATGAATTTTATTTTTGTTAAGAAAACATTTTCATTCATTTATGTGCATTATTATTTCGTGCTTTATATTCATGTGTGTATTTTTATTTAAGTTTGTAATTTTATTAATTTTAAGTCATTTACTTTGTTGTGTTTCATAAAAATATTTAATACTCTAAGTATTACACAGTTTAGTGATGTTTAATTAGTTAAGCTTTTTGTAATTAGCCAAATTATCTGACAATTATTGTAAGTTTCTTTTTTTTTTTTTTTTGTTATGCTTCTACCAAAAATTGTATCATTCTATGTAATTTTTTTTTTGTATTTTTTAAAATATATACATTATAATAAAAAAAAAAAATATTAACTAAATATATAATATTGATAATAGTGGAAATTAAATGAAAACTGTTGTTCCTATTTTTTGGCATGCATTGTTTTCTTCGCATAAGGACATCGCTCTTGCTATACGTTCGGATGTAGCGTATCTGTGTGCCGACAGGGTATGGTCCTGATCGATCCGAAATTTAGCTCTATGTGGGTTAGGTTCAGGGTCCGTTCGCACTTGCTATATTAATAGAAGTTTGAATTCAGGAAGGGAGAAAACTTTAACAAATTAAATTCTATGATTCGATATCGCACATTTTGGTGTTGTTCCCTGATAGCGTAATCGTTGTAGTCGGCGATTTCAATGTCCACAACTCGGCTTGTGGTGCGTTTATGTAACCATTCTCTACTAGTTTTTTCTCAACTGGTTGAAATTGTGACGTCAAAATGACGACATTCTCAAGTAGAGTGTTCATAGAAATGTGAAAAGTTCTCGTCAGCTTTATGGCCTCGAGTTCAAGGATTGTCTCGGGCTTGTTCACATATACTCGCTCCTACTAAAAACTTCAAAGAAAATTGTCGGGTGCTGACAAACCTGGCGAACTATTAGCCAATTAATTTATGGGAATTATTCGCTCTCCAAAAATTCGATTTAAAAGTGCCTTTCAGCCATATTATGAATAAAATTTCCCCCGCAATTGGAAAAGGGAGCTTTTATTTCTTAGACAGGGGATAATGTTTTTAAAGATTTTTTTCTTGTGATCTTAAAAATTGACGATATTTGTGCAATAGTCAAATTTGCAAATATTTGTGTTTAAATTTTTCAAAATTCCCTTTTTTAATTCCGGGCGAATTTTTTTTTCACAATAGGACTGATTGTGTCTCGGGCAGTGTTGCGCAGTGGCTCCATCCTGCTGAAACCACATCCTCAGGTCTGTTTTCGAGAGCAGGACGTAAAAAATGTTCTATCACAAACCGATCTCCATTTACGCTTACAGCACCTGCATCTTCATTTTCGAAGAAGTAAGGCCAAATGATATTTTCAGATGTAATGCCACACCATACTGTACATCAGAGACCTGCATCAAGTACTTGAAAAATCAAGCTTTTTCAAGTACTTGAAAATTCACTTGGTTTGAGCTTGAAAAAACCAAGGAAAGCAAACTTCGTATTGAACTAATCAATCGCAAGCTTTACTGCTCTGCTGCGCACAAAAACTTGAAGCGCTTGAAATTTTCGGAAAAATACTTGAAGAGATTGATATGTTCGGCAAAAGCTTATAAGCTTGCAAGTATCCATATAGTTCAAATGGTTCAAATTGGGAAAGCTTGTTGTCTTGGGTGTCGCTGATTGCGATTCTGATGTCAGAATATAAAAAGTTGTTTGGACACTAGGGTGGGCCGTAACAATAGTTTTTTTGTGATTTTGACAGATTTTGCCCTTTTTTGCAATCGGATCAATTATCTGGATTCTGATGTTATGAAGATGTTGTTTTGAGATTATAAAGTTCCATATCTCGAAGGGAAAGCAAAATAGGTAAAATTTTGGGGGTTACTATAGGAGGAAGCATTTTTGAGACACACAAATAGGGGGATCTATCACACCGCCATTTTGCACATTTTTAGGGGGGACGTCGAAACACGTGTTTAACTCTCCACTGTAAGTCAAAATGTAAGACACGTGTCTCTCCCTAAAATATGTCGAATGGGGGGTTAATAGACCCCCTACTGTGTGTCTCAAAACTGCTTCCTCAAATAGGAACCTCCAAAAATTGGTTAGATTTTACCTATTTTGCTTCCCTTTCATGATATGGAACAACATAAAATCGAAAGATATCGAAAAATCTTCGAAAAATTCTCGAAAAATCTTCGAAAAAATAGAAAAAGTGCCATATCTCAAAGGGGAAGCAAAACAGGTAAAAAGTAACCATTTTTTTGGGCGTTTCTAAGGGAGGAAGAATTTCTGAGATGCACAAATAGAAGGGTCTATTAATCCCCCATTTTGCACATTTTTAGGGGGGACGTCGAAACACGTGTTCAAGTGTCCACTGAAAGTCCAATTGAAGCACCAAGAGCAACAACCGGATAACTCCACTTTTATCCACCGGATAACAACGACAGGAGTTGTCTTATTCTTGCTCCGTTTTGAAATAAAAGAGAATTTCAAAACTGCTTTTGAATATTTTAGAGTCATGATAGTTGAATTTTTATTACACCAACTTACTCGGAATTTTTTTCTTTTAATATCTGCATCAAAAAACATTTTTTGAAAAAAGTGGAGTTATCCGGTTGTTGCTCTTGGTGCTTCAATTGTAAGTCATAGACGTGTTTCGGTTCCTCCCTAAAAATATGTCGAATAGTGGGGCTTAAAGACCCCCTATTTGTGTGTCTCAAAAATGCTTTCTCAAATAGGAACCCCCAAAAATTGGTTAGATTTTACATATTTTGCTTTCCCTTCGAGATATGGAAACACATAAAATCGAAAGATATCGAGAAATCCTCGAAAAATTCTCGAAAAATCTTGGAAAAAATAAAGAAAGTGCCATATCTCGAAGGGGAAGCAAAATAGGTAAAAATTAACCATTTTTTGGGGGTTTCTAGGGGGGAAGCATTTCTGAGACGCAGAAATAGAGGGGTCTATCAATCCCCCATTTTGCACATTTTTAGGGGGGAGGACGTCGAAACACATCAGATTCCAAATAATTGGCCCGATTTACAGCACAAAATATTAAAAAAAAAACACGAAGAAAACATTTTTGAGGACAACCCTTATCCGCGACCCATATTTTTCAAAAAATATTTTTAAAACTATTTATTTGGGTATATCCTTGTGCCCAACAAATTTTTCTTTAACTATACTTTTCTTAAACAAATAAGTTGAGTTAGTTGAAAATTCACAAACAAATTCAAGCTTTTCAATCTCTATGACGTACGCGTCAAATCTGCTGCCGCTTGTTTTTACTTCGTGTCGTAGATCACGCGTTCATAAATTCGGGCAACCTGAATTCAACCTGACGTCGACTTGACTAATTTCAAGTATACTTGAACTTGATTGAAAATTATCAAGTTCAAGCGCGCTTGTATTCATAAATATAGCAAGTACTTGAAATTGCAAATGAATAGGCTTGTGCAGTTCTCTGCTGTACACCTAATGAGGTGCAATTGGAGTTGATAAATGGCTCTTGAATATTCAGAACCCCAGAATCTACAGTTGTGCTTATTAACAAAGCCATTCAATTGAAAATGACCTACATCACTTATAATCAAATTTTCAATAAAGTTGATTTCATTTCTGGCCACTTGTTGAAATTTAACTGCAAAATTTAGACGTTGCCGATGATCTGCGGGTTTTAATTCTTGCACCATTTGCACCTTATATGGGAATAACAGTAAATCTTTTTTTAAAATGCACTTTAGGGACGTACGAGCCATTCCTAGCTAAGCAGAACACCTTCTGGTAGATGTGTCTGGTGTTTCGTCAACACTTTGCTCTACACGTTCAACATTTTCCGCAGTGCGAATTAAACGTGGTCTAACGAGGTTCGAGGTAAATCTAATACGATGCCATGTTAGTGGTGACGATGAATCATTACTTCATAGGGCGAAATTCTGACATTAAAATTCTGACGATATGCTATTTGCGTTAAAATAATTGATCGCTGATTAAATACACAGCTCATTTTGGTACACGCTCGTGTACCTTTTAGAACGTCTCACGTCCGTGTACGTGAGCCAAATTTTCAAAGCGATAAACCTAGCTCATGCACTTGAACGACAAAAAATATTTGTAGTACCCGTCCACGAGCGTGTACGCAAATGAGACGATTTGTGCTCATGAGACGGTTCATGAGCTGTACATGGCAATGTTTGAAAAAAGAGTATAGTGAAGCTCCTAGGTAGATAAAAGGAATTTTTATTGGTTCTATGTTCTATGTATTTTCAATTTGTTCCTAAAATACTTCAATTGGAACCTTTTTGTCCAAATGGAAAGTATTTGTCAAAAAATCAAAGATTTTTGTCCAAGGAGTCCACATAACCTAAAAATGTTCCAATGACGCAATTAGTATCATATATAATCCATGTGGAACCTATATATTTGTCCACAGTCTACAGAAATCATTAAAGATTCTACTGGGAGCTAAATTTATCTCTAAACTGCTCAGATTTCATTCCTCCCTTTCATTTTCGTGAGCGGCTCACGAGCTGTCTCATGAGCATTAAAATTCTCATTTACGTTCTCGCCCACGAGCGTGTACGTTTTGGTAGGCACACGTAATGAGAGACCATTTAAAGTCTCACCAAAACGTATGCGCTAGTGGACCAGAGCAATAAAATATTTTCTAGGGTACACGTCCGTGTACCTTTTAGAATAGTACGCTCATAAAGGTACGCGAGCGGACCTTTCCGTACTCTGATATAAACGAAAAAGTTATTAAATTTTTAAGTCCCATGGTGACTTTTGGCCCACCCTGTATTTGTAGAGTCTGTCACTATGCGATGAGGAATGGATTGTGAGTGTGTCGCCACGACCAGTAGAGAATTTCTCATATGAGTTACATAAACGGACCATTGGTTATGTCACTCCGGCCAAACAACACCTGAAGGACAACATGTCGAGCCAATTAATTCAACTAGTGATATAACAAAATTTTTTTTCGCATCATAAAAAATGTGATGTGAGTGTCAACTTGGTAATACCGACAATTGTACCATCTCTGCGGTTTTTTCATATTCTAACCTTCGCACCTCTATAAAAAAACCAAATTGAACTGCGCTTATTTTGTCATCAACTTCAATTAGAATTTATGTTTCTTTGACAGAAATGTGAATGTCGCGGCTGTTATGGTACAAGAAATAATATATTTGGGTATGTGGTTTTTCATCCCCAACAAGATCAGAAGCTTTAAACCAAAATACCACTCATGGTTTATTGATGATTGCAGCCAGATCCAAGGAAGAAGAGAAGTGGCGCCGGTTCTTTTTATCAAAATTTAATAACACGGATTTACAAAAGAAAAGTCCGGGCTATTAGACCGGACCATGGTATTCCGAGGTATTTTTGCGTCCTGAATCCGATTCCGGGGTCATCTGAGCCCCATCACGTCCGAAAAACGAGATTCAAGGTCATTTAGAGGTTAAAATTACCATTTTTTGGAAGTGGACCCGGACAATTTCTCAAGCGACCTAGGTCATCTGAGACCCATCACGTCAGAAAAACAAGATTTCAAGGTCATTTAGAGGTTAAAATTACCATTTTTTGGAACTGGACCCGGGAAAATTTCTCATTCGACCTGTTGAGTTGGAGGGTAGCTGTTTAGGTCTTGAATACCTTTCAAACATTGGAATGGAGTCCTAAATCTCGACCGGTACTATCATAGGACCACCCCAATGGTTAAAATGTTGCCACGATCGTTGTATCTCGCAGATTTCGATCTCCCTGTCAAAAATCGATGCTCTAGGTTTTATTGCAGGGGGCAGGACAAGGAGCTAGAGTTTTGCCCTTTCAAATCTCAAGACCCGGTCACCCACGACACGCAGACACTGTAAATTTCATTCTTACAGTCGAAATTTCTAAATCCCATACATGTAAAATTCTATCTGAATAAAAATTGGAAAAATAAAAAATTTGAAATTAAAAAAAAAAACATTCGCCGCTTGTCCACAACATTCGATTTTGATATCGATATCTCAAGAGTCCCAGTGGAGGAGTGGTTAACGCACTCGTCTTCCACGCCAGGGTCCCTAGGGTCTATTAATCCCCCATTTTGCACATTTTTAGGGGGGACGTCGAAACACGTGTTCAAGTGTCCACTGAAAGTCCAATTGAAGCACCAAGAGCAACAACCGGATAACTCCACTTTTATCCACCGGATAACAACGACAGGAGTTGTCTTATTCTTGCTCCGTTTTGAAATAAAAGAGAATTTCAAAACTGCTTTTGAATATTTTAGAGTCATGATAGTTGAATTTTTATTACACCAACTTACGCGGAATTTTTTTCTTTTAATATCTGCATCAAAAAACATTTTTTGAAAAAAGTGGAGTTATCCGGTTGTTGCTCTTGGTGCTTCAATTGTAAGTCATAGACGTGTTTCGGTTCCTCCCTAAAAATATGTCGAATAGTGGGGCTTAAAGACCCCCTATTTGTGTGTCTCAAAAATGCTTTCTCAAATAGGAACCCCCAAAAATTGGTTAGATTTTACATATTTTGCTTTCCCTTCGAGATATGGAAACACATAAAATCGAAAGATATCGAGAAATCCTCGAAAAATTCTCGAAAAATCTTGGAAAAAATAAAGAAAGTGCCATATCTCGAAGGGGAAGCAAAATAGGTAAAAATTAACCATTTTTTGGGGGTTTCTAGGGGGGAAGCATTTCTGAGACGCAGAAATAGAGGGGTCTATCAATCCCCCATTTTGCACATTTTTAGGGGGGAGGACGTCGAAACACATCAGATTCCAAATAATTGGCCCGATTTACAGCACAAAATATTAAAAAAAAAACACGAAGAAAACATTTTTGAGGACAACCCTTATCCGCGACCCATATTTTTCAAAAAATATTTTTAAAACTATTTATTTGGGTATATCCTTGTGCCCAACAAATTTTTCTTTAACTATACTTTTCTTAAACAAATAAGTTGAGTTAGTTGAAAATTCACAAACAAATTCAAGCTTTTCAATCTCTATGACGTACGCGTCAAATCTGCTGCCGCTTGTTTTTACTTCGTGTCGTAGATCACGCGTTCATAAATTCGGGCAACCTGAATTCAACCTGACGTCGACTTGACTAATTTCAAGTATACTTGAACTTGATTGAAAATTATCAAGTTCAAGCGCGCTTGTATTCATAAATATAGCAAGTACTTGAAATTGCAAATGAATAGGCTTGTGCAGTTCTCTGCTGTACACCTAATGAGGTGCAATTGGAGTTGATAAATGGCTCTTGAATATTCAGAACCCCAGAATCTACAGTTGTGCTTATTAACAAAGCCATTCAATTGAAAATGACCTACATCACTTATAATCAAATTTTCAATAAAGTTGATTTCATTTCTGGCCACTTGTTGAAATTTAACTGCAAAATTTAGACGTTGCCGATGATCTGCGGGTTTTAATTCTTGCACCATTTGCACCTTATATGGGAATAACAGTAAATCTTTTTTTAAAATGCACTTTAGGGACGTACGAGCCATTCCTAGCTAAGCAGAACACCTTCTGGTAGATGTGTCTGGTGTTTCGTCAACACTTTGCTCTACACGTTCAACATTTTCCGCAGTGCGAATTAAACGTGGTCTAACGAGGTTCGAGGTAAATCTAATACGATGCCATGTTAGTGGTGACGATGAATCATTACTTCATAGGGCGAAATTCTGACATTAAAATTCTGACGATATGCTATTTGCGTTAAAATAATTGATCGCTGATTAAATACACAGCTCATTTTGGTACACGCTCGTGTACCTTTTAGAACGTCTCACGTCCGTGTACGTGAGCCAAATTTTCAAAGCGATAAACCTAGCTCATGCACTTGAACGACAAAAAATATTTGTAGTACCCGTCCACGAGCGTGTACGCAAATGAGACGATTTGTGCTCATGAGACGGTTCATGAGCTGTACATGGCAATGTTTGAAAAAAGAGTATAGTGAAGCTCCTAGGTAGATAAAAGGAATTTTTATTGGTTCTATGTTCTATGTATTTTCAATTTGTTCCTAAAATACTTCAATTGGAACCTTTTTGTCCAAATGGAAAGTATTTGTCAAAAAATCAAAGATTTTTGTCCAAGGAGTCCACATAACCTAAAAATGTTCCAATGACGCAATTAGTATCATATATAATCCATGTGGAACCTATATATTTGTCCACAGTCTACAGAAATCATTAAAGATTCTACTGGGAGCTAAATTTATCTCTAAACTGCTCAGATTTCATTCCTCCCTTTCATTTTCGTGAGCGGCTCACGAGCTGTCTCATGAGCATTAAAATTCTCATTTACGTTCTCGCCCACGAGCGTGTACGTTTTGGTAGGCACACGTAATGAGAGACCATTTAAAGTCTCACCAAAACGTATGCGCTAGTGGACCAGAGCAATAAAATATTTTCTAGGGTACACGTCCGTGTACCTTTTAGAATAGTACGCTCATAAAGGTACGCGAGCGGACCTTTCCGTACTCTGATATAAACGAAAAAGTTATTAAATTTTTAAGTCCCATGGTGACTTTTGGCCCACCCTGTATTTGTAGAGTCTGTCACTTTTGCGATGGAGAATGGATTGTGAGTGTGTCGCCACGACCAGTAGAGAATTTCTCATATGAGTTACATAAACGGACCATTGGTTATGTCACTCCGGCCAAACAACACCTGAAGGACAACATGTTGAGCTTTTTGGCGAGTCGAGCCAATTAATTCAACTAGTGATATAACAAAATTTTTTTCGCATCATGAAAAATGTGATGCGTCAACTTGGTAATACTGACAATTGTACCATCTCCGCTGCTTTTTCATATTGTAACCTTCGCACCTCTATAAAAAAACCAAATTGAACTGCGCTTATTTTGTCATCAACTTCAATTAGAATTTATGTTTCGTTGATAGAAATGTGAATGTCGCGGCTGTTATGGTACAAGAAATCATCTCTTTGGGTATGCGGTTCTTCATCCCAAACCAAAAGACCACTCGTGGTTTATTGATGATTGCAGCTAGAGCCAAGGAAGAAGAGAACTGGCGCCGGTTCTTTTTATCAAAACTTAATAACACGGATTTCCAAAAGAAAAGTCCGGGCTATTAGACCAGACCATGGTATTCCGAGGTATTTTTGCGTCCTGAATCCGATTCCGGGTTCATCTGAGCTCCATCACGTCAAAAAAAAAAAAACGAGATTTCAAGGTCATTTAGGGGTTCAAATTACCATTATTTGAAACTGGACCCGGACAATTTCTCAAGCGACCTAGGTCATCTGAGACCCATCACGTCAGGAAAATGAGATTTCAAGGTCATTTAGAGGTTGAAAATACCATTTTTTGGAACTGGACCCGGGACAATTTCTCAATCGACCTGTTGAGTTGGAAGGTAGCTGTTTAGGTCTTGAATACCTTTCAAACATTGGAATGGAGTCCTAAATCTCGACCGGGACTATCATAGAACCACCCCAATGGATAAAATGTTGCCACGATCGTTGTATCTCGCATATTTCGATCTCCCTGTCAAAAATCGATGCTCTAGGTTTTATTGCAGGGGGCAGGACAAGGAGCTAGAGTTTTGCCCTTTCAAATCTCAAGACCCGGTCACCCACGACGCGCAGACACTGCAAATTTTATTCTTACAGTCGAAATTTCTAAATCCCTTACATGTAAAATTCTATCTGAATAAAAATTGGAAAAATAAAAAATTTGAAATTAAAACAAAAAAACATTCGCCGCTTGTCCACAACATTCGATTTTGATATCGATATCTCAAGAGTCCCAGTGGAGGAGTGGTTAACGCACTCGTCTTCCACGCCAGGGTCCCTGGTTCGATCCCCGGCTGGGACAACTTTTTTTTTAAATTTCTTCTCAAAGTCACAACATGTACAAGAAACTATATGAGAAAACGTATTGGAAGGCAGTCTCCGGATTTTAATAGTTACGTGTGACGCAGTTTCTCGACTAACACCTCAGTCCAGCAACGGGCCTAAAGAAGTTTCACTTCAAAAATTCGCATGAAAGTGTAAAAGTTCTTTCATGTTAACGAATACTGACAGTTTCAAATCCATTAGCTCTATATTTCTTTCACAAGCGACTGGTTTCTGTTGGTCATTTAATCAAGTGTTTTCGGCTATTCATTCCATTTATGTTAAAGATAGAAGAACTCAGGCTATTCCAGCACCTTAACTACAACTTCCCCAGAAGTGGAAAATCACTCGGGAAAATGGATAAGTGCTTGAAGAATAGAGAGTCTTTGTGTGTTGTGTGTGGGGAATATCATCTTAAGACGAACTTGGTGAATTTCACAGAGACCATATCTGCACAATTTAAGGCGTGTTTTCCCAATTCCGAAGGTCCAGATAACAACCCATTGGCCCCAAAAGTTCTTTGTCGCACATGCCAAGCGCGTTTAAGACGTTGGAAGACTGGCTCTGGGAGAATGATGTTTTCTTCCCCTATGATCTGGCGGGAACCAGAAAATCACGAACGCGATTGCTACTTTTGCAGAAACGTTAAGCTTGAGATAAATTCCAGGAACTGAAAATCACTGAATTACGTGGTCACCTCGTCGGTTACCATGCCAGTGATAGCTGCTGTTGACCTTGATGAACGTATGGTTGTTGATGGCGAAGGTGAAGGAGGTAAGGAAATAGAACCGGAGCAAAATGAAGGGGAGTTCTCACCATCTCCAATCGACGTGGACGATAACAGCAAAAATGATTAGGTCTAGAATTCAAAGTGGAATCAAATGGAACTAAATAACTTAGTTGGAGATCTGGGGCTTTCTAAGGACCAGTCTGAACTGTTAGCTTCTCGTTTAAAAGAAAAAGGTTCTCTGGAGAAAGGAACAATCGGGGCGTATTACAGAAATAGGGATGAGCCTTTCCGGAAATATTATGATCAACATGAATCGTTGGTATTTTGCAGGTCTATTCGGCGAATTCGGAGTTAAACATGATTCGGACGATTGGCGGCTATTCATTGATTCATCAAACAGGAGTTTGAAAGCAGTTTTGTTGAATAACGGAAATAACCTCGCGTCGATTCCAATAGCTTACTCGACGATATTGAGTGAGAACTACTGCAATCTGGACTATTTGCTTCAAAAAATTAATTACAGCAAGTACAAATAAAAAATATGTTTGGGACAACAGAGTGGATTTACAAAATACCCGTTTTTTCTATGTCAATGGGATAGCCGAGCTCGTGATGAGCCTTATGAAAGGAAGATTTGGCCATCACGGAAAATTTTCTTATTGGTCAGAAGAACATAGAGCAAGAACAATTAGTGGATCCCAAAAGTATTTTACTACCTCCACTCCATATTAAATTAGGGTTGATGAAACAATTCACCAAGGCTCTACAAAAAATATTTCTACAAAAAATTCCCAAAGTTGTCAGATGCCAAAATCAAAGAAGGGGTTTTCAATGGGCCGCAAATAAGGGAACTTACAAAAGATCCAGAATTCCCGAAGACGATGACGGTGGATGAGGAAAAAGCATGGAAAAGCTTCGTGAATGTTTCCCAGAAATTTCTTGGAAATAATAAAGACCCAAACTATAGGGAATTGGTGGAGGGCTTGCTCCGGAACTACAAAGCCATTGAATGTTTAATGAGTTTGAAGGTCCATTTCTTGGATTCACATTTGGACAATTTCTCAGAAAACCTTGGACATTATAGCGAAGAACAAGGTGAAAGATTTCATCAAGATATAAAAGAGATGGAAAGACGCTACCAAGGTTTCTGGGACATCAACCTGTTGGCAGACTACTGCTGGAACTTGAAGAGAGATACGAACAAGGGGCATAAGAGAAAGGCACTTAGAAGGAGTTTTGAGCAAGCCTGCAGACCCCATACACAAGCACGGAAAGTTTGAAAAATTGGGAGGGAGAAAAGTAAGAGGCAAGGGGACTCACTGTAACCAAGCACCCCGAAGGGAACAGAATCTGCAAAAATTGGGAGGGAGAAAAGTAAGAGGCAAGGGGACTCGCTGTAAGAAAGCACCCCGAAGGGAACAGAATCTGCAACGTCTACGTCGTTGTTCCTGGATGATGCCAATAGCAGAGTTCAGTTTAATAGCAGTGCTGGGTTCACTGTCAATATCTCACAGCGAACGGATCGTCGAAATTGGATGCCTTGACAGGGAGATCGAAACCCGCGAGATACAACGATCATGGCAACATTTTATCCACAGGGGTGGTTCTATGATAGTCCCGGTCGAAATTTAGGATTCCATTCCAATGTTTGGAAGGTATTCAAGACGTAAACAGTTCCAAAGAAATGGTCATTTAAACCTCTAAATGATCTTGAAATCTCGTTTTCCTTACGTGATGGGTCTCAGATGACCTAGGTCGCTTGAGAAATTGTCCCGGGTCGAGTTCCAAAAAATGGTAATTTTAACCACTAAATGACCTTGAAATCTCGTTTTTCTGGCGTGATGAGGCTCAGATGACCCGGAATCGGATTCAGGACGTAAAAATACCTCGGAATACCATGGTCCTGTCTAATAGTTCGGACTTTTTTTTTTGTAAACCTGTGCAATCAATGGGTTTTTCTATCGATTAAGAAATGTTTTTGACGCAGAATTGAACAGGCTTTCAGAATCAATAGTTTTATTGTAGGGGTTCTTCAAGAAAACATTGCAAAAATCAATGTTGAATTTGAGCAAAAATGAAAAGTATCAGAAATTTCTTTACATTTTAACTTCGCCATTTCTGCAGGCACAACAATGGTGGTCTTTCAGAACCCACTCATAATTCCATAAATCCATAAGTTAAAACCAGAGTTATGAATTTAAGTTCACGTGCACCTCCAAAAATCGGTTTTTTCAATATATATAAAAAGATGGTGGGTGGAGCCAAAAAACCAAGTATGCGGAAATGTTATGTTCAACCAGGTCTTCAACCTACCATAAGTCAGATGCCAGCATTTTTCGCACTGTAGCACTGTGTAATTTTTGTGTTTATTTCTTATGTGATTGTAGTGTATTGTATGTGTTTGAATTCGTGTTCACAAACATATGTGCTACAGAATGACGAGCCATGCTATCTACGGTACACTCAAATATTCTAACGTTTATTTTCGTTCACTGGTAGATATTTATTCACCATAATGAAGGAGCTCACAATTTTTTACACCGGTTTAAAAAAGGTTAAAAATTATTATGTGCTTCAACAAGTCACATATTTGCCTTGCAACGGATTTGGTCACTTCACCAGTAATGGCATTGGTGTGCCTACAAAATGGATGTGCATCAATAATGGCAAAATTTTGTGTGTGAAATTCGAATGTGAAATATACAAATCTTTCTAGTTGTTGTAGCTTAGAATTTAATGGTTTTGTTTGTATTTGCGTGCATATTTATTGCTGCTCAAATTTATTTATATCCTTTTATAGACTTAAGCGCAAAATCAAAGCGATGTATGTACGCATGAAGTTGGCTGCATTTGCTGTATGTCACGAAATACACAATTCCATTCTAATTTAATTAATAATTGGCGGAAATGCAACAAAATGCGGCGTAGAACTGAAAATAAACTGAATGAACTCTGCGGTTGTTTTGTATGAAAGTTTATTGATCCATGAATAATATGTAAATAATTAAATTTATTGCCTTTATGCTTAGAAAAGAAAAAAAAAAATTAAAATATATGATTTATGCGAAATCAGAAAATGTGGGAATTTTTCTATACATATAACTGTATTGAGTAAATTTTGTGGTGTACCATTTAAATGCTTCACTTATTGTTATGTTCATAACTTTTGACAATAGCTCAAAACTGACTTTGTAAATTGATGTAATGGCGGGTTTTTACATAAATTATACCACAAATATTTGACCTTTAAAGTGCACTTTAATAGAACTTGGTACGAGTATCTTCTGTTTAAACTTTTTTTGACCAGAACTGAACTAGGCATCTTTTTTTTATTGGCTTGCTTAAAGCTTATTCTTTATCGTGCTTATTTGTGGTAACTTCATCCAAGAATGTATGCCCAGAGGCTTACAAAAAACAAAAAAAAAAAAATAACACAACAAATTCCCAAATCGTTATTTTTTCGCTTTACCAAATCATGCCCTGGAAAATCGCAAAAATCAGATAAAACAGAAGAGCAGAATAGAGAAAAGCAAAAGAATTCAAAAATGGTAGTAAAAGCAAAAAAAAATATTTACTAAAAAAAAAAAAAATACGAAAAATTAACAAAAAAAAAGGACCAGATTGATATTTGTTTTCATAGCATTTCTAGCAGCGCGCTTTTGTGATTATTTTTTAAACATTTGCATTTAATCGAAATATCTGAAGCGTTGCATTCAAGAAATCATAAAGAAAACAAAAAAATTACCAAGAAAATTAAAATCCCTTTTTCCTTAGCTTATTTTTTGTTTTCTGCTAAAACTACTTCTATAATTTGCATCTTCGTCTATGCATTGTTGTTATTGTTATTATTGTTGCAATTGGTGTATCCTTGACTTTTTCAGCTGGATTTTGATGACTTTGTTGAGGCGGTAAAATTATACTGTTTGATAGTGTATTAAAAGTGGAGCATACAAATACTGGCAGTAGAATGAGTTCGTGGAATGTACTCGTAGCATGATTATTTTAGTAAAATATGCAAATAAGACTATTCGTGGCACTAAACGTAGGAAGTTTCTAGAATATTAATAGTATTGTGTCTTAAAAAAACTTGCACAGAATCAGTTAAGAAGTTTTGCAAAATGAACGGTAGTCAAAAATATCGCAAAACTCATGGCACACTACATCACATATTCTATTAAAAGCTTCTGTTAAAAAAAAAAAATAACAGAGCAAAAATATTACACTCTTTTAAACTTCTAACGATTTTTATTTCTTTGTAACGCCCCGAAGTGTAAATTTGATACTACCCAGCAAAAAACTCTCTCAGATCTCTCTTACTCAGACTGGAACTCAGGCCTGAAATTTTGAATGTATTCAGGCCACCATTTTTCAGTTCAGATTTTAAGACTGAACTTCAAATATAGTTCAGGCTTTCATTTTACAGGCCTGTATTCCTACCTGGAAAAATAAAAAAAAAATAACATATAGCGTGTATACAGCAGGGATAATATTTCGTGGCTTTTAGGGCTTTTTTGAGCTCTTTTTGATTTCATAAGCCCCGAAGCCTTTACGATTAATTTAAGGCCCTTTTGAAAAATTATAATGAAAAATATATTCAGACCTATCACGAGTAATTTTTTCGCCCAGAATCGGAAAAGCGAATTTCCGTTTTTAAGATAGCAGGTAAGACTTCACCTTTTCATTTTTTGCACTCATGAATATTAACGGTTGATAAACAAATTTACACAAAAAATTTGAAAAAGTTCTTGAGTTCTTAAAAAACGGCAATTCCCTTTTCCGATTACGAGCGAAAAAATTACTCATGATATGCCTGATTATCTAAATAGTTTGTCATCAATGATAAATTCTTTTTTTTTTTTTTTTTTTTTTTTTTAAAATCCATTTATTTGCAATCTATCTTAATCTAGACATTAAGCAAATTTGTTTATACAATACTTATACTAACAGAATCCGGTGTACCACTTAGTGTACAAAGGAACAAACTAATTACACGCATACCTCTTTATACGGCCCCTCTTTTTACGGCATTTCGCTATAACGGCCTGTTTCAATTGTGGCACTCCCTCCCTTTACGGCGCAAATTACCTCGTTATTCGGCCAAAAAAAAAATCGGGATTCACCGTTTTTCAACGAAGAGTAAGAGACAAAAAAATCATACACATGCATTCGTTGTTTTCTATGCAAGTGCGTGTGTTGCTACATCAGTCTGTTATTTGTGGTGATTGTGAGTAGACGTACTTTTCTAGCGCGTATAAAAATAATTTTCAGTTTCTGAATAATAATTGAAAGGTATGTATTAAATCGTAGTTGACATGGTGTATACGCATATGAATAAGTGTATGTTATTGAAACAGAATTAGGTGAAAATGGCCGCCAAACGTACTTCAAATTTGGAACTGGAAAAATCTAAAAAAAAGGCACGAAAAGCAGTCACTTTAGAAACTCAATGTTTTGCGTCGTTTAGAAAATGGTGAAAAGATTACGTACATAACAAAGGCTTTGGGATTACCGAAGTCGACAGTTCAAACAATACGGGACAATAAACAAAAAATAGAGTCATATTCTCAGTCGATTAAAACATCTCATTGTTCAAAACGGACCCGTGAAAGAAAAAGCGTTATGGTGCAGATGGAAAGATCATTAGATTTGTGGATAGAGGATTCGTGCTGGAGGATATAGTCCCGAACAGGTTTTTAATGTGGACGAGACGGGGATGTACTGGAAGCGCATGCCAGAACGAACATTTATTTCAAGAGATGAAAAATGTGCACCTGGTTACAAAGTGTCTAAGGAGAGACTAACATTGTTGCTTGGTAGTAATGCCGCTGGCGACTTTAAACTGAAACCATTGCTGGTTTATATTTCCGAAAATCCGAGGGCTTTCAAAGGATTAGACAAAAAACAGTTACCTGTTATATGGAAGTCCAATAAAAAAGCCTGGATGACTAAACATCTTTTCGAGGATTGGTTCAAAAATAATTTTTATACAGAAGTAAAAGCCTATTTACAAAGGAAAAATTTAAACCACAAAGCCTTACTTCTAATGGATAACGCTCCAGGACACCCTGATAACCTATCTGAAATATGCGATGAAATACAAGTGGAGTATCTTCCGAAAAATACTACAGCTCTAATCCAGCCCATGGATCAAGGAGTCATTGCAAATTTCAAAGCCTATTATTTACGCAAAACTTTGCAGCAAGTGATAAATAAAAGTGATGATAAATCTTCAATGAAAGAGGTGTGGAAAAATTATACAGTCAAGGATGCCATTAAAAATATAAGCGAGTCTTGGAACGAGATACAATCAACAACACTAAACAGGGCTTGGAAATCGGTATGGCCTGAATGTGTTGCAACATCTGAGGTAGATATTGATTCCGTTACTGCGATTTGTCAAAATATTTTAGATATAGCGTTGAATAATGGATTTGAAGATTTGGATGAAAGCGATATTTTTAATTTGCTTAATTCTGAGAGCGAGCCCCTGACAGACGAAGAACTACTCCAGTTGGAGTCAGCCCATGAAATTGACGACACAGAAGAGTTGACACCTACTCAAAAGAAGTTAACTTCAAAAGAATTAAATGCAGCGCTTATTCATTTCGAGCAGGGGACACGAATTCTTTTGCAGTCTGATCCCGACGAAGATCGAAGTGCTAATGTTATACGAAATATAGAGAAGTCTATTTTTTGCTACACCCAACTACAAGAAGAAATGAAAAGAAACGCCAAACAACAGACATTGGACAAATTTTTTGTAGCTGGTCCGTGAAAACATTTTCAGATATATATGTACACATATTTCGTATTCTCATTTGGGCCACCCTTTACATAGTTATATGTACATACATGAATTGATGGATTTTTGTTTTTATTACTTTATTTAAATGTGTTATTTGGTTTATTGTTTATTTATTTTTTAAGACCACGATGTAAGTGCCTTATATTTATTCACTGAATTGGAATTAAACATATTTTTCAAAAAATTAGAACCAATCTCTTACTGTTACTATGGGTTTGTATGAAATGAATTACCTCCTTATACGGCATTTCGCTATACGGCCACTTTTTTCGGAACGTATCTAGGCCGTATAACGAGGTATGAGTGTAATTTACATTGTTTAGAGCTAGAAATTAAATCTAGATGGCAAGTCTAATACATGATGTCTCTTAAGTCTACGGTTTGCTTGACTGTTATCTAACAAATTATTGGCTAGCGTATTAGGATGATTGGATAGTTTTTCCAGATATGAGCAACTAAATCTAGTAATTTCGTTTTTTACTTTTGGTATATTAAGATCATTGTGAATGATGTTGTTCTTAAGATACCATGGAGCATTGGCAATGATTCTTAAAGTTTTTGATTGGTATCGTTGTAATATTTCAACGTTGGAGTTGCATGCTGTGCCCCACAATTGAATGCCATAGGTCCACACAGGCTTTAAAATAACTTTATATAGAATGAGCTTATTTTCTAAGCTCATTTTCGAGCGCAGGCTAAGAAGCAACCACATGTTTTTAGTTTTTAGTTTGAGGTGTTGGTGTCTTGCTTTGATGTGGCTTTTCCATGTAAGTCTTTTGTCAAGGTGCATTCCAAGATACTTAACAGTGTTACTTTTAGGTATGGTGGTTTGGCTGATTGTTACATTTGGACATTCAGCTCTCCTTGTTGTGAATGTGATATGTGTAGATTTGCTCGAGTTCACCTTTATATCCCACTTTTTAAGCCAAATTTCTATTTGGTCTAAATGGTCTTGCACTATGTTGGTGGCTTGATCTGCAGATAATGAAGAGGCTAAGATAGCCGTATCATCAGCATAAGTTGCAACGGTTGTGTTTTCTGTTATCGGCATATCTGAGGTATATGTATTGTATAGAGAACTGGTCCCAGGACACTGCCCTGAGGTATACCAGCTTTTATTTCACATACTTGTGAGAGATTTTCTCGGACTTTGACATAGAAATGCCGATGGTTTAAATATGATTTTAAAAAAAGGTAGTACGGAGACGGTAAAAGTTGTTTGATTTTGTACAACAATCCTTCATGCCATATTCGGTCAAAAGCTTGTTGTATATCGAGGAATACTCCACAGCAGTACAATTTTTGAAGCGAAGCTTTTTACTCCTCGTTCTGTGATTTGCTTGGAGTGAAATCTGAAATATATTCGACAGATTTTTTCTTGGAAATTTGATGATTTCTTTGTTGCTAGTGCTTATTACAACAAGAAAATTTAATACTTTAATATTAAATACTAAAAATATTTTTTGGCCTGCCCGTGGGGATCGAACCCACGTGCTCGTACACGAGAGTCCAATGCACTATCCACTAGGCCACAAAGACTGTTTAAAAAGAGTTGTTAATTTAATCCTAATTATAACAGAAGCTATGCTGCAGTAGATCGTCACCATCTATCAATAGATAGAGGATTGTGTATTTGCTATGCTACAACTATCAAAAATTTGCTTTTATTTGCCACAAGGTGTCTCCAGCATCGGGTTGTTTGTATTGTGAATGCTTTTGTGGTGCTGTTGGCATAGAGTGTAAATTTTTATCTAGAGATTGCATCAGCTCTGCTAATTCTCTGGCATAAGTTAACAGAGGTTAACAGAGTTTATTTTCTTCATGTTTTTAAGTGAAATAACTCTGAAATAATAATTTACACTCTATGACAAGTGCGTTGACAAGTGCGTTTTTAAGTGTCAAAAAAATAGATATCAATAAATATGGAATCAACAAACGCATGCATGAGTCAGTGCAGCCAAGTTCACAACCATGTGTGGAGAGTTAAAATGGAGAGTCGCTGGCATTGTATGCCCGTATATGTAATTGGCGTGGAAATTTGACATTCAACAATAAAAAAATAAGCAGTAAATATGTTTTCTGTATATATGTAATTTATTTTATGTTATTTTAAATTTTTGAATTTAAAAGTTAATTTATTAAAAAGACAACATTATTAAGCTATCTAATCTATGTAACTGCGAAAAAGCTTCGCTTCTCTCGTGTGTCCAACGACGCACCTGTGTTTTTTTTCTAATGCTGTACTAATAGTCTCTACAACACGATGAACTTGTTCAGGTGTCCCATACTGGCTTTGGAATCCGAACTGATGATCTGGCAGTATTTGGCGTGAGTGAAGAACTGGCAGCAGTCGTCCTAAAAATATTCTCTCAAATATTTTAGAGAATGTTGCCAATAAGCTTATTGGTCTGTAAGATTTTAAACTATTTTCTGGCTTGCCCGTTTTAGCGATCATTATAATTTGAGCACACTTCCATTGTGTTGGAAAAAATTTATTCGCAGCATAGCATTATAAATATTTGCCAAGAAAATTACACCTTTTTTAGGAAGATTTTTTACAACTTTAGCATTAATGCAGTCTTAGTTTATTTTTCTCCTCCACTTTAGCATTAATTATTTTTCTCCTCCAAGAGTCGCAGAGTCAATTCCTTGTTCGAGCGATTAAAGTTGGTCTTATCGATAGGATTACGGCTTGTTTTCCATATTCTTCTTAGACTTCATTTCTTTTGTATTAAATATCGAATTTCTCTGGATATCCTCAATGAGTTATTATTAGAGGAAGAGTTATTTGATTCTCGCTGTGGTGGGTTCGCGTAGTAAGCAGCTTCATGTATGAGATTAGTGAAATATTCGACAGCATCATCTATTTGATTTTCTTTTTTAAGGCTGGTATTTAAATTTATATGAGAGCTAATCCATTGTTGAAATTGGTGTATATTAGTGGCTTTGGAAAAAAGAGTATATTTTTTTGACCTTTTCTGTATTTCGCCATTGAAGTTAAGCTTAAAATTTTTAATCAAATGATTTTAAATCAGTGATGACCAAATGCACACAACTTAAGCTGCTTGCTTGTATGTGTAACGCTTAAAGCTCTCACTGAAAGAAATAGAATGTCAAAGCATTTTGAAAGCTTCCTGAAAGCTTTATGTAAAAAAATAATAAAAAATAGACGCGAATAGGGAAATTATGAAATCACAATCTAATTTTTTATTTTATCTAATTTCTTTTATATATTATTATTATTATATGTTTATTATATATTATTATACTATTATTGCAAATATTATTATAATTTTTATTGTCTATATTATGTAAACATATAAAACAGAGTTACATTACATTAATAAATTACTAAATTACAAAGTGAATTAATGCTACTACAAAATCTATATTAGAAAATCTATATAGAAAAACTTATGCGGCCTATACCATTTAAAGGGGTTTTGCCTATTTGCATGAAACCCCTTGATAGTTTACACAATATGTCAAGAAAAGTCAAAAAATGCGACCCTTCAGTCTGCCTGCAGACTCAAAGCTTTTTTGTAGTGAAAAAATTTATATACGTATACATTTTTGAAAAACTCTTAGCTCGCGAGCAAATTATGTTCGTAGCTGTTTTAAATTTAAAGCTTTTTAAAAAAAACTTAAGCAATTCTTCTCAATTTTGTTTTTTTTTAATGTATAATATACGTGTAAGAACAAAAAAAAAGCAGCTTTTTTCAAAATTTTTTTTTTATATGCAATGAGTTATTATTTTTTTTTTTAATTTATACATTATATTGCACATAAAAAGTACTTTATTAAAAACTTTTTTTTTTAAATGACATTAAAATGACATTATAAAAAGACATCCAAACGGTTCGATGGATATGGCTTTTCTCATGTAGGTGAAACAAAAAAGTTATATGTCATTTTTAAGTACAGACCAAAAACTCGGCATCCCCCCTACGCACGACCCCCGGTGAGTTTTTTAAAATTATGACGAAATTAAGAATAAAAAGTTAAAAAAAGAGATAGATTTTCGCTCGATTTTTTTTCCAAAAAAAAAAAGTATGTGCTTAAATTTAGTGGGGATGCTCAAAGGGCAAAATTACGAACACGAACGAATGCACTAAGATTTATTGAAGTTGAACCAAAAGATTTTGAGTTATCTATCGAAAAAAACTAGTTTCGAGGAAATCGTGTTTAAAGCTTTTGTTTTTCGAAATTTTGCATATAATTTTAAAATTATCGGTTGATGAACTTACTATTATTTAATCTGCAATGCCAGGTATCGATTTAAAAACATATATGTATATTCTAGAAATTATAAAGAATACATTAAGCAAAAACAAAAATTTTTTTTTAAATTTACACTACTAAGTTTTCTAATAAGTATAATTTTTTAGCACTGCCAACTTTTTTAGTTTTTAAGATATGTTCATGTTTTTGGTGTCATTGAAAGAAAATTGAATAAAGTACAAAATTGATCCTAAAAAAAAATTTCCTATATTACGCGAATTTCTGAGAAATTTGCATTCAAAATTTAAATTTGGTCGTTTCAATCGATTGCTTTCATTTTCACACGAGCACAGCTCGGTAACGGTTAAGTTGGTGGGGTTTGTTGATATGCCGTTTGAAAGGTGATTTTATTGCCTTTATAATGAGCTACCAAAATAAGTTTTAAATAAGATAGTTTTTCTGTTAGAAACAATAACGTAAACCAAAGTCGTGAAATATTAATTAACCCTGTAGCTCCTAAGAATGTGAAAATAGACCCCCCTCCTCCTATACAATTTTTTGCTCAGCTCGATATAACCATTCACCTCCGTAAATAGTTGCACTCAATTGCGGGACACCCTGTAGATACATTGTACGTGTTTATATACAATGTTTTCAAGAAACCTTTCCACTGTTTTGTTACCGTTTATAAACATGTTTACGTGTTTTTTGTAATTTTACCCTCAAAAAAAAAATTGTCAAATCTCTACCTAAGAAGTTTCACTACAAAATTTTGACGCCTTTTATCGCCGATCTTCGTTGGTTTCACTCTGGAAAATAAATATCTTGATTTCAATCATTTCAATAAAAATTGTCAGAAAAAAAATCGATAAAAAAATTTGAAATTTACATATTTTTTTAATAAAGTCTAACGTAATCGTGGTTACAATTATATAATTTTGCAAAAAATGTTACTTTTTTCGAAATCAGAAACCAATTTACACTTAAGAAAGAATATTTTTGTATTTTTTTCTCAATCAAAATTTAAAAAAATCTGGATCTCGAACCTCCAACGTGTATAGTTTTTCCCATCAAACCTAAAAATCAATAATTGATCGATATTTTTCAGAATGACAGACAAAATCCATTATAATGAGAACGAAACAGAGAGTAGTATTCTTATCAGATTTTAAAATTTGATCAGATTTATCCGATTCAAATAATATCGAGCAATGATTGGCTTTTGATCAAAAATATATCGGTCAATGATTGATTTTTATTTTGATCGATATTATTTCGATCAATGATTGACTTCTAAACCTGATCGTAAAATATCGACCAAAGATTGATTGTTACATTGCTTGAGAAATATTGATCATTAATTAATGTTCATTTATTGAAAAAATATTGATCAATAATTCATTTTAGTTCGAAAAATGGTTCGAAATTTTAGTTTAGGTCGAAAAATAACGAAAAAAATTGGCTTAAAGAATTTTTATCTATAAGAGCATGAAAAAGTAATTATGTCAAAAATTGATCTCTAGCTCTTAAGCATTACATCACTATATTTAAAGGTAGTCTTACATATATTTCCAAAAACATTTTATGCAATAATTTTTTTTTTTCTAAAAACTCAAAAAATAATACGTATTTTCGATATCTGATTATAAATACAATGCCATGCAAATAGCCAGCAAATTAATTGATGCTGCAATAATTCACTCTTATTTTCTTTACCAATATTATTTGCTTATGTTGAAACTTCAGCTGAAATGCATTGTGTGCGTTATAACTACTTCGAAAAAAAATTTCATACAGCAGTTACCTTCTTAGCTACAGACGGCTTGAACAAGCATTTGTTATTTCTTGATTATTTTTCTTAGCAAACTCAAGCAAACCTTGCCTTCCTCACTTCCGCCATTTATTGTAATTTTGTGATGCTTCGTAAGCATTTCATTTTCATCATCATCAACATCAAGGTTGAGATTTTAATTATTTTCATTGCTGCTACAGTATTTCTTCTTAGCTTTATTTTCTTTTTTTTTTTTTTAGCTCATCTATCGCTTCTTTTTCCACTACGCTGCGTTTTTCATACGCACTAAAGGAGCGTCAACATTAAAAGGAAGGAGATAAAAAAGAATAAAAAAGAAAATAATGAATCAAGCAAAAGAAAACCTATACTTTTTTTATCCTTTCTACCAAGGATGAGTACAAGAATCAGTTTACATTTTAGATTAGTTTACAGAAAGAAGTTAAGTTAGTTGAAGAGCAAATTTATAACGTTATGGCTGGCGGGGATTTTCTGTTTGTCTTAAATTAGTTTGAGGTTAAAGACGGAAAAATAGCTATAATAAGCAAAGCGCGATTACGTTTTGGCTTACGAAGATTAAGATAATACGAAAGATAAAAAAGAAGTTATGATAAAGTTAATAGTTGCAGTGGAATTAGTTTGAAAATGATTTAAAAGAATAGTTTCTTTTTTTACTCCAACTAGGTAATTCCATTTTATTTTTAATTAACTAATACTTAGCCAAGGCGCGCAACCAAATTGATCATGTTTTAAATTGGCAGCAGACACTAGTCCAGTGTATTGGATTACGATAGTACGATCCGTGGTGTAAACAAAGACTCGATTTATTATCTTGTGGCTATTATAGTCCTCGTCAAAATCAGTGGCACGACCAGGTGTGCCTCGACGCCACTACAGAAAAATATATTAATTTATCAAAATCGTTCAAATATCTACACATACGGAAAAGCCACGAAAAAACCATGTTTTTTAGACCCATATTATTAACGTTATCTATAATAAAAAAGTTTTATTTTTAAGATATTAAGTGAATCTAGTTCATTTATCAAATCTATCTCTATATCATAAGCAGGGAACGGATTCTGTGGAAAATGCCTTTTTTTGTGCTTACTTGTACATGAAAACTGGTTCGATATAATCACGTTTCAGTTCCTACTGATTCTAAAAATCTAATTTTTATTTTGCCTTTTTTTGCCTTTTTTTACCCATTATGCCTTTTTTTGCCTATTTTACCTATTATGATTTTATTTTCTTTTCTTATTTTTGTCTACTGTATTGTTAATTTTTTTTTTTAAATTGAAAAAAAAGTTATGTGAATCTACAAAATGTACTAAATTTTGGCATTTAAATCTAACAGCTGAAACACCCTATGAAAAATTAATTTGCAACTCTGAACATACTCCACCTGTCATGCAACAGCTGTTTTTAAAACACTTAAACCGTTTTGTTTCTGCAAAATAACTGGTGAATTATTTTAATATTATTGTTATGTGCAGCTTATCGAGTTATTGAGTGATTTTAAATAAAATGCCAAAGCACGCTAGCTCTTCGTTAGTTAAACTGCAGAAAATTATAAAAGAATTTGGTCAAGATGTTTTTACTACGGATGGCCAAACTCTGATCTGCAAATATTGCTCCATACAAGTAAGCTTTGCAACGAAATATTATATTCAGCAACATTTACAAAGAGAAAAGCATAAAGCAGCAGCGGCACTAAACGAATCTTTAAAGATACAGCCCATATCGTCATTTCTTACCGCTAACTCTGAGAAAAATAAGTTTTTCACAGACCTAACTAAAATGATGGTAGCTTGTGATATACCTCTATTTAAAGCAAACCATAAAGAATTTAAAACATTCTTCGAAAATTATTCCCAAAAAAAATTGCCTGATGAGTCCACTATAAGAAAAAATTATCTGAAGGATGTGTATGAGGAAGTATTGCAAAAAATAAGAGATGATATAGGTGACTCCAAAATTTTCATATCTATTGATGAATCTACAGATAAAGCTGGTAGATTTGTTTGTAACGTCATAGTTGGACCATTGCGTAAAAACGGCCGTGGATATCTTTTGACTTCAGAGGTTATACAAAAAGTAAGCGCATCTGAAATTGCAACTATATTTGACAATTCGTTAAGGATTCTATGGCCAGAACAAGTTAAACGAGAAAATATTTTGGTATTCATAACAGACGCCGCACGGTACATGAAAAAATGTGGTGAAGCTCTTAAGCTCCTATATCCGAAAATGATCCACATAACATGTCTTGCACATAGCGTACATAGAGTTTGTGAAAAACTTCGCAGTATTTATCCTGATGTTGATGCCTTGATCGCCAATATAAAGAAGATCTTTTTAAAATGTGCATCACGAGTTTATCTTTTTAAGGAAATGGATCCCGAACTTCCGTTGCCTCCACAACCTGTAAGATTTGTTTTGACTTCGAATATGAACTTTATACCTATGAACATAAAATTTTGATTTTGATAGGTGTTGACTCGTTGAGGTACTTGGCTGAGTGCAGCGTCTTACTATGCAAGAAACTTTATGCGTATAAAATGCATTGTTGATGAACTAGATGAAGATGCAGCTTGTATTACTTTCGCAAAATCAATTTTGGCAGATGACAGAATTCATGCTCAGCTGTCATATATACAAACAAATTTTGGATTTCTTGTAGATCCTAAAAATAGTATTTTTGATCATTTACAAAAGAGAGGTAACATCGAACACTTTTTATTTTCCCAATTGCGATTGACAGTGTCATCCATATTTAGGACAACCGATTGGCAAAATTCTATCAATACTTCATGAAGTCGAAAACAACTTGAAACAAGCCAAAGGGCCAATGGCCATGTCAGTGTTCGACAAATTTAATTCTGTTTTTCAGAAAATAAAGGTTTACAAGTTATAAAAGACATTGCAGATGTAGTCGGTGGATTGGAAACTGCTAAACTTCCAAACAACATCGAAGTAAACGACGTGGAATCATTTAATTGGGCTCCACTAGTTTCTGTTGATGTGGAAAGAAGTTTTAGCACTTTTAAAAATATACTTCGGGACAATCGTATGAGAATGTTGCCAAAAAATTTCAAAATGCATCTTGTAGCACTGTGTTACTACAATGCTTCAGAAGAGCACTAGCTCAATGTATAAAAAGTTGAAGTTTTTTATTATTTTTTTTCTGTTTGTAGCATTATAATGAATTTTTTAATAAATGCCTTTTTTTTGCCTTTTTTAAAATTTAATTTTTCCTTTTTTTCAATTTTAAATGCCATAAAATCCGTTCCCTGATCATAAGTGAAAACAGAGTTCTTGCGTCTACTTCTTCTAAAATGCGTAAAGGATTTTGATGCGGTCTTACCATTCTGTAGATAATTTCTTTCAGAAGGTTTTAAAATATATGTACAATATATCCATATTTAATTGAAAACATTTACAATAAACTTTTTCATATAATATTATCTCAGAATGACAACAAGCAATCAGAAATTCAAAGATTTATAGTATCTTTCCGTTATGCGAAACGAACTGATTTCTCACGAACGCTTCACACGAAAACATGAAAGAAACTAGTTTTTCTTTTCATTAACGAAAAATAAAATATTTTAATGCAGGAAATGACCATATATAAAAATATATATAAAAATTTTGCTTTCTAATGTGCGAACGTACTCGTATGTTTCAAACCAAAACTTATAAGAATTGTTCACCGTTTAGCAAACGATATTGTTAGCTTAAAAAATTAAAAATTGGTAAAGCTTTTCTTTAAGCTTTATATTATTTCAACGTAGTTTACTTACTTACTTACTGAGGTGGTCGTAACAACCCATGTCCGGGTTTCGGCCGACCTCATTAGCTCTCGCCAGGCACCTCTGCTTTGCGCGCGCCTTCTCCAATCGGATACACCAAGTGCGGTAAGGGCTTCCTCAGCCTGGTCCATCCATCAGAGGCTTGGTCTCCCTCGTCGTCGTTGACCAGCAACCCTCGCCTCGAGCAGCTTTTTTGCTGGAGCTTCGTCGTCCATACGATGGACATGACCCAGCCAGCGTAGTCGCTGCACAGTTATACGTCGAACTACGTCAATGTCTTCGTAGAGCTCATACAGCTCGTGGTTCATTCGGATGCGATAGTCATCGCCGACTCGAACAGGACCGAAGTCTAATCAACTTTGCAGGTATACCGAACTCAGACATTGTTGCGTATAGGCAATCCCTTTTTGGGCTATCGAACGCAGCTTTAAAATCGACAAAGATATGGTGTGTGTCAATTTGATTTTCATGGGTTTTCTCCAGGATTTGCCGTAGCGTGAAAATCTGGTCTATGGTGGACTTTCCAGGTCGAAAGCCACACTGATAAGGTCCAATCAGTGTTTTTGTAATCGGTTTTAATCGTTCACACAGTATGCTTGAGAGAACCTAATATGCGATGGAAATAAGACTGATACCTCAATAGTTGGCGCAGATTGTTGGGTCTCCTTTCTTATGTATATGGCAAAGTACGCTGAGATTCCAATCGTCGGGATTGCTTTCTGCTAGCCATATTTTGCTGATTAGCTGATGCATGCGCCTTATCAATGCATCGCCGCCAGTTTTAAACAATTCAGCTGACAGGCCGTCAGCACCCGCTGCTTTATTGTTTTTGAGTCGTTGGATAGCAACTCGAACCTCTTCATGGCTAGGTGGTGGTACTTCCACTCCGTCATTGTTGATTGGTAGCTCTGTACTGCGCTCTCCATGAGCGGCATTGGTGGAATCGTCGCCAGTAAGTAAATTGGAGAAGTGCCGTCTCCACAATCTCAGCACACACTGCGTATCCGTATTCAGATCTCCATTTTCGTCTCTACAAGTGGATGCTCCGGGCTTGAAACCTTGGGTTAGACGCTTAACCTGTTGATAGAATTTTCGTGCATCCTTCTTGCCCTGGTATACCTCTAGTTCCTCACGCTCACGCTTTTCCTGCTCTCTTTTCTTGCGGCTGAAAAGGCGCCTCTCTTCCTTCCTCTTTTCGTTGCAGCTGACTGAACGAGAATATATTTAGTTTTTGAAATATCTAAGTAAAAATTCATTGAGAGAAGTCTACAATTTTAGAAAAAATTAGAAATTATCGTGCAATGTAAGACCATATAAACAACGTTTTACAAGGATTTATTTCAACAGAATTGATTTCAAAAAACTATTCATAAAACATATTCGTTGTAAAAAGCTAGTAAGGAATGGAGCTTCGGCAGGGTACCGAAGCTAAAATACCACCCGCGGCCGTACTGAAGTATATCTGAAGTCTTTAGACGTCTATAAAATTTTTATGTATATCTGCAAAAATATTTGCGTCATACACTTAATTTTATCTTACCCTTAGCTGCCACATAGAGTAATTTGTAAACAAAGTAAAATGACTTACAAACTTTTCTTGTATAAAGACTTCACGTTTTACTGAAGAATATATGTATGGGTTGGACAAACGACGTGGGAGGAACTTGGGTACATACAGACACGATGTCATTCTGTCAGTCATTCAAGACTGTTTTGTAATTTAAGGAGATTTTTAAGAGATTTTACGGTAAATATAAAGCTACTTTGTATGGAAGGTAGGCGTGGTTTTTATCCGATTTTTCCAAAATTCATTGTCAGGACTTATATTGAAGACCAAATCTTAGATGCCAAATTACAAGGCATTTCATTAATGTTAGTGGATTTTGAAGAGATGTTAGCGTTAAAATAAATTCACGATGTATGGGAGGTAGTCATGGTTTTCATCCGATTTTTCCAAATTTCATTGCTATGAAGATCAAACCTTACATGTAAAATTTCAAGGTATTTCATTAATTGTTGTGGATTTTGTAGAGATTTTACGGTTAAAAAAAAGTTACTTTGTATGGGAGGTAGGCGTGGTATTGCTCCGATTTTGGCAAACATCATAGAGATGGTTTTTATTATAAATCAAAGCTAATGTGCAAAATTTCAAGACATTTCTTTAATTTTTGTGGATTTTGAAGAGATTTTACGTTTAAAATAAAGCCACTTTGTATGGGAAGTGGGCGTGGTTTTCATCCGATTTTTCCAAATTTCATAGCCAGAATTTAAATTGAAGATCAAAGCTTACGTGCCAAATTTCAAGGCAAGGGAAGATTTTTGTGAATTTTTGTGGATCCGATTTGGCCCATTTTCGAACTTGATCTTTCTTTTTTAAAAATAAATTTATATTTTGAATTTCATTGCGATAGCTTTAAAAGTCATCTGTAATCGTGTCGACAGACGGACAGACAGACGGACACACAGAAACCGACTCAGGAGGTGATGCTGATCAAAAATATATATATATATATATTTTTCTATACCTGCCACGCCTTCTTCTTGGCGTTACAAACAGAATGACAAAGTTAATATACCCCTTACGCAGTAGGCGTTGGGGTTTAAAAATGAACCATAACTGCCCAATTGAATATCTGAAATATATCATTATTTGGTTCAGCAAGAAAAGGCTAATTTTGCTTAAGTTTTCATCAACGCCTTTTTATTTGGAAAACTATTCTTGGGACACATATTCATCGCATCAATGCAATTTTTGCCAGCGCGCATTTGTGGTTAAGAAATTACTTGCACAGTTTCACCAAAGTAACTGCTATTCATGAAAAGCAGTCGAGAAATTCCTCATCAAACTCAAAGAAGTTTTTGAGTTAATTTTTCAAAGCGTTATCATCAGGAAGTGTCTGAAAGCAAATTATCAGTTTTTTTTGGTTTGCTAGCCTTTACTTCAACTCACTTTTATAGAAGTCAGGTTGCAGGTTGACATTTTTTTGAGTTCTTTTTAGTTTTACACTGAAATCAATACTGTGTGCCAACGACTTTGTTTCTTGGAAAATTTTTTCAAAACTTATTTCATTCGAGTAAATTTCTTTAATTTTTCGCCAAACGTTGTGTGCCAAATCGATATTCTCAATCAAATAAACATTTCGTTTTTGAAAATTTTTTCTCATTGGTCATAAATTTTAAAAATCAGTAGCATTTTTCAATATTTTGGCATTTGGCTTATAACCTTGCATTTCTTCCGCCATTGCAGGTTATAATAGATTTATATTAGCATGTTCTTCATGAAAAAATTTCATAAAAATTATATTCTTTTTTCTTAAAGATGGTATCAGAATTTAAAAACTTTTTATTAACACCAGTTTTGTGTTCCAAAAAAGCCTAACTCTATTTGTTTTTAAAATTGCAATAAATCAGGACAACAATAAATTAATTGGGCCTCCCATACGCACTGTATGAGAGAGAGAGAAGATTATATTGGTTGCGCATAAGAGAAAACATTAAAAAGTGAATATGAGCAAAACTTTTAGCTACGTAGCATTAAAATGAGTTATTAAGAAAATGTTTGCAGGGTAGAAAAGTTTCAAGAAGAAGGTTCTCTTCCACAAAATTTCAACTGTAGGTATACATAATGGTATCTTCATCAAATATTTCAACAGTTATAAAAACATTTAACTCTTTCGTTTGTTTAGGAAAAAAAAACTTAATGCAGCACAAATAGAGAAAAAGTGAAAATTGCTTGTTATGGGAAAATAAAAGAGGGCAAAACTAAAAAAATATGGCAACAAAGCATGATTAATTGCTGGGTAATACAGGCATGCAGGCATCGCACAGCGACACACACACACACGCAGACAATTGAAACATGAAATATGCTGCACGTAAATCAAATTTTAAAAACATAAACTCCAAGAAACTATAAAAACAACAACAATACAAACGCACAAAAGTTGGTTGGGATATTAAAAACTTTGGCCAACAAATCAAAAGCAAAACAAAAAAGAAGGGGAAAACAAAATGAAAATACTGTAATGTGAAAAAACTATGTGAGAAAAATAAAAAGTAAACAAAAATTTATTGAAAATTGAGAGAAAAAAAGTATTAGAAAAAAAGTTAGGAAAATTAACAGTCGGGGGAAAAAAGTAGCACAGATATCAAATTAAAAGAAGGGCTACAAGCAGCAAAACATTTGATTTCAGACAAGAGAAGGTGAAATTAAGTGGAAATAATTGATATTGCAGAAATGCAATTCACACTGAATCATTTTAAGAGTTTTAAGAAACCACTAAGCCACACGCCTACTTTATTTGAAACAACACCTTTTATGTGAGGCAATTTTGCCCACCAAAACACTATATTTTGTTTGTCTAACTTAATGAACCTCCCCACCCCGCTCCAAGCACTTGAATGCCCATAAATTTTAGCACAGTTTGGCAGCAGTTAATTATTTTCTTTTTTATTTTCCTTTTTCCTAACAGCAAAAACTCTTGTCATAAAAATAAAACTTGCTGCTAATTTATGTGTGTGCTTATTTATTGCAAACTCAAGATTTTTTTTTTAAAATAATAAAAATTAAGTTAAAAACGACAACAATATCTAACACACACACACAATAATAAGAAAAAAAAAAAACACAACAGCTGCAAAAAATGTTGCTGCAGCTTGTTAAAAAGATGTCAAAGGTTACTCATATATCACACATAATGGCATATATCAATTGTTGTTTTCGTTATTGCTGTTGTTGTTGTTGGCATCATACACTGCTGCCAGAGCACTCAATGGCTGCTGCTGTTGCCACTGGGCAGTAGTAGTAGTAGTAGTAGTAGCTCTGATCAGATTTCCAATAAATCGCTGCTACTTTGCCGTCGCCTGACACAATGACAGCTTCGACAGTTTGCTTTAGCATGTTGGTAACACTGTCCATAGCTAGCTGCTATAGTGTATGTTAGCGCACAAAAAAAAAAGTACGACAACAAAGAAAAAGAAAAAAAACAGAAATTGTAAAAAAACATGTGCTTCATATACAGCAACAATATTTATTAGAGCAGAAAGAAATTGGAAGCTCACTTTTATGTCAGCTCTGTATGAATGAAGTATATCCTGTATGCTGCAGCCTCAAAAGTTTGTTAGTGTTGCTTTTTTTTTCTCTTTGTTGTTTTTCTTTGAAGGCTCGTGCAATTTTCATTAAAAAAGCATGCATACAAAAAACTATTTCAATTCGCCATATTTGTCGCATTGCTGTTTCTTGTTTGATACATACATATATTCTTTAAATTATATCCTCTCATTGCATATTGAAATATTAAGCTTATTCGTGTTGAAAAACTTCTTAAAATGCTTTGAGAATTTGACTTCATAACGATTTTGTAGGCTAAGAAAATATCACATTCTTTGGAAACTTGGCTTTTGTAGTAGCTGATCCATAGCATTTGATTATAAATGATGAACAATTATTTTAAGGCACACAAAGTTTATTCCTGTTTACATTAATTTAGTTTTAAAATAAAAAAGTAAGCCATGTCGAATGAGTGAACTCAATCATTTATTGTTGATTTAAGGCCTCTGCCCACTTACGGCAAGTAACGGAACTAAAAAATATAACTACCCTGTGTTCTTATGTATTCATGCACACTAACCGGCAACGAAATGTCAACGACCGATGCAAAAGCCGGTGGCTATAAAACCAAACCGGCTTGTCGTTTTGTTTCGTTACGTGCCGTAAGTGGGCAGAGTCCTTTAGATTTGTCAGTGCGTTTTAAGGTATTTAATTTTAAATAGTGGCAAATATTTATTTTTTTCAGATGATTTTTTTTTCATTTAAAGCTACCAAGCTGTGTTCATTAGTATAAGTAAAAGTTTCGCTCATATATATATCCTAATACCTGCAAATAAAGTTTATTGTACACCAGTGCGTATGAGTGATCTTAATTTAATATTAAATCAGGCACGTAGCCAAGAAGGGTTTAAGGAGTTCAAACTCCCCATTTCCCCCAATAAGGATATGAAAAAATCTTTATTTAAGAGAATATTAACCCTTAAATGACTGTATCTTTAAAGATACAACCATTGAAAAAATTCCCACGCCTTTATTTTGAGTTAAAGTATATTTAAAACTGTTTAAATATTTAAAGCGGTTGATATAATTTGCATATCTGAGACGTGGCTTAACTGTGATATTAGTGATACTATTTGTGATATTAATAATTATAAGCTTGTAAGAAATGACCGATCCGGAAAGAAGGATGGAGGATTAGCAGTTTATTGTAAGACCTATCTTAATGTTGAAGTCGTTTGTAAATCGAATGGACCTGGAATTGAATTTCTCAATTTATGTAGCTTTGATTGTAACACTAAAATTCTTTTGTCATGTGTGTATAATCCACATAAATGCCATTCTATTGATAACCTTTTTTCTATATTGTCTGGATGTCTCCTTAATTATGATTTCTTGTTACTATGTGGTGATTTCAATATTAATCTCCTTACCACTGATGTGGCAAGGCAGTTGCTTTATGACAAAACATCGACTCTGGGACTCTCAATAGTAAACGAAACTTTCCCTACGCGGTTCTCTAACAACTCTAATCCCAGTCTTCTTGATTATTTTATAGTTTCGGATGCTTCTGTGGTTCAACTGTTTGATCAAATTAGTTTTATTTCTGACCATGACTTAATCTTTTGTTCCTTAACCGTTGTGTCGATCGTAGAGCCCACGGGTACATTTGCAACTTTAATTTTCCTGTATCTTCCAAACGGTTAGTCCGATTGACCTGAAATTTCATGATATCCTCAACCATACACTTTTGCATCATGTGGAAAAGTTTCATCAAGATTGGAGCAGCAGTTCAGTCGATACAGCCCAAATTCAAGTTAGTGGAATGGCGTCGACTGCTGATGTACCCGGGTACTTGTATGAAAATTCATACAAATATATAGAAATAAATGGCAAAGTTCACTTTATATTGCTATATCTTCCAAGCGGCTGGTCAATCTTGATGAAACTTCGTATCATAGCTTGGAAATATGTAATTGATATTGGTGTGAAATTTCAGGTCAATTGGACCAACCGTTTGGAAAATATAACCCAGTTACTAGAAAATGACCTAGCGTCAACAGCTGATGTACCCAGGTACTTCTATGAAAATTCATACAAATATATAGAAATAAATGGAAATATTTAGTTTATTTTATGGAAATTTGTTTATTTATTTATAGAAAATCATTATAATGAAAGTAAAAAATATATTTTATGAATTTTAGCAGCATCTGAGGCATTGTGGATGATCCTTCGAGTGCTCTGCGCACACAGGCTTATTACAAATTGCACATACTTTTCTCGTTTGGCGTTTTGCAATGCAAATATAGCAGTTTCCTTTTCTTTTTATGCGGCCAGAACTGTCACGTTCCTCTTCCTCTTGTGCACCAACATTCATCTTCAAGGGCATACCATATATGGCTTCCATAGCGTGTCTAGTAGAAAATATGCGCGTAATATGGCTATTGTCCGCTCTTATATCGATTTGTGGTCTGCATAACTGATCGCTGAGCTGCTGCAGAAATATCCTACGGCGGTTGGTAGATGGTTTTAGATGGGGGTTGTTTTCCATATATATAACATACGCAGCATACGCAGCTACGTCAAGCATATTATAAAAAAATGCTAAAGGCCATCTATTTGTGCGCCGTTTGGTTGAATATTCAGTCAAGCACTTATCCATATTATCCACGCCGCCTTTATGTTTGTTATAATCAAGTATGAGCAATGGTTTCCGTTTTGGACCTGCAGTTTCTGTAGTGTCGTGGCAAGTAGACAGCATCACAACAGCCTTATTTTTTTTTGGGACGTATGAGCACATCGTCATGTTGTTACAGAATCCAAATAGCGTAGACTCTGCTTCACGTCCTTTAGGATTGGCAAATGATGCTGGCACGAACATACGCCTTTTGTTGCAAGTGCCCAACAAAGCCAAACTGTTGTCCACCATCAAAGTTTTTGCTAAGTTATATGTTGTAAAGAAATTGTCGCATACCACTGTTCGCCCACTTCCACCAAAATTGTTGACAACTAAGTCCTTCACAACACGCTCACCAACGTTTCTTTCACGTTCGCCGGACGCTGCCATTCCAGTATAAATTTGACCCTGTATTGAAAAAATAAAAATTGAAAAATGAAATTTGAATTAGTCATTTAGTTTATTTGCAACAAGTTGATATAATAAAATGAATGTATGAACACTGATTTACCTGCACGGGATATGATGAAATGGCGTCGCAGACCCACCACACTTTTATTCCATATTTGGATGGTTTGGATGGAATGTACTGTGTGAAGCCAGTTCCACCACGATATGGGTATAATTGCTCATCTACGGTAACGTTTGTGCCACATATATAATACTTGCGCAGAGTGGCATTTAGCATCAGGAATACGTCTGTAATTGCAGCTGCCTTATCATTTTGTTTGCGTGCATTCCGAGTGTTTCCATTATCAAAGCGTATGAAGCGGCTGATTGCCCAAAATCTGCGTAAGCTCATTAATGCACGAAATAATGGATGTGAAGTTGTTTTCCACAGGTCAGTGGTATGAACATAACCGGAATGACATACGCCAGCCATCAAAAGCACACCCAAATATGCACGAAATTCTACTTCAGTTATAGGCACCCATATTCGTGGTTCCGCATCTGGATGCTGCTCATTGTACGCATCAAAAGTTTGCCTTGCCTTTCTATTTGATTCTCGAATAATTACATCACATATTTCATTTGACATCATAAGATTGAAGGTTTCTGCCATTGTCAAGCCATTTGTCGATGGCACTGGTCCAGGATTGCGACTTCTTAGAACGTTGTGCGCACGTATTCGTCCAGGTATTGGTGGTATTGACGACCATACATTGCCATCTCTTGCCGTATAATAATCACCAGTTTCAAGTGGCGGTTCTTCATACTCCTCGTCTGAATCCCTCTCGTCCTCTAGGTGATACACAATTTCCTGGACTTGTTCAGCGTCAGATGATTCACCACCAATGTCATCAATATTTCCTTCTAAGTCTTCTTGATCTACCGCTTGTTCGTGGTCACTCTCTTCAGAGTCAGAAGCCTCAACAAATGTGCGTATATAGTCACGCTGCTCCTCATACGGTAGTGCATTCAATCGACGCGGAGCTAGCCACTCACCATCTGCCATTTTATTTTCACTTTTTATATATTTGCCGCACAAAATAAATTTTTAGGTCTTTACACTTCAAAAATCGCACATAAACTGACTTATGCATACAAAACTACTCAAAACGAAACCTGCGCAAAAAATCATGTTTCTGCCTGCAAAACTGGTTGTGCAAGGGTAGGTAGGCAAGATATTCCCAAATACCCTTTTGTTCCTGTTAGTAGACGTGTTTTCCTACACATTCCAAAAAAAAAATGTTTACATTGAACAAATATTTTATGAGTTATAATTATTCTGCGCAGGTACTAAAAATAGCACTATGAGCAAGAGGGGTTGATTTTCAGTTCAAATATAACGGAATTTTGCGAATGAAAATTCAATGTTAATTATTTTTCTTGGTAAAAAGGGATCAAATTACAAGGATTAAAAAAGAATTTGGAAATTGTTAAATTTTTATGGATTTTGGCAATTCCCATTTTTGGTAAAAATGGATTATTTAGGTACCAAATTTTTTTTTTCCCAAATTATGATAAAAGTTTTGTTAACTAGACAATATTTCCAATAAATAAAAAAAAAAAACCAGAAAATTACAAGAATCAAGGTAGTAGTTAATATTTGTATATCAAAAGCAACTATCTGCCATACAAAACGTATGAAGTACCCGGGTACATCTACTGTCGATGTGGATAAAACCCAACAGCTGTTGACACAACGGTTAAGTATAAATTTGTCTCGTAACGTATCTTCGCATTCATATGTATACCGTGACTTTAAACACATTTGCTATCCTTCCTTGTATCATGATTTGTCCCTCATTTCTTTTGATAATTGTTGGCTTCAAAGCTCTGTTAATGATAAGCTCTGTTCCCTACTTGAACCAATAAAATATTTGTTCTTGAAACACGTTCCTCTTCGTACTTTCAAAGTTCAGAATGTTTCTTGTCCATGGTTTTGTCAGGAAGTTCTTGATGCCATAAAAAAAAGAAATAAACTTTACAAGTTGTGGAAGAAAAGACCGTCAGCCTATAGCTGGGAAATATATAGACTAGCGCGAAATGATTCTGTTCTTATAACAAGACGGGCCAAATCTCGATACTTCTCCTCCAAACTTAAACTTTCTCTTCCAACCAAAACATTATGGAATAATATCAGAAATCTTGGAGTGTGCAATACGAAAAATGCAGAATGTAACCTTGACCCGGATTACCTCAACAATAGATTCCTAGATGCAGCTTATCTTCCCACTAATAACAACATTCTACCGGTATTGAATTCAACAACTCCGCAATCATTTAAGTTTGAACCGGTAACTGAGCTTGATGTTGGGTTATCTATGTCCCAAATAAAGTCTAATGCCATAGGTGAAGATGGAGTTCCCATAAAATTTTTAAAGATAATTCTTCCTCACATTATTTGTCCGCTTACTCATGTTATTAACCACTGTTTTTCTCTCGTCCTCTTTTCCTGATTTATGGAAAATTGCGATTGTTCTCCCCATAGCTAAGAAACCTAACCCTGGTGGACCTAGTGATTTTCGCCCAATAAGTATATTGTCGCCACTCTCTAAAGTTTGCGAAAAACTAATGGCTAACCAAATTAATAAACATATTAAGGAACAAAGACTTTTATCGCCATTGCAATCAGGCGTTCGTGCGGGGCATGGATGCTCTTCAGCGGTGGTCAAAGTTCTTGATGACATTAGACCTGAGTATGATGCTGGCAATATGACTTTACTTTGCTTACTTGACTTCTCAAAGGCCTTTGATACCGTCAACCATAATTTATTGTGTCTCAAACTTAAAAACCTATTCGGTTTTTGTGATAGTGCTATTAATCTTATGTCTAGCTATTTATGTAACAGGTTACAAAAAGTCAAAGTTGGCGAAGTTTTATCGCAACATAATCTTGTTATAAGTGGAGTACCGCAAGGTTCAATACTTGGTCCTTTACTATTTTCTTTGTTTATCAACGACATATTTTCCGTATGCAAGCATGCATCTATACATGCATATGCTGATGATGTACAGCTTTATTTTACTCGTCGTATTGGACTTCTTGACGACCTGTGTTGCAGATTAAACGAAGATCTTAACAGCATTAGTGAATGGGCTCACAATAATTATCTTCAACTGAATGCGGCCAAATCATATGTTTTGCCTATTTTCAAGAGTAAGTCTTATGTTGTTGATATTCCTGACTTATTTCTTGGTACTAAGAAGCTAAGTTTAGTGTCGAAAATTGTAAATCTAGGTTTTTGTATTAACTCTTCTCTGTCTTGTACTGATCACATCAACAGTGTAGTTAGAAAAGTATACTATACCCAGCGTAATTTGAGAATGTCAGCCAGTGCAACTCCTGTCAATGTGAGACGAATGTTAGTGATACAATTAATCTTACCTATAATAACTTATTCTGAACTGGTGTACAGTAAACTCGATTCATCCTCCCAGTTGAAATTGCAAATTGCTTATAATTATGCTACGCGCTATGTATATGGTCTGCGTAAGTTCGACCACCTATCCAGTTACAGGAATGCTATTCTTGGGTGTGGCTTGTCTTCATATATTAATGCTAGGAACTGTATTTATCTCCATAAACTAATTCACACTAAAACACCCTCTTACCTTTATGATAAATTACAATTTAGTCTATCTCAAAGAAGTAATATTTTGATAGTACCTAGACATTTTTCTTTGAACTCTTCACACTTCTTTTTCATTAACGCTATCAGACTGTGGAATGCTCTTCCACGCAGACTGCGACAAATCTCTAGGGCAGCGATCTTTAGGCAATCTATTTTTTCTCATTTTTCTTCTACTTAAGTAAAAAACTATATAAATCAATTCAAAATCAACTAAAATAATTGTTATATTATATTAAGTAACTTTCGAAACGTTGATATAATTTAAATTTTTAAATTTTTGGCTTTAAAGATTTAAAATTTTTATTTAATTATGTTGAATTTAAAAGAACCTAGTTCTTACTGTACTTATGTCTTCTTACCTCAATAAAATATGAAATATAAAAATATGTATATGTATAACTGCACAAACGCGTTTGGAAAACCCGAAACTTTTATTTAAAAATACATTTTTGTTAAAATTTGTCAAATTGTTCGTTAAATTGATGATTAAAGTGTATAAATATGAATTTAGCAAAGTTAAATAAAATCAATTATTTACCGTGTAATATCTCAAAACGGAGTAGTAATTGAAATCCAAAAAAAAAAAATTACTCTATAAAAATGTATCTCATATTGATGAAAAAAATGTTTAAATAGTTTACTTTCGAAGCCCAGTCAAAAGGCGACATTTAATGGTTGTATCTTTAAAGATACAAGGATCATTTATCCACAAATTTTAAATTTGTTTGCGCCTATTTTGCACTGCATTCATGTACAATTTCATTTTCATTTTATGCTTTGAAGAAGAAGGTTCATGTTAAATTTCATTTACATATTATGCTTTGAAGAGGAAGGTTCTCTGTCTTTGAGAAAATACTGAGCTTTGGTTAATACATTAGAAATATTCCTGTATAATATTTTAACAAATATTTAAAAACTTGATTTTTAAAAGAGTTATGTCAGGTCATACAAGGGTTGGTAGAGTCAGGATGACTGACGAAGAAGTGTGCGAATTATTGTGCAATAGCGAAGATATTGCTTATAATAGCACCGATGATAGCAATTCTGATATTGATGAGTTCCAGGTAACTAATCGTTTAGAAAAAAAAAGATAAAATTATGGGAAATTTACAAATAGCAGGTAGCATACCTTTGATTATCAACGAAAATGATACCGACGAAGAGACTGATGATGAGATTGATCTAAATGCATCTATACATAATTCATTTCTCGAAATGATTAATGACAATATTGATCAGGGATTGTCGACAGAGATAGATTGTGGTCAGTTGGATTTGCTTGATGTGACGCCATCAACTTCTGTTTCGCAAGCCTGTAAGGCGGTCAATCCTATAACGATTTGAAAGTCATTTGCTTCCGAGTTCCGTGGGGTAAATATAAATCCAAAATCTTCTGAATTTGAAAGAGTTTTATGGAAAAAGGATAATCTGCAATTTAGTGACCAACAAGTTCGGTTTGGAGGTGATTGTAGTCTTCTAGATAATATAAAGAATTTGGAAACTCCATACCAAGTTTGGTGCTATTCGTTTCCACGGTCTTTGGAGGAAGAAATTGTTGAAGAGACTCTAAAATATGCTGGAATAGACAAAGCGTTCAGCTTGAATGTATTCGACCTACGCAAAATTTATCGGAATTCTCTTCTATATGACATACCATAAACTTCCAAACTCGAGAGACTATTGGTCTGAAAATAATCACCGTTGCGTAAATGTTATAAAAAATCAAATGACCATGAGACGATTTGAAAAAATTCGGGAGGTACTCCATTTTAACGATAAAGCTAAACAGCCTGCTCAAAGTGATCCTTCTCGCGACAGGCCTTATCGTATCCGACCTGTTATCGATGCGCTAAATAAAACTTTTGGGAGTGTACCAAAATTAGACAGATTGTGTGTGGATGAGCAAATGTGCTCCACAAAAATTGGAAGCTACATGAAGCAATATTTGCCAAATAAACCTAAAAAATGGGGTTTCAAATTATATGTAATGTGTGATACTTTAGGATACGCATACAAATTTGAAGTATATACTGGATCTAATGAAGTGCTTGCTGAAGGAGAACCCGATCTCCAATCCTGTGCGAATATAGTTGTCAGATTGCTTCGCGAAGTACCTCGATTTCTAAACCATATAGTCTACATTGACAATTTTTATAGAACAGTGCTATTATTAGTGTATTTGCGAACACAGGGTATACTAGCTGTAGGAACAATCAGGCGCATTAAGATCAAAAATTGTAAGCTCCCTGATGAGAAAGTAATGATGAAACATGAACGTGGATCGAGTCAGGAATTTATTTCTAATATGTATGGTGTAGATGTGACAACAATTTCATGGAAAGACAACCGAATTGTTAATCTGGTTTCCACTTACATTGGGACTAAACCGACATTGGAGACCAATAATGCACAGACACAACCTGTAACTGTGAAGCGATTTGACAAATAGGAAAAATCTGTCAAAAATATTCCTTGTCCACAAATTATAAAAGATTATAATTGTCATATGGGCGCGGTTGATTTAATGGACAGTTCAATGGGCCGCCACAAAATATTAATGAAAAGTCGGAAGTGGACAAACCGAATATTTTATCATCTTCTTCATCTACATTCATCTACAGGAGAATAAACCGATATCGCAAAAAACCGGATATGAGATTGGTGGATTTTAAGTTGGAGGTTGCTGACGCCCTATTTTCATGCTACTCCTGTACGTGGTCGTCCACCTCTTGAAAAAGAAATCGAAGGAAAACGTCGGAAACCTAATGTACAACCAGCGCCACCCAAGGACACCAGACTAGACATGATCGGCCATTGTACTACCATGGAAAAAAAGGAAGGTGCAAGCTGCCAAAATGCTCTGGACAAACAAGGATGTTTTGCACAAAATGTAAGGTAAATTTGTGTTTAACCTCTGCAAAAAATTGTTTCTATGATTATCATCACATATAAAGACTTTTAATTTTGTGTTCTTTCCTTATTTTTTGTGATAATTCTGAATTTAATATTTTATGTATTTGTATTTCATTTTCTGTGTTCTTATTTACATTGATTTGCATAATTTTTTATAAATAAAAATATTTTCAAACTCAAATTTCGTTATTTTATTTACTTTTTCTGTGTATGCTTCTCTTTGAAAGCAGGATGCGGCTGAGTGCTCATTGTATCCTTTAAGATACAACCAAGTTTTTCTAAATAACTTTTTAAAATTTTTTTTTCGATAAACCTGGTACGCAGCTGTTATTTTCTCATATTTAACCTGTATATTAAATTTTTTTATCAAAATCGGAATTCATGCGCATTTAAGGGTTAAAGTGTTTATATTATTTTTTAAAAAAAATTGAGATTATTATGTGAATTTACTTATAGCAGCAAAAGTTATCATTTTCAATACAAATTAAAAAAAAAAATTCGCGTGATCAATGGAAAAGTTTTTGTCAATAAGCAAATTTAGCTTACCTAAGAAAGGTCACAATCATTATATATGAATAAACTTGAAAATGTTTGTATATTAAATAACAATTTTCAACTTAGGGGTCGTTTATAAACTACATTACCAATTTTAGTAGAGAAGAGGTTTTAAAAGTCACTACGATAAGTAAGTAAGAGGGATAGGGCTGTAGATATTGTAACGTAATCAAAAATTAAAAAAAAAGTGAAAAAAATCTTATTAATCAGTTATTTTTCATTTCAGATGTTACGTTGCTTTATAGGGAGAGGGGGGTTTAAAATGCACTACGAAAAGTAACGCAGGGGAGGAGGGTCTCTGATATCCAAAAAAAATATATATATGAAGTAAAACTCCGAACGAATACAATTTTATAAATTATAGAAAATTGTTATTTCCAAGCTTATACGTCCCTCATCCTTTTAGAACATATTACCTTAAATTAATTTTTTTTTTAATTTTGAAATGTTGTATAATCCAAAAATATATTTTCCACGAAATTTAAAACAATAATGTGTATTTCACAGGAAGCGGACAACTTAAAATTTCGGTCAAATCGGTTTTGTTACTTTTTAGATTTGTTATAACTCTTCAACTTTCATACTTGTATATAAAATATTGCTAAAAATTATGGGTTTTGTGAAATCACCTTAAATTTAGATATGACTAAAAAATAAAAATTTAAGTTATTGAAGAATTTCTATCAGTTAAGGTATCATAAGAAAATTAAACAATTAAATAGTTTTTGAACTTCAACATTATTTAAATCATTTTTTATTATATCGAAAAAATTCAATAAATTAATTAATTTTGTGTTGTAGATAGCCAAAAAGAAATACAATCCTTGTTGTCTTCATGTAAAATGCTCCATAAATGTGTATCTTGATTCAAAACTTCAACCATTGAACTGATTAAAAAAAGTTTACTGCAATTTTTTACTGCAAATATTTATTTTGATTTTATTAAACTACAAGAAGCCGCTACAAAGTTATAATTAAATGTTTTTTTATTACGTTACAATAATTAAGTATTTATTTAGAAGTAACTAAATTATAATAACGTTTGTTTTACATTAATATAGTTTTATTGATTATTGAATAATATAGATTATTGAAATTGTGTGAGGGAAACTCTTGCTTTTTGTTTTAATTTTTGCAAATGTACTTATTAAACACAATTAAAAATTATCAATTTAAACCATTTCTCAAAAACAAAATATAAGAAAAAATCCATAACTTAGTTCTCAAAATTAAATCCATAAAAGAATTTATTGAAAAGGCACATTTAATAGAAATTATAAAAGTAAACGATTTTTACAAGTTCTCATATCCTTGTCTTTAATTTATACTGATACTTAAAAATTTTCTTATCAAAACACCCCCATGGAAAATCTTGGTGGCAGTATTTTAGCTGTCTCTGCTTATGTACATTGCTTATGAATGTACATTGGGGCGTATGAGTGATATTTATTCACTTTTCCTAGTGTGATGTCCAATAGCTTCGATACTTCGTTTATAGTGAGAAACGTCGAGCTCTTCAAAATAGCCCTCAACTGCAGTCTTCAGCTCTTTATTGTTGGCAAAATGTTTAATATTGAGCCATTTTTTCAAGCTGGGTATTAGAAAATATGAAATTGAAATGGAAAATATATGAAAGCCTTTAACCAGAGGGTGCTAAATCTGACAAAAAGGGGTTTGATTATATAAACGTCTTATCATCTGCGAATGCAGTGGCAGAGCTACTAAATTTTTTACTAAAAATTAAATGAGCGTAAATTAGAAAAAGTAGTGGGCCTAAGATGGAACATTGCGGCACACCAACGCTTTATTCTAGTTCGTCACTAAAAACACTTCCAGTTGTATTTTTTTTTCTACATGTCAGATAGGATTGAAGCCCGTTATAAATACTACCTTTAAAACCAGCTCTGTTCATCAGTGGTCCTGTGCTTCATTGTATGAAAAAGTTGTCTGGCTACCATCCCTTAATTGAAAACTCGTTTGTTTTTAAAGATTTTTTGAAGATCATCGTACGTCGTCGATGATCGAGCCTTTGTTATGTATAAGCGTTTGTGCTGGTACTCATCATAATAACATTGTACTGAACTAAGTGTGCTTCAATTCAAGTACATCCTATACAACATGATACTATGATTTACGAAATCAAACTCATTTCAATGAATAAATCTACTTGTACTTGTTAGAGCCTGCAAAGATCTCCGAACAAACTTTTAATAGTGCATCCTCAGTGGATTTACCTTTGCGGAATCCATATTGTTTCTCATAAAGGAACTTTTTTTATTGAAAACATTAGGGCACGGTTCTTAATAATATTCTCAATAGCTTAGATAACGATGGCAATAAAGAAATTGATTTTCTCAGCGGATTTTAAGATTGAAGGAAAAATTCCACATTTCGCACTTTCATCAAAGATGTAACATAGCAAGTCTGTAATGTAAAATGCAATGTTTCAACAGAATATTTGTAATATTATCAGATGTACATTAATTTTCGTTGTTCAAATGCTTGCTATATTTTTAAATTTCAAAAGACGAAGTTGGAAAAAAATAAAGCTATTAAGCAGGAAAATTTCTTCAGTCAACGAATTGTAGATATTGCAGTGGCATTTGATAGACAGGGAATTACTATTAGAAAGAGAGCCAATTGATGGAAAATATCTATTAAAACTATTTGAAATATCTGCAGGATTAGTAAATGAAACATCATTAACCTCAATTTCGGAAATGGTATCATTGCTTGTATCTATATTTAATTTATAATTAAGGCCTGCCAGACGATATTACATGTAGGGTAGATGTAGAGTTTGACAAAATAAGGCGACTTTTTTCGTTGGTCCCACAGGGTCGCACATTTCGATGGACTTCACTATTTTATAGTTTTCTAGTGACCATAGAGCGCAGTAGATATTTTGTGACATAAAGATGATGAACGCATTAGTGTAATAACTTTTGTACTGAAAGATTTCCATATCGGTGATTCCATGTCAAATCGGATGCTTTGCGAAAATCACATATTTATAAAAATTCGATAGAACTTAAAAAATTAGAAACATTTGCATATATTTTTGAAGCAAAGCTTTTTACGCCTCGCTTAGTGATTTGCTTGAGTGAAATCAGAAAAACTTCGGACAGATTTTTTTCTTGGTAATTTGATGGTTTCTTTGTTGCTAGCGCTTTCAACAAGAAACCTTAATACTTTAATTAAATATTAATATTAAAAAATTAATATTTAAAAAAAAAATTAAAAATTTTTTTGGCCTGCCGTGGGGGAGTGAACCCGTACCCACTGCTTAAGAGTTCAATACGCTATCCATTCGTCCGCAAAGTCACAAAGTTAGATATAGTTGTTAATTCAATGTTAAGTATAACAGAAGCTATGCTGCAGTAGATCGTCACCATCTATCAATAGATAGAGAATTGTGTACTTGCTATACTACAACAACAAACGAAAATTTTCTTCTATATGCCACAAGATGCCACCAGCATCGGTGTGATTGTGATTGTGTGAACCCGTGTTGTGAATGCGTTTGTGGTATTGTTGGTACAAGAAAATATTTGTCATGATCACAAGTGCGTTTTTTAAGTGTCAAAAAAATAGATGATATCAATTAATATAGAATTCACTAACGCATGCAACGTATCCAAAATGTTAAATTTTGTTTCGTGTGTGTACTTTAATTATAATATAATTTATTTTATGTTATTTTAAATTTTTGAATTTAAAAGTTATCAAATCTTTGAAACTGCGAAAAAGCTTCACTTCTCTTGTGTGTCCAACGACGCACCTGATTTTTTTTCAATTTTGTTTTTTTTTTTGTAAGTTATACACTATGGAAAATTTAAAAAAATCAAAGTTTGTGATTCGGTCACGTAGTAAAATGTCCGAATGAAAAATTTAAAAAAAAAAAGACTTAAAAATGACTCAAAAAAAAAAAACAAAAAACAAAAAACAAAACAATTTATAAACTTTGCTATTATTTCTATGTTTTTAAGTTCTTTCGAAGTGTAAAATTGAACCATCGGAACCATCAATTGGAAGAAGCCGAAAGTAACCGGAATCGAACCGTAAAACGCAATAATAATATCGAAAAAACTATACAGGGTGTCCCGCAATTGTGTGCAACTATTTACGGAGCTGAAAGGTTATGTCGAGCTGAGCAATAAATCGTATAAATCGGAGGAGGGGTATATTTTCACATTCTTAGGAGCTACAGGGTTAATTAATATTTCACTACTTTGGCTTACGTTATTGTTTCTAGCAGAAAATTTTACTTACATTAAACTTATTTTGATAGCTTATTATAAAGGCAATAAAATCACCTCTATAACGACATATCAACAAACCCCACGAACTTAACCGTTACCGAGCTGTGCTCGTGTGAAGATAAAATCAATCGGTTGAAACTACCAAATTTCAATTTTGAGTGCCTATCTCTCAGAATTTCACGTACAAAATGAATTTTTTTTTAGAATCAGTTTTGTAATTTACTCAGTTTTCTTTTCAATGACACCAAAAACATAAACATATCTTAAAAAGAAAAATGTTGGCTTTACTAACAAAATTATACTTATTAGAAAACAATGATATTATTTTCTGCATAACTAATTATAAAGTCATTATTTATCATAAGTTTTAAATAAGTGTAACATTTTTAGTACAGTCAACTTTTTATTTTTAAAGATATGTCTATGTTTTTGGTGTCATTGAAAAGAAAATTAAATAAATTATGACACAAAATAGATCTAAAAAAATTTCATTTATTACGCAAAATTCTGAGAAATTTGTACTCAAAGTTGAAATTTGGTAATTTCAAGCGATTGATTTCTTCTTCACACGATCACAGCTCGGTAACGGTTAAGTTGGTGGGGCTTATTGATATACCTTTGGAAAGTTGATTTCATTGTTTAAAATGAGCTATCAAAATAAATTTTATGTTAGTTAGTTTTTCTGCTAGAAACAATAACGTGAATAAAAGTCGTGAAATATTAATTAACCGTGTAGCTCCTAAGAGTGTGAAAATAGACCCCCCAGCTCTCATACGATTTTTTGCTCAGCTCGACATAACTTTTCAGCTCCGTAAAAAGTGGCGCTCATTTGCGGGACACCCTGTATATTTCGTACAAGAGTAGATTAGGGGTCGTTCATAAGCTACGTTACCAAGTTAGGGGGGGGGGGGGGGGGGTATAGAGAGGAGTTTCAAAAATCACAACGATAAGGAGGGGATGGGGGGGGGAAACGTTATCGTAAACTTAAGAAAGTCGAAAAAATTCGTATTAAAAATACCCCTTCATTTGAAAACTTTTTCATCCGTACATCTTCATGTTCGACCGTCTAAATTCACAGATAACTATTGACGAGCGTTGTTTTTTAAATGTTATGTTATTTTATAGGGGGGAGGAGGAGCGGCGTTTAAAATGTTCTACAAAAGGTAACGGAGGGGGTAAAAAAAAACAAAACAATTGGTAACGTAGTTTATGAACGAGCCCTTAGAACAGTTTCTATCATCTTGCATGCGATAGGTGCAACCGGAAGTAGCCGAAAGGAACCGGAAATGAAACTTGAAAGTGAGTAATTATATAGAAAGGACTATATTTTGGCAGAGGAGTAGATTAGGAGTAAGACAATAGTAGATTCGATTAGTTTCTGTCATCTCCATGCAGTACTTGCAACCAGAAGTAGCTAAAAGTAACCGCAAATGAACCGTAAAAACGCTGCAATAGTATGAAAAGATATATATTTTTGGCACAAGAGTAGAATTTGTCCGTTTCTATTATCTTGCATGCAGTGAGCGCAACTGGAAGTACCCGAAAATAACCAGAAATAAAACTACAAAACGCTAAATTAACATGTAAAATACTCTATATTTTACACAAGACTAGATAAGATCAGTCTTTCATTTTGCCTGCAATCGGTGCAACCGAAAGTAGCCGAAAGTAGCCGAAAGATACCGAAAATTTGCTTTAATACTATGAAAAGCAGGGACCGTAACTATTATTTCTCTTTTCCAAAAAAGTCACAAAGTAACAGTTGTTATCGATTTTGAAAAACTTGAATGCAAAATTCGAACTGTATTAAAATAGAATATGCGAAATAATCAATAGGCAAATAAAAAATAAGACCTAAAAACATCACTTCCACTTATTTTAAGCAATTTCAGCATTGAGTTTTATTATCATTATGGCAGCCAAATTTTTTTCAGATACATTGGATCTCAAATCTTCAAGGATCAACTTTAGAATAATGCAATTGTTATGGGCGTAGTGCGCCCACATATTCTAAATATATATTTCTTCATGCTAATTTCCCACATACCAAATTGCATTATAATTACGTGTCGTGGTCATGAGTTAATGAAATTTTCCGTAAAAGAAGACGTGTTCGCCCATATTTTCTTAATATATAGATCTTAATGCGAAGCTAATACAAACCAAATTTCATTGTCCTAGCATACATAGCTTTCGAAATAAAACAAACTGCTGGATATTTTTTGCAGCAAAAATATTTCAAGAAACGCAGAAACGCTTTTTTTGCTTTCGTGACATTAAATGTCTTCAACTCTGACATTAAATGTGTTCACCACTCATCAGAAATTGAAAAATAAAAAGTAGTGTCATAATACTGTGACGAACTTTATTTACTCTGTGCAACATTTACCCGTCATAGTTAATGCTTTTCAAAGAGAAACAATACAAAAACTATTTAAGCTAAATCTTAAAAAAAAAAAACTGCTGACGTTGCAGAAGAAAGGAAACTTTATAAAATAACTTGATGCTCATAAATTTGAATAAAAACTACATTGTTAGTGTTTACTTTTTTATTTCTGATCTTCACCATTTTTTCTCCCTAAAGCTGAGGCCAATCATTGAGTCTAAAAACAACAACATACATACTGTTGTTTTGAACAAGAATATCGACAACTTCAACATTTTTACCAGTCAATTTCTTTCTCTTGTTTTATGCCATTTATCAGTATTTATGGGCCACTCAGCAACTTTTTTTCTAACAACAGAGCAGCGGCAGTAACATTTCAAGCATGATGCTGGAGAGCAAAAGTTGTATTATTCAAAGCAAAGAAGTGAGAGATAGAGAGAAAACTAGTTTAACTCTTTAGAAAAGAAACAACCCAGCAGGACATAGTCATGCATAGGAATATGTTTTAGAATTTATAGATTCTATAGACTATGCATTCCAGAATGCATGATTTTGTAAACGGCGATGTCAAAAGAAAATCAGGCATCAATTTGAGCTTTCTAAAGAGTGCATGTAATAGTTTTTGTTTTTATCACGTATGTAAAATTTGTATGCTTTTTTTTAATATGAACGTCATGGCTAAAAAATAAATGAAAAAACCGAAATTTTGAAAGTGCGTTATGAATTTACTTATAAGTTTTGATTTGCTTAATACTTCTACGGAAAATGCATAAATTTAAATCAAATTCACAGTTCAATTTCTAATTTACTGAATTGCTTTACTTTTTGAAATTTAAAAAATAATTTACAACAACACATACAACAACACAGCCAGTGCTGTCATTTCACCACAACAGATTTGTTCACATATTTTAGTTCAATCTACCAGTTTTGCAGGTTTAAGTCCGAGAAGCGTTTCCTTACTCGAAAAAATGTTAAAATAGAGTGCAATTATGAGAGTAAAAAATGTTTCCTCCCTGTCAAAAATTTGTAAGTTGTAGTCTATTATACAATGTAAAGAAGGTAGGCTTAACAACTGGCTATTATCTCAGAGCGTCGATCAACACTTGTCAAAATCAATACAAAGTTTAACTTTTCATCTGTTTTGCTGTTTATTCGTTTTCTTTTTTTCTATACGTTTTTGACAAATGCTGGTCAACATAAGAACTGTCACTCCTACCTTATAATTGTTATGTCATGTTTTAGTTCGAGAAATTTCTTCTGTCAAAAATGGTAAAAGTATCAAACAGCTTAATAAAGATTGTAAAGAAATTGAAAAATTTGTAAATTAATTACCACCTTCTTTTCATAAGTTTAATAATTGAAAAATTATTGGAGTTATATAAACACATAACTTAGAAATTGAAAAATATCAAAAGTTCTTTGAAATAAGCATAAATTATTGGAATGGAAATCAGAAACTTAGTAAATTGTATGAAAGCTAAAATAAATTAATTTGAACATTAATTTGAGCAATAGTATCAATATTGTTAAAAACTCCCAGCATGTCGTCTGCACTGCCGATGCCCCACATCAAACCAACGCTGGATGGAGTTGATTTAAACAAATCTGTTTGGTGCAAAAAATTTGCTGAGTTTATAGAATCATCAAGTGATTCTGAAGATGACAAGCTAGTGGAATTGGTTATTATTATATTTTTATAAATGCAATTAATGCGAAAATTTTTCAAAACGATTTCATTTGGCAGTTTACACAATTTTATTGCGAAAAGCTTTGCCAAATTTTTTTGTGCTTTTATCTATTTTTGAGAGACTATTTTTTTCTAACTTTAACGCTTTTGACAGTTTTAACATTTTTAGTTCAAAAAGGACTAAGAACTGCCTTTCACTTTTTTCGATATTTTTGGCTTCTATCATTTTTACCATCCACATATTCACATATTCACATATCCACAGTCATATTTTTTCTATAAATGAATTTAAAATTAATTTTAAAAAGAGTTAAATGAAACACTCAAAAATGTCTTCATGATTATACTATTAAAAGCTATTAAAATTGGATATAGTACTATTTTTGGAACAAAATTTACACTGTGCATTACAAAAAAGGTGACCAAATAGTTTTCAAAGAGAAATAATAGGAGGCTAATAAGCTAACAAAATCCATTACAATCATTACAAATGGTTGTTGTAATATTAGCTCGCGATTGAATTCAATGCCTTTCGAAGGTTGACATGTTGCAAGGTAAACTTTTTTAATTTTTCATGTTATGAACTTCATATTGTCACACAAAAAAGGGGTCATTAACTTTATTAAGCTTGAAGGAATTAAAATACTCTGATTTATTACACTCTGAATGGTCCAAGTGTTGTTTTCAGGTCCTTTTTATTTTTTTTTGTCTTCAAGTAAGTGTTAAAGTCTCCATGCATCTAACACAAAAGGGCATAACAACACTTTTTGTAACTTTTTGTCGTTTTGTGCCTAAGATACCTTTAGAATCACTGGTTGGTAGAAGAATGCGAATTTAAGCTCTTTATAATGACGTTATAAAAACTTTTATGTTCCGTAACATTTTCCCCTCTCAATGATACCATTCATATAAGGAGCACATTAGTGTAGTGCAATCAATTTTCGTCCAATGTAGACATGTAAGCCGCATGATATTTTTTCATTAAAAAAGTTAAAAAATTAATATTTTAAAAATTCAAATAAAATGTTTTGAAAATGAAAAGCCTTTTATCTATATTCTATCTATACTATTAATAAATCTGTAGCCACTTTTTATGTTCACTCATCACGTTTAAACGACAACTCAGATTTTTATAAAATTTTGTACACATATTTATAGGTCAGCAGAGAGTGCAATAGGATACTTTATTTTAACCCATTAACAACCAATGTTACTATATGGAAACATATGCGTCTCGAATTTTCATTAAATACTGCGTAATATTTCAAAAGTTTTAGTGCCAGTTTTTTAAAAAAAGTAAAATTAGCATGCAATAATAACTTATTTCTGCTCAATGGCATACATAGTTTTCACCAAAATGTTGCTTCAAGTCTAAAAATGTCTGTTTTTTATGGTTTTCTTTCGGTCCTTATGGATTAAATTGCACTTCGGTTAAACGAGAACAAAATCAATAAACGCTTTTAAATTTCCTTCAATTTGATACCAAAATCATGTATGTAGTTTGAAAACTGTGAAAAATTTTAGTACCAGATCTTTTTAGTATTAATTATAAGCTGAGAATGAGAGAAAAACGACTTGAAATTCACACTTTTAGCTTTGAAGGCAAATATTTCAGTCAGTTTGCAATGGATTTCAATAATTTTTTTTGAAAAATGTTGTTTGTTAAAATATTCTTCAAACATAAGTTGAAATTTTTACTAAACCAAAGTATTAATATTTTTAAAAATTTTTTTAAAAAATGTTCAAAAATTTTTAGCTTAAGCCAAAAAATTGAATAAAAGTTGTTTTTGTTGTAAAAAAAATTAAATCCAAAATTTAGGTTTTCGATTTCCTATCAGATGATATAACAATCTTAAGGTTAATAATTTGTAGTATTACTTAAACAATAAAAAATCGTTTTGGTAGCGAAAAATCAAGCCTACCCACTATCAATTTTTGAATGAAAACTTTTTGAAAACCCGGCGAAGCGGAGGGTTTAAGCTAGTAGCAAATAAATCTGATTCTTTTTAGTGTGATTCAGCTTAATATAGTTGACTCTACATTTTTTGTCTGATTGATGTTACGAGTAGTTTTGATAAATTCTTCAGTAAAATTTAAATTGATTTTGCACTTTAAAACATAATATCAATCATGATAATACCAAATAATAATAATACCAAACTCCATGGAGGTTTTGAAAGTCAGTGGGCCTTCTTTCATTATCCGTTCGAGCCATTTGGGCATCTTTTGATGACCCGAAAATTGTCGTACTGTAATCTGTTTTATTTTTATAAATTTGGAAATATTTCCTTATGTTGTGTTAAAAATATGCTTAAAAAAAAATGCCTAAACGCTTTATTATTTTTTTGAGTTACTCGAAAAATGCACCTAAAATGCACTAAAGTTTAAATCGAAAAGTTTAGTAGGGAAATCTACCACCTTTTTTCTAAATCTTTCACTCTCTTCAGACTCAATCTATCACTATTTCAATTTTCAAATGACACAAAACAAGTTCAACACAAAACAGTCAAATTCATATACACGGTTAAAAAATCATGGAGTAATTTTTAAACCAATTGTTGGAATATTGTATTTTTTAAACTATTGTTTATTAGAATTAATACTTTTCCAAATACTAGAAATTTTTTAATCAAAGCTGAACTTAAATTTAATAAAGTTGAAATAAAATTTTAATTTTATTACCTACTAAAGAGCTCCATGAATACATTTGTTTTGCCTGTAGCAAAGTATACAGTTTCGTACTGTACCACATTTCATAGCACCTTTCAAACTTTTGTACAGTACTTTCAAATCAAACACAGGCTGAAGCGAGTACTGTACAACATTTGGTTGGATCTTAACAGAGTGTGTTCATTATTTGCTTGCAGCATACATAGCTAACTGCAGCAGTTTCTCTTTGAAATACACCGAAAGCATACGAGTATACAAATTATACCAAGTAGGTGAAGAACAATTTACTATACAACATTTCGTTGCTCTCATTTTAAGCAATTCTCCCTTTAACTGCTTTATTCTCAGAGGTGCAGATCTAATGAGTCAAAAAAAAAAAAAAAAAAATACAGGTGACTACCTGTGAAAAAAAAGCTTTTTCACAGTTTCATACACACTGAGGAAACATTTAAAATTAGAAAATTTTCGGGTATAATTTGCCTAAGACCTTCGGCCAGAATGGGTTATCTAAGTATTTTTTTAATACAACAAAGGGAATTTAGGCAATCGCATTATTTTGCCATTAGGCAATTTATGCTAGAACTTGTGTGTTCTGTTGAAGGCCTTCTGCTGAAATGAGTTGCTGAAGATTTAAGGCAATATTAAAAAAAAAAAGGAACTTGGGTATCATAACCTTAGGTAAGTTATATTTTATACTAGTGAAGATTTCCTAAGCCCTTTGTAACAAGCGCTTGCGTTGTTCACTTAGGATTTGTTTTTTTTTTTCATTTTTTCAGCTTTTTCACGTTTTTTATTTTTCATTTTCTAATCAACTTAATTTTTATTTAACATCATCTCATCAGTAGCCTTGCGTGGTTCCCGCTGTGGTACACTAAGCAGCTTTATGTTCTACTTGTTTCGTCAGTGTAACGAATAAATTGCTGCGAAATACATGCACGTTAGTACAAATGATAAGAAAAGGAAAGCAAATAATGACCGCGTATGACAGAAAGAGTAGCAATGAGAGAAACGATTGTAAGAACCCCAAGTTGCTTTTGCCAAGCATCTTTGGCATTTAATACAATGTTGGCATGACCAAGTTGACAGAAAACTTATGAAATTTGCACAAATTTCTTAGGCTTCATACAAAAATAGAGCAACATTAAAAAAATTAAAAAAACACACGTCATTATTCACACCAGTAAATTTTATTGCATTTCATTATTATTTTATTTATTTTATTACATGTTACAGTCGTTGTTAAAACAAAAGCATGTACCAACAACAGCACAAGCATTCACATAAAAAAAAAATATTACTTCGCCCACGTGAGGATCGAAGTTGTTAACGATAACAGCATTACCAAATTGAGGATGATGACCAGTGTAGTCACTTGGACATTTTTGATAGTGGTAGATTGAGTCTAAATTGAGTGGTGAATTTTGATTTGTGGTTGCAATATATTTTTCTTCTTAAGGAAAAATTCGACTGAAACCCTACAGCAAAACAAATCATAAGAAGTATACCGTAAAGCAAGTTTTTTCACGCTGAATTAATTTTATAATGTTCTTATAAACTATATAAAAATATATAAAAATTATATGCAATAATAAATAAAATATTATATGTAATAAAATTTCTAAAATTTTAATTATAATGCAGTAATTTTTATATAAATATACTAAAAAGTGATAGATACTCGTATTAAAAAAATTAAAATAGTGTTGGAAACCAAAAAAGTGCTAAATTTACCACAATTGTGGAAAAGTGGCAATACTCATGATTGTTGTGGCAAGTGGTTTAGCAGTTACTCAAACCACAAAAATCATTTAATCAACTCTTGCAGCAAGTGGTTTAGCAACTACAGAACCAAACAAATACATTAATATATTATTGGATGTGCTGCAACATAGCTGCAACATAGCTTCAATTGCACTTAATACTGAATCAATGCTTATGATTTAAAATACAACGAATACAACTTGTAATAAGGGTATTGCAATTTAAACCCATGCGGGAATAAAACTTAGCTTTAGTATTTGGCGGGCTTCAAATTAAATTGGTCATTTCAAAAACCTCATAAGTCACACAATCAGAGTTTTTCAGGAATCAATAAAAACTGTTTCATGCACAAACAAACTATATTTACAGGGCTTATATGCTTTATTAAGTATTTGAGTTGTAAAAAATTGAATACCGAATAACCTTTAAAGTTTATTGCTAATAATAAAGAAAAAAACCTAAGAAACTGTTCTTGACTTATGTTGTTTTAGCAAGAAATAGGTTAAGTGGTATATAATTTAACCAGAAGAATCATAGTAATCACATTTTTTATTGCTTATTATAGGCGATTACACTTCAAAATTAACTTATTAACATTTCATATGTATTAATTTGTCATGTTTTCATATCTTTAAGGTACATAATCACCCTGTAGGAAAATCAACTAATTTAAAAGTAGTTGATTAAGTAGTTTTTTGTCAAACACAACTAGTAGAAATTCTGACTTTTTTCCATAGAACGAACTAACTTACTTTGTATGGTGATGTCCGCTAAATAAGTCAATTGACTGTCGTCTGCTTTTATTTCAATTACTATATTTTCAACTACTTGTTAAATTAGTTACATTTAAATTATTTTTTTAATTGCTTTAAAATAATCAATTGAAAACTATTACTGATGGCCAAAAGTTAATAATATTTGATGAAATAACATGGTTAAATATATATAAGCTTGTAATCTAATAAACATTTTCAATTAAAACATGCCAACATCAGAGTAGTTGCCGCCTTAATATAATTCAAAGTAGTTTATCAATCACTGGTTTTTAAGTAGTATTTCAATTACTTCATATATTGAAGTGGATGCCTCCTTAATATAATTCAAAGTAGTTCATATACTTGTTTATTTTAAACTAGTTTTTTAATTAGTTGTTTTTAAAAACAAGTTAGTTTGTTCCTATAGGGCATATTCTCCATCATTGCTATCCGGATTATCTTCAACATTTGCAGTGGGCCAGCTAAAAATCTATCTATATATATATATAAAATTGTAAAAAAAAAAATCTGTACATTGAATATTTTTTTTAAATTCTTTTTGCGATGGACGTTTTGAATGACGCTGAGCCCGAAAATCGCATTCTTAAAATTTTTGTCTGTCTGTCTGTTTGTCTGTCTGTCTGTCTGTAAGAGCATCACGCGAAAACCACTGAATGGATTTTAATGAAATTTGACATCTAGGTTCCTTATATCCCCAACCAACATATAGGCTACTTTTTATTCAGGAAAAAAGGTTTGGCCCGGTAGGGGGCGCTGCGAACGGGTTCAAAGCATTCGTTTTTTCAGCTTATCTCCGAAACCCTTCATCCGATTTGCATGAAAATCTGTATGTAGAGGTTCTCGGATACGATTACTTTTTTTGACTTATCTACTCTCTTCCATCTCGAACACCAGAGGGCGCTGTAGTACAAATATTTTGAAAAACCTCGACAAACTCCTAAGCCGTGCTTCCGATTTGCATGAAAATTGGAATATAGGGGTGTTATGATACTGTGAGTGTTTTTGACTTATCTTTTTTGTGCTATCTTGAACACCAGAGGGCGCTGTAGTACAAATTTTTTAAAAAACGTCGTAAAACTACTAAGCCATTTATCCGACTTACATGAAAATTGGTATATAGAGGTTTTCGGATACGATGAGTTTTCATGACTTATCTACTCTCTTTTATCTTGAACACCAGAGGGCGCTGTAGTACAAATATTTTCAAAAACCTCAAAAAACTTTCAAGTCGGTCAATACACGGAAACTTTCATTTCGGAAACGGTAAGCTTATATGATTTATAAACTAGGAAGAGAGCGCTGTAGTACAAACATTTTAAAAAGTCGAAAAAGTCCAAAACCGCTCATCCGATTTGCATGAAAGTTGGTATCTTGGTATCCGAAAAGAGGTTTTCGGAAACGGTAAGTTTTTATGACCTATATACTCTGTTCTATCTCGAACGGTAAAAGGCGCTGTAGTACAAATATTTTGAAAAACGTCGAAAAAGTTCAAAGCCGTTCATCCAACATATCTACTAGATTCTATCTCGAACACCTGAGGGCGCTGTAGTAAAAACATTTTAAAAAACGTAGAAAAACTCCTAAGCCGTTTATCCGATTTACATGAAAATTGGTACATAGAGGTTTTCGGATACGGTGAGTTTTCATGACTATCTACTCTCTTCTGTCTTGAACACCAGAGTGCGCTTTAGTACAAATATTAGGAAATCGTGAACAACTCCAAAACTGCTCATCTGATTTTGATGAAAATTTGTAAATAGCGATTTGCGAGTACGGCAAGGTTTCTGGTGCTATCTTTTTTGCTCTTTCTCGAAACTACAGGGCGCTGTTATGCAATTTGTACGTGTGTATGTTATTAAACTGTTCCTTAACAGCTGCACTGATTTTGATGAAATTTTTTGTGTGTGAGTGGATCCCTTGATGGTTCAGATTCACAATTGGACACTGTAGGTGGCGCTGCATTTTGTTTTTATAGCTTATCTCCGAAACTGTTCATCCGACTTACATGAACATTTGTATATAGAGGTTTTCAGATACGGTGAGTTTTTATGACTTATCTACTCTGTTCTATCTTGAACACCAGAGGGCGCTGTAGTACAAATCTCTTAAGAAATCGTGAAAAAGTAGAAAGCCCCTCATCCGATTTGGATTTAAAGTTCTACTAATGGATTTTCGTGTAGGGCACCTTCTTTGGTCTTATCTCTTTTGGTCTGTTTCAAAAACTAGAGGGCGCTGATGTACAATTTGTGCGTGTGCATGCTATTAAACTGTTCCCACACGGCTGCACCGATTTTGATGAAATTTTTTGTGTGTTTAAGTGGATCCCTGGATGGTTTAGATTCACAATTGGACCCGGTAGGAGGCACTGTGATCGGGTTCTACGAATTTTGTTATTATAGTTTATCTCCGAAACTATTCATCCGATTTACATGAAAATTTGTACATCCGATTTGCGTGAAAATTTTTTCAAAGGAGTTTTCGGATACAGTGGGTATCTTAGACTTTTTTTTCTGCGTTATCTTAAACACCAGATGGTACTGTAGTACAAATCACTTAAGAAATCGTGAAACACAAAAAACCGCTCATCCGATTTAGACAAAAATTTGTATATCAGATATATAGGATTTGATATCGAGGATGGAAAGGGGTTTGGCGTTATTTTTTTATTCTATCTCTTAAACCATAGGGCGCTGTTGTACAAATACCGCAAAAAACTCAAAACATCTCATCCGATAAGTCTTTTGGCGCTATGTATTTTGCTATATCTTGAACTCCAGAGGGCGCTGTACTACAAAAAAACAGTAAGGCAAAGCAAAGTGCAAAGGGTGATAAATATCTTCTTTTCTTCTTTATTAGTATTTATATTCCACTTTCGGTTTTCGCAAATCAGGACAGCTGATGCCGAATTCTGTGGTATTTGAGTACGCATCAACACTACACATTTCAATTTCTATTTTCAATGCTTTTTTAATTTTTGTCCATTTCCTCGCGAATTGCCGAAAATTCTTTTTTGCTCCTATTTTTTCAAAAAATGCAATCTATCGAATACAATATAAAACTTGACAATATATTTTTGCAAGCGATCGGCGGCACGCACACACAAATCACGATTTCCCAAACTTTTTATCATAATTTTTAGATGTTGAAGCTAGATTTTGGTCATTTCGCCGAAAATGAACACAAAATTCCTTCAAAATTTGTGAAAAGTTTTTTCAAATCGACGAATGAAATCGAAAATTATTTATATCAACTCCCGAGCTAAGTCGGGTATTCAGCTAGTGCTATTATAAAATGGCATATGTTCTTCCAGAATGCTATCTTGAACTTGCTTTAAATTGTCTATTTTTTTAATATTGATGGGCACTTTGAAATCATAAGCCTTGGCTGACGAAAGTAAAACAGAAGTTGTCAGGTTTTTTATTAATATGAATGAATGTTTAATCAATCCATCAATATATGCTTAGGCTATGATAGTGCCTTTTTTATCTGAATCATACTGAAAACGCGAATGATATTTTTTGTTCTTTAGGGACTTTTTTTCCATACGATTCAGTTGACAAACATGTTTTTTGTAGAAATTTAGCCACCATTTCTTATATTCCAAAACATCTTCAGTTTTTAGCTCTATAACTGTAAATGTTGAACTGGAGTTCGAAACCAAATCAATGTATTCTCCTGGGACGTAGATACGATCATGCTTTCGAACATTTTTTTTATGATTTCAAAATCACGGTCATTTGGTAAAAATGAATAACAACGTATGGAAAAATACTGATACACTTTTTCAAATCGTTTAATTAGTTGTTGAATTAGAGATGTGAAAATTGTTGAACCAATCAGAACAATGCAAATATAAAACGTCAAATTTAGTCAGATATAACTACTTCCCCCATCTAGTGCGTGCAAAAACCTCTTAAGTCACTGACTAATGTTGTTTATGCAATGAACGTCTTTTACGCGGTATTATTTCAAAAAGGAAGGAATGTATTGACTTACGTTGCTTACACCCAGAATACGCATCTACCTTTAAGAAATCATTTTCAGCAAAAAAAGCATGTTTAAAAAAAAATTTGATTTAAGAAGTTTTTGAAATGACCGATTCAATTTTAATAAAATTTCGGTGTCGTCATTTAGTGTCCGCCATCTAACGTTTTTTTTTCAACTAGTGCTTATTTCGTGAGTGGTAACACTTAGCACATGTCTGATTTGACATATAATTGTTTTATCCTTCCGCTGAACGAATATGGTTGTGTATACGCTTGAACAACGCTGGGAAATAATGCGGAATTACTTTACCGATTTTGCTAAAAAAATCATCTTTTCAGATGAAGCTCATTTTGATCTTGGCGGGTATGTAAACAAGCAAAATTGTCGCATTTGGGGCACAAAAAACCCGCACGCATACATTGAAAAGCCGATGCACCCAAAACGAGTCACTGTTTGGTGCGGATTTTGGTCCAGAGGCATAATTGGGCCATTTTTCTTCGAAAATGAGCAAGGAGTGGCCATTACAGTCAATGGCCATCGTTATCGGGCCATGTTGAACGAATTTTTGTTCACAAAAATTGAAGAGGAGGATATTGGCAACATTTGGTTTCAACAGGACGGTGCTATGTGCCACACAGCAGAAGCTACACTCGATGTTTTGCGCCCTGTTTTTGAAGATCGCATTATCAGCTGCAAAGTTGATGTCGTTTGGCCACCTCGGAGCTGCGATTTGACACCGTTGGACTATTGTTTGTGGGGTGCCCTCAAAGATAAGTGTTACGCCGAATAGCCAGAGACAATTGACGCTTTAAAGTACAATATTCGTGAAGCCATTGGTGAAATACAGCTGCACACAATCGATAATGTGCTTAAAAATTAAACCGATCGTGTAGGCTACTGCATGGCCAGCCGAGGCAGCCATTTAATGAAATTATTTTCAATTATTAATATTTTCCATTATTATTTTCCTTTATTAAAAAGAAATTTGAGAAAATATTCAGTAGTTTTTTTTTTGCATTTTCAAAAAAAAAAGTTATTTGGCGGACCCTTTATATGCAGTACAGAATTTACTAAAATTTCTTTTATTCATATTTTATTTTTGTCGCCTGTTAAAAATAGTTCTTTGTATACCAATATACTTTACTCGATCATGCAACTTTTGTCTTTAATTTTTCGATGAATAATTTATGCATCCTCAAAGTCATGCATTCCACACTTTCCTTCTGGGAAGCTCAGCAAAAGTAAAAAAAAAACGCACGCTACGCAACGCAATATGAGCTGTTCGCGATGCTTTCACTGCAACTATTGATGTTGTTGATGATGACTGTGAGTCGTTGTGTTGTTGTTGTTGTTGTTGTTGTTGTTGTTCGATACAACTTGCTATAGTGGATGATGAATTCTGATGTTGCAGTAAATCATTTTGTTGCCAGGTACAACATCAGGCTAGTTGGTAATAATAGCTTTTTCTGTGTCAAACTACAATACAAAAAAAAAAAAAAAAAAAAAAAAAAAGGGAAAACAGAGAAGACATGTGCGATTACTTTTCATGCTGTTGGCGTTACTAGGATAAAAAGTCAAAAGAAAATAATTGCTTACAGTGTAAGAGACTCCGAGTGAAATTAGAGAACTTTTTACAAAAAACAAATAAATATATAGTCTTAATATGCTGGCTGCCTATATAGCGTAAAAGCAGGCCCGTATACATGGGGGTTTTTGGATATAATAATATTAATTAATTATAATACATATATAAATTGGAGCGGATGGAAAACTTTGAAATAATTAAAATTTTTTTTTTTTCTTAATGTTTGTCATGGGTGGGTTAATAACCGTTGTGCTTATAATTTTTTAAATTAAGCTTTTCTAAGTTAAGCATAGAATTCGTATTTATTCAAAGTTGTGAGCAGGGCCGTATTCAGGGGAGCAGTTTCAGGAGTTGTAACCCCCCCTCTCCCCATATATGGAACTATTATACCTTCGATTTTTGACGAGATTCCCAGTTTAAATATTCGCGGGCACTTTTCGCGGGCTTAAATTGCTTTCAGCGCCAAAACTTTGGTACATCATGCTACTGCAAGTAGCACTTCAACAGATACTTAAGTATGTTAAAAGCGAATGTGTATCTAAAATCTATAATTTCGAGTGAATTTATTGTAAGCTTATTTATAACATCGACAGTCTTATCATTAACTTTACCATTGTGCACTACACTACAATCAACTAACCTTGACCTATCAAGTGCAATGCAGCACATCGAATTATAAGTATTTTGATGAAAAATTTAGGGAAATATTTAATTCAGCAAGTCAACTGCTATTGTCTGTAAATGTGAAGATGAAAATTCTACGTGTAGCTTATCAAAAAACAGATTCAACATTAGCTTAAACGATCCAAAAGCATACTTTAGAGTCGGAATTGTCATCTAATTTTTAGATGCTATTTTAAATCAACTACAAATAAAATTGATTTGAATACTAGCTGAATACCCGGATTTACTCTAGAGTTGATATAAATAATTTTTGATTTCATTCGTCGATTTGAAAAGACTTTTCACAAACTTTAGAACAACTTTTCTGTGCATCTTTAAAACTGTTAACTTTAACGAAATGGGCAAAAGTAGCTTCAACATCTGAAATTTATGAGAAAATGTTAGGGAAATCGTGATTTGTGTGTGCGTGCGATTGCTTGCAAAAGAATATTTTAAAATTTTATATTTTATTCAATAGATTGGACATTTTTGGAAACATCGGAGCAAAAATGAATTTTATGTATCATTTATGTACATTTTTTCATCATAAATACCCTCTTTTGACCTCTTGTCGTAATGTTACTGTAACCTTTGTGTGTTGTTTTTAAGGCTTCACAATATTTATAATTCACAGATACCTTCTGAAAGAAATTAATATACATATAAAAAAAGACATAGTTTCGATAGTATCGTAAGTGTGGACGTAGAATTTTTGTTTGATATATATGTTGATGAATTTATTGTTCTTGTTAATTTTTGTGTTGATTAATAATAAATATAATTCAATCTTTTTTGTTTGTTTAATATGTTCTTCATAGTTTCTAGAATATACATAAAAAAAAACGAAATGGCCATCTCAGCCCTTGAAAGGACTTTAACCGAACTTCTTATGATCAATTGTGTTGTGTGTGATGTGAAATGTTTGCACACAAATGATCGGAACTGGAACTACAGGTTTTACGCCGACTGCGAACGTCTTTTGTTCTCAAGAAGCTTTTCATGGCAGTTTTTACTCTCTGAGGTTTGCCATTGTCTGCGGAGAGGTGACGGCCGAACAGAAAAATTAATTCAATTGAAAAAATTTTCTGTGTCGGATGGAGGATTCGAACCTGGGTTCTCTGGCGTAAGAGTCACACACTCTACCCACTAAGCCACGGCCGCCAACATGTTATACATACATGTTTTTTAAACGATACCTGGCATTGCATATTAAATAATAGTAAGTTTATCAACCGATTATTTTAAAATATATGCAAAATTTCGAAAAACATAAGCTTTAAGCGCGATTTCTTTGAAACTAGTTTTTTTAAAACGGTTCAATAGATAACTCGAAATCTATTAGTTCAATTTCAATGAATCTTTTTGCATTTTGTTTGTAATTTTGTCTTTTAAGCATACCCTTTGAATTAAAGGACCTACTATTTTTTTTATAGACTAAAATCGCGCGGAAATCTCTTTTTTTTATTTTTTACCTTAACTTTCGCCATAATTTTAAAAAACCCTTCGGGGGTCGTGCGTAAAGGGGATGCCAAATTAGTGGTCTGTACTTTAAAAAGACATTTAATTTAATTTTTGTTTTAGATACATGGGAAAGGCGATATCCATTGAACCGTTTTGTGTATCTTTTTTTTAATGTAATTTTCAGCGTCTCTGAACAAAGGCCTAAAAAATAATTTCAAAAAAAAAATTATTATTATGAAGTACTGTTTATGTACAATAAGTTGCATAGATTTGAAAAAAATAATAACTCCTTGTATCTAAAAAAAATTTTGAGAAAAGCTGGTTTACCTAACAACCAAAAGTTAAACGTATATTAACCTTAATAAATTTAAATAAATATTTCGGAATAATATGAATTTATTATTTTTTCTGCAGAAAAGAACTTGTATGTATTTTAAATTTTGTTGAAAATTTAAATTTTAACAAACAATATATATTTTTAATTAATACGCTAACACAAATCTTTAACCCCCCTTTTTCTCAATTTATATGCAACAGATTTGGATGAAACTTATATCATTGGTTCATGTGGTTCATACCAAGTGCACAATATAGTATTTTTTTCAAATATTTTGTCATTAAGATAGGTTAAAATTAAAAATTAAAAACACTTTTACGCCATATAAAAGAAGCAATAACAAAATATGTTGCAGAAGCTATACAGCTCTATTGAACAGCTTTGCTGTGGGAGAGTAGATTGCGAGAGTCAAATGCGAGAGTAAAAAAAGGCATATGCTTTAACAGAGTTGTCGATGGTTGTTGTTAATTTTTCTTTCCCATCTTCTCAAACACACTCGATCCGCGTTGCTGAGACAAAACAAAATAGAGGGCGTCGCAATGAAAGTAAATATTTTGATTGCATTGTCAAGTAAACATGTTAACTTGTAAACTATATAATTTTTATCTAAATGTTTTGTCATTAAGATAGGTAAAAATTATAAATTACAAACAACTTTTTCCCCATACAAGAGAAGCAAAAACAAAATATTTTATAAAGAAACACAGCTTTGTTAAACAATGTGGCTGTGGGAAACAGAGCTATGTGGTTGTTCTCGCTTTTTCTTTCCTATCATCTCAGATATGCTCGATCCGCTTTACTGAGACAAAACGTAATAAAGTGAGTATTTTATTGCATTGTAACCATGTTATTTCAATTAATAAGTTATAGAAACAAACTTTCGAAACAGTTTATAAAGATTATAGTTTATTAAGTAGTTTTTCTAAAAGTGACCCAAAAATAAGCAAACGACAATTATTTGAGATGCACTTTCAATGAAAACACATACGGAGGATCTGTTTGATGGGTTGAGTGGTACTTGAGGGGACTTTTGAGACTTTTTTCCTCATATAAAAGAACATACAAGGCCACACAATTTTGCTGTTACTGCACAACGTTGCTGTAGTTGAGCAGAAGGCAAGAGAGAAAGAAAAAGCTTCAATTCAGCTGTTAGTGCATCAGCGAAAAGAATAAAATTCAACGCTTCGCGTGAAGTCGAGGAAGATCTTAAAAACATTTCCCAATTATAGACTTTCTTCTAGTTTTTTCTACTGTAGCAACTTTAGTGAAGTGTAAAACGTGTGATAGTGGCATTCGAATCTTGTAAAAAAGAAGGTCTTGCCTTCAAAATAAAAGTTACTTGTGAAAAGTGCTAAATTCCAAACTATGTTCCGTTGAGTGAAAGAATTGATGGTAATGCCTACGAAATAAATACTAGATTTGCATTCGTAATGCGAATTTTAGGCCTAGGACATGACGGTTGTGTGAAATTTTGTGGATTGATGGACATGGCTACTTTCATTAATACATTCATTAAAAAAATGAACACCAGCGTAAAAACTGTTGCAAACAAATATTTTGCTTCTGCCATCAAAGAAGAAAAAGAAGAGACTTGTAAAATAATCGCGAAGACACAGATGCAACTATAGTATCCGGTGAGGGCACGTGAAAAAAAGAGGATTTAAGAGGAGGTGATATGGAAGTGAGCGCTATCGTGAAAATGTTTCAACGTTTGATAGAGTTTTTAAAAGCAAAACAACGTAATTATATTGGTGATGGCGATTCCAAAACCTACACCGGAGTAGCCAATGCGAAACCTTACGTTGATAACTTTATAATAAAAAAGAAAGAGTGTATTGGACACGTCCAAAAAAGGATGGGCAAACGTCTGCGTGACTTAGTGAAATCGCACGTGGTCGATGCAAAAACGAAATCTGGTAAAAAAGTGAAGAGGAAAACATTTTCCGGTAAAGGTAAACTAATTGGCATGATCGACATGATCGACAAATTAACAGTGTATTATGGGCTAGCAATTCGAAGACATCACGATTCTGTGGATAAAATGAGGAACGCTATATGGGCGACTTTTTATCATTATTCTTCGGCTGATCAAAGTCCCCAGCTTGAAAAATGCGATGAATCGTGATGCGAGTGGAAGAAAGCTGAAGCTGCAAAAACATTACGATCATTCAAGCACAGTTATTCTCCACTTCCATCTGATGTTTTAGACGCCATAAAGACAATATATGAAGATTTAAGCAAAGACGTTGTCTGGGTGGTTTCACGCAGAACAACAACGAAAGCTACAACCAACTCATATGGAAAATTAGTCCCAAATCAGTGAGTGATACCGCAACTGTCGTTGAAATTGCAGCATATGTTTCAACATAACTTTTTAACGAAGGCTCTACTGATTTTCTGACCTTCATGCAAGATTTCGACATCACCAAAGAAGGCAGAGTTTTACGTAGGCAGAAGCAAAAAGACGCCTTAGATAACGTGGATGATAGTAATGTACTATATGGACCCGGCATCGATGATGACATGTACGTATTTTATAAGAAAATTCAGTTTTTTGTAAGATATTTTAATTTTTTTCAGTCTACAGCACTTTACATCGATTTTCCCAAACAAGAAATTTTTAAGGTCGGTGACCAGCCTACAGAAAAATACTGAAGCGATCGTTTTGAAGTTTTGTACACATATTCTACATGTAAATAGCTCTCTAGTAATTACACTAAACAAATAGGTCGATTTTTTCGTAAAAATCGTCATTTTGGCTTAACAATTGTGACAAAAATTTGAAAATGAAAAAAAAAAAATTCGTCGAGACTGGAAAGGTAAAGTAAGAAACTTATGAAAGCATATTCATTTCTTTGGTTTCAGATGATCCAGTGATGCTGTAGGCTGGTCACCGCACAAAAACTTTTTTTCGAGGCGTCTGCGGAGATCTACAATAAATCCGTTATTTCTCTTTATTGTTGAACAAAATTTTTTTAAATATTCTTCAAATGTTGTACTTTTATATAATTATATGTAAAATAAGCCTACAGTAATAAATTTTCTAACAAAATTCATATAAAAAGGTCTTTTGTAGACGAAACAAAACTTACCCTCCCCTTAAAGAAGTGACAATATCCAAAGTTAGATATTCCTTTTATGCGCAATGTAACTGATATTTTGGCATAAATTTATCTTTGTACGATGAATATTAAAGGCTGTATTATACTCTAAAGTGCCCCGCATGACACCCTAAACGTTAGCATGACCTTGAAAAACATTTGTGAAAATACCCCCATACAAACCGCGCTGTAAGACGTAATTCTACGTCAAAATTCTTTGTGACGTAACGCACGATTGTCCCCCTCCCAAAGAAATTATTACATAATTTATGAACAGCCCTTAATCTCTACAACATCAAGCATTCATAAGTCCTGAAATCCCTCAGTGGCTATGGGCCTGACATAGAGGCCAATGCTTGTTACTCAATTTTAAGTTTCTTATTTAAAAATGTTCTTGGAAACAAGAGATGTTTAAACGAGCAAATTTTGTAAACTTTAATAATTGTCTTACAAAAATAATGTTAAATATAACTTTACGATGAAACCATACTAAATCAGTTCGCTTACACTGATTATGAACTGTCTTTTCACCAAAATTTGGTAAATTGCTTAAATTGCATGGCAAAAATTTCGTATTCTGAGCTTAAAATTTATTTGTTGTTGCTTGGTATGTTCAGCTAAGAACAATAAATTAATTATTAATTTAATTCATCATATTTAAAAATAGAATAAAAAAATCAGCTAACTTTCAATCGTATCTTCTGCCTCAACCGCTTTATTAGTGCTTTCTTGAGTACAACTAGCTCTGTATCATTGCTACGTTAATTCCATAAAATGACTGTCATCACCAACAACTGTTAAAGCAAGCCAATTGAATATCCACATCGCATTAACTACATCGTGTTGAATATCTTCTTCATATGTATGCTAATCTTAACAAATGCAGCTATTGCCTCTCCTCCACACACTCACACACACAGAGCATGCTAGCAACAACTAATCTCGACAAAAGCAATAAAAAAGTAATTAACATGCAAAACCGAGTAATTTCCATAATCTAAAATTTGATTTGAGGAAGTAGAGAAAGTTTTCCAATTAATATTTTTATTACCGCATAGAAATTTATACCGTCAGGAATTTTAATGTATGTCCTTTTCTTGTTCTTACATTCCCAGGCTTAACTGTTCAAATGTAAAGCGATAAAATTAGGCAAATTAACAAAACCCACAAAATTTCCTAACATCATCTCATTTTGTTTTGCACATGAAAATGAAAACAATTGAATAAAATACTCTAGGCCGAAGATGCTCAGATGCTGTGAAAGGACTTTCTTAAAAGAATGTTGCATATTTTGTTTTTTCTTTTATGATAGAAAAATGTGTGGAAAATAGCAACAGGGGAGACATTTTTGTATGTGCTTCAGCAGCGCAGATATTTGGAAACATTTTCGAATTGAATGAATGCCCACTGAAGAAAATTTTTATTGTTGTTGTTGGACCACCCAGCGTGTCTTCAATATCTACAGCTGGTTTTTTTTGTGCTTTGTTGAACTTTTATTCATTTTTGTTTTTGTTTTTTGTTGTTGTTGTTGTTATTATGCTAAGTCCTTAGATAGACTTCAGTTATTCATTTCGTCATTCCGAGTGAGTCTATTAAATAACAACAACAACAACAACAACAGCAACAATAAGAGCAGCATTGAAATAACAGCAACAACAATAAAATCATGGGAGTTTCTTAACGTTTGTTGCTGTTGCTGCTTCCATTGTTGTTGTTGTTGTAATTGTTGTCGATGTTTTTGTTATTGCTATCTTCATCATTATTTTCACTTTGGACATTCCTCTAGCATTCCTTCTAACGACAGATTAAAACATCCTCAAATATCCTTGTTTGTTGCTTTTATTGCTTTGCTTATAGTTGTTGTAACGATTGCTCTTGCTTTTTTCCTTACTGGCTCTATTTGTTGCTTGTTGTTTGCTATTGTTGTTGCTATTAATATTGCTGTTATACTGTTTAGGGACCTCATAAAAAGAAATGCTAAAATAAAAGAGTGGATAATCATTTTTAAGTACTTTCATTTAAAACGACCTTTCATCCTTGATAGGGATTAGAATATTAAAGCAAATTAACAAATCTGCTGTTCTTTTAGCTATGGTTGAGATTTTTATTGTAAAACATGAAAAATAAAATTTTTAAACTACACTAATCTTTATAACAATAAAATTTGTGTCAGTACACACGATGGGAATTTTAAAAAAAATTTAATCGCTTTATACAAAACTTGCTTGAAGTGCTTTTATGATAGTTTATAATAACAAGTTATAATTTGCAAGTTGGTAGTTGCCTGTGAAAAGAACGAATTTTAAGAAATTTGGCTATCAAATACGATGAAACCAAGACACAAGCAATTTTCAAAGTATTATTAATCACTCAATGATTTATAGATGGGGTTTATTGCCTCCAGTACAGATTCAGGTTAAGCGGCTTTGTGCTTGTATTCATCTAATGTACCTTCGGCTTTTGCTCTCTGCCAATCACAGCAACTTTCTTCTCCAGGTGGACAATACAAATGCTGAGGTTTTTCGCCCATTGATAATTTATGGTAGAATGTCGCCCAAATGGTATTATTCATACGAGACTTTGCCAGTGGTCGAAATTCTTCCTTTTCGCATATATTATCTGTTGATTTGGTACAAAATTAATGTCAAAAACATGGAAAACCACAGAGTTAAAAAGCTTTTACTCCTCGTTCTGTGGTTTGCTTGGAGTGAAATCTGAAAAATTTTCGACAGATTTTTTCTTGGAAATGTGATGGTTTCTTTGTTGCTAGTGCTTGTTACAACAAGAAATTTATACTTTAATATTAAATACTAAAAATATTGTTGCCTGCCCGTGGGTATCGAACCCACGTCCTCTTAAACGAGAGTCCAATGAACTATCCACTAGGCCACAAAGACTTGTTATAAATAGTTGTTAACTCAATGCTAATAATAACAGAAGCTATGCTGCAGTAAATCTTCACCATCTATCAATAAATAGAGGATTGTGTATTTGCTATGCTACAACTATCAAAAATTTGCTTTTATTTGCCACAACCCAACCAACAATTATTATTTTTATTTTATCCTAAAGACTTCTTGAAGAGAAATTATTAAGATTGATACACTTACGATTAACTCTAAACGATATCTGTAAGATACTTGTAAAACTCTTCTAAGCTCATTTTGGCACTATATAAGTGTGAGTTGCAATTTTCAGAACGCCCTTATATCGGTCTCTTAGAGCTCTGAAACAAGATCAACACTCAAAAAAACATTGCCTTCGACAAGACTTACAGATCTCTTGCAGATATATACTTTTAAGAAAACTAAGATGTATATACTCATAAGAGAGTTTATATGTATATATACAATACTACCAACACTATTTTAATATAATAAAATTTGATGTACCATTTTCTATAATGTTTGTAGGAAATTATTATATATATACGTAATATTGTATATGCGTGGTGTAATATTTTATCATATAAACGCATAAATTTCATTGAGGTGGAAACTTTATCGTATGAATCTCATATTGCACCTCGGTTAGAAGCTGTGCCCTTTCGCAAAAACCAACATTAAAAGTTTTATTTAATTAACAAATTATACTATACTCTCAATAAATGCACTAAAAGGCAGTTTTAAGAGTTGATGTCTCCATACAAAAGTACAGCTCTTACTACAAAATTAATATACTTAAGTAAGTCACATAGAAGAGTTGTATACTCTACGAGATGAGTGAAAGCGAAATTTTGTAGGGCCACCATTTTTAAAAAGCATTCATTTATGCCAAGCAGAATTAACCCTTTCATTACATTAGTGCAAGGTTTACCGAACTAATTTCATTACTTTGCGTTGAGAGTTATCAATTAATTTGCGCTATAAAGAACATGAAAAATCTTCCTCAAAAGGTTGATTTATGTAACAAAAATAGTTGTGTCTCGGATTTGACTGTATGTCAACTCGAATCAGAATTTTAGTGGGCTAAGCTCGCCCTAGAATTCCTAGTAAAATTTATAAATTTACCATATCAATTTTTATTTTTATTTTATTTATCCATTCATAAAATTCGTCAATGACCTACTCTATATTCAATAGCAATACAAAATATTTATATAACCATCGCATTTATCAAGAATTAAAGTATTTCTAAACTTCCCGCATTGCATTCACAAACAAGAAATTAAACTCTTTGTATTGTAAATAAAATCTCTTCTACTCCCAGTTTAGGCTTACTTGATATTAGTACATGAGTAAAAACAACAACAATTTTCAAAATGCACAATACACTATCCTATTTGTATGAATTTTACATCACAGGCTGGGCTAACTTGAAATTAGTCCATGAGAACAAATTCCATGACTTATTTCTTATTCGACTATTCTAAATACGTCACAGGGCATAAACAATTTCAGTGATGTAGATTAGGGTGTCCGTTATTTGTAGGGGCAACTTTTTCTTATGAAAATGTTTAAGTCTCAACCCTCAAAAAGCTGAGGCTTGATGCAAAACTGACTCTGCAAAAATTTCACGCCCCTAGGACCACGCCTTCCCGTCCCGACTTACGCTTGAAATTTTACTTTATAACTTTCACGCGACATGAGAAGATAAATCGCAAAATATAATAATAATAATAAAAAAAACATACCGGCAGCCAGAAAATACAGTTTTATATGTTTAAATTTCATAATTTTTATTTAAAGTAATTTTTGTGCAATTAGGATAAAGTTTTCTATGGTTATGAACACATTGCATCACATATTCGAATTGAAAAAAAGTGTATCGACTGTCATAGAGTTCGGACGTGTTGTAAATTGTAAGCTCCGCAGTTGTTAAATTTAAGTTCAATTTTCTTTCGTGAGTTGTTGCATTGGGCTGCATATTATTCGTGGACTTCAATAAATATAAATTCTAAAGTGCGAATTTAGTAGTTTCACTTGACCACAGCTAAAAGTTCAGTGTGCTATTTAATAATCAGTTCAACAGTACTATAAAATACGACCGAAATTAAATAAAAGTGCGAATTCTGCAAGATATTTCTCGTTCACTGTGTCAACTTTACTCATAAAAAAAAAAAAAAAAAATTTCTTGTTGCGCTATTATTGCTCCCAACCTCTGACTGCTGTATTGGCATTTTTCTGCTAAAGAGACAGAATTATAAACAAACAATTGTAAACATACAATTGTAAACAAACAGAATTATTAAAAAAAGTTAAATATAAAAAATAGCAATAAGAGCAATTAAAACAAAAATGGATAAAATCTGTGCTTCACCTTCTTGTACCGCAGAGGACCGTAAGGCGCCCAAGATAACGTGCAAAGGCCTTTGTGGAAAATCTTTCCACACTTCTTGCATAGGCTTATCGAAAAGAAGCTTAACTTATCTTGACGAATATCTGGCCAATTTTTCGTTTTACTGCGATGAATGTAAAGAATTGTCACTCACGCATGTTCTACTCGCGATAAAATGCCTTAGTGACTTAACAAACTCAGTGCGGTCGGAAAATAAACAGTGTTTGAAAAAGACAGTCGATCTGGTGTCGAAATTTGATGAGGCATTAAAATCAATAGAAGACCTCAGCAGTGCTGTCGAAGTGACAAAAAATGAAAGTAATAAAAAGCTCGGAACACTAAACCAGAACATAACCAAAATCTTAAACTATGCCATAGACCATCAAAACGATATAAGCTGTGTTGAAACCGCAATAAGTGCTATAAATAAATCAATAGACACAAACTTTGAGAAAATAAACACAGTTGATTCAGTAAAAAATGTAACTGAAAATATCGCGTGCTTAAGAAATGACGTCGACATCTTGCTGCAATCGACCTCGGAGAAAACAACACAATCACCAACTGTACCAGATCCACTTATCGAAGTTTTGTATCACAAAATAAATGAAATAAGTGACGATCTTGTCTTATTTAGAGAGTCGCTTGCGGAAATATCTGATGCAATCAGTACTGGAACCAACAGAATCAATGTGACAGAAGCCATTGAACACAATTCATCCTCCCTCTTCGATGAAATCATGGAAGCTTCCGTGCTATCCTCTTCAGTGCGTCCCTTACCATCTAACTCGGATTCGCAACCTAGCCAACCAACACCCACACCATTAATACAACCACCTGTTGCTGCACCTCGGAAAATAATTAATCACTTTGGAACCTCATGGACCACATCAGAATGGAATCACAGAATTCAAAAACTGAAGACTGGAAACCAAAGTGATAGCACTGCTTTGTTCGTTAAAGGCTTCCCCACAACTACAGATGCAACTTGGGTAGAAAATTACTTCAAAAAGAAGTACAAATTAACCATCTCAGACTGCCATAAAAAGTCGTCAAAACGATCCAAGGTTAGCAGTTTTAAATTTAATATACCCAAGGCATATGCGTGGATGTTTTCTAGTGCAGGTATGCGAACGAAAGGAAACATTCGTATAACTGAATGGACGGAAAAACCAAAAACGGAAGTTAAGGCACCTAGTATTAAGCTTATCACTAAGCCTATGATTAAATCTATTAAGCCTACTAATATTAATAGTAATAAAAATAATATAAGCCCACCTGCCAGAACACCCTCAAAGCCAGCTCAAGATCAAAACTGGTCATATAAAACAAATTTATTCCCAAAGTTTTCTCCACAGTCAAAACTATCTTCTCAACTGTTATCTTCTTCTAAATTTCCTATTACTCAATCGTCGAAACTCCCTTATCCTAAAGTTAAACGTGTTTCGTTTAACCTCAATAACGACGAAAAAAATAAAACTTATTCATATAAATATCCTAATTTCGTCCATTCCCATACACTAAATCCAACCCCACAGCCCGCAATAGTCATACCTAAGCCTACTTCTACACAACCTGTTACTGCAACACGTTCACCAGCAATCACACCCTCCAATAACACACCTCCTCCCTTAATTACTTGCACTAATACTCAAACGTTCACTAATGCTACACCAGCCTTTCTGGATCCTCTTCTGCCACCTAATGCGAAGCTCACAAAAAATCTCGCTGACGTTAGTAGTGAAGGTCGTTTCGTTATGTCTCGTCTAAGAGACCGTCGGTTGTATGATAATGTTCGATTATACCTGTCTTATTTACATAATAAGTCTGACTCAGTCTGTATTGAAGGTACAACAAGAACAAGTGCTATGGTATCCATCCAACAAGAAGGTCTTCCTACCGACCCTGTCGAGCTGAAAAAAATTTTCATTAACTTCCATGAAAGCCTCAACATTTCACCCACTGATGTTGAAAACGACCTCACGGCATTTGCATCGCATACTAGCTCAAAGTATATATGGCATTTACAAAGAGCTCGTTCTAACTTCAAAAATTTTTATTGTCCCTAACTCTCATCCTAAAGCAATGTCCAATTATCCAGCCTCCCGAAATACACTACCTTCAATTGCGTCTTTTAATATATCCTACCACAATTGTGGTGGCATGAGAGGCAAACTCAATAAACTGTTTGTTGAAGCTAAATCTTGTCATTTCAATGTTTTTGTCTTTACGGAAACGTGGTTGAATGACGCTATCAAAAATGAAGAAATTCTAGATAGCAACTGGACAATATACCGGAATGACAGAAACTATGCAAGCTGCGGCCTGTCTCGAGGAGGCGGTGTCTTAATTGCCACACATAACTCCTTATCTAGTGAATTGATTGTAACCTGCTCCTCCAAATGCTTTGAGCACAAAATAATCAAAATAAGGCTAGATCAAAAAGCTTCCGTATACATAGGTGTTATTTATATTCCTCCGAATTCAACCCACAATTCCTACAATGAATTATGTGAAATCATAACGTCAATAACAGCTGCGTTAAACGAAGATGATAGAATTATTATTTTTGGAGACTTCAACCGTCCCAATATAACTTTTGTGCACGATGATGATGACAACCATCTCCTTCCAATTAACCTGTCCAATGCGGTCGACTTCGATTTATTAAGTACTTTTTATAGTAATGATTGTCAGCAAGTTGCTCCTGCTCCAAACCGAAACAATCGCTGGCTAGATTTGATTTTTACTAACTCATATGACGATGTAAGGGTTAGTCCAACCTGTGAGGCTGAGCAGATATTTTCCAATACCCTCCACCATACTGCTTTTACTACTGAGTTATGTACTAACAACATAACTTTTATACAGTCATTCAATAATTCTATTGTATACGATTTCCTCAATGCCGATTTCAATAACATTAAAAATGACTTAAATTGTTTGGACTGGAACCACTTGTCTGCACTAGAATTGGACGATGCTGTATCGTCTTTCTATCAAAAAGTCTTTTCTGTATTTGATACTCATGTTCCAAAAATAAAGAAAAAAAATAAACTATCGGAACCGTGGCTTGATTCAAATCTTAGAAATTTGAGAAATCAAAGAAATAAACTTTACAGAGTCATTAAAAATTGCGTCATTGTAAGTGATGAGGTAAAGGTTAGATACGAAGAGCTGTCTAAGGAGTTTTCCATTAAGTCCGAAGAGGCTTATAGGCTTTACACCAATTTAATTGGAGAAAGGATTATTGAAGACCCGAAAAAATTCTTCGATTTTGTAAATGTAAAACGGAAATCGACCGGATACCCAAACTTCATGTTTAAAGGCAATGTTACTTCATCTAACTCACAGGAAATTTGTAATCTCTTTGCGGATCATTTTAAAGAAGTCTTTTGTTCAACTACTTCCCATAATCAACCTACATTTGCCAGTATAACTAGTAGACCGACATTGGTTTGTGAAATAAATATTACATGGAGTGACATAACCAATTCCATTAAAGAATTAGATTCAAATAAATCTCCAGGTCCAGACCTTATACCACCAATTTCACTTGTTCAATGTTTAGACCAATTAATTACGCCGTTACATATGATTTTTAACAAATCCTTGCATACAGGTATATTCCCAACTTTTTGGAAATCTTGTCATCTTACGCCAATTTATAAAAATGGCGACAAGAGATCAGTTGAAAATTATAGGGGTATTGCAATATTGTCAGCAATTCCAAAGCTATTTGAAAAAATTATATGTTCCAAACTCACGAGCATAATTAATCCGTGTTTAAACGAGCAGCAACATGGTTTTCGTAAAGGACGATCAACAACCACAAATCTTGCAATCATGGCATCAGACATTCTTACTAAAATGGAAAAGGGCCACCAAATAGATGCAGTCTATACAGATTTTAGTAAAGCCTTTGATCGTGTTGATCACGAAATCCTAGCTAAGAAACTAGAAAAATTTGGTATATCAGGTACTGTGCTGAAATGGCTCAAGTCTTATCTCTGTGAAAGATCCCAATATGTAAAATTTCAGGGTACTTTGTCTAAAAAGATTGTTGTCTCGTCGGGTGTACCTCAAGGTAGCCATCTTGGCCCACTTCTCTTCAACATATTTATTGCAGACATATCTGAAGTTTTGCATGATGTCCCCCATCTCTTATATGCAGATGACTTAAAATTATACTATAACATTAGATCAGAAGTGGATTCAGTATTCTTACAGAATAAGCTTTTTTCTCTGGAACAGTGGTGTAGTAAAAATAAACTTTATTTAAATATAAATAAGTGCTACGTTATAAGTTTTGCCCGTAAAAACGTAATCACATATAGCAGATACATGCTAAATAAGGTAGAACTTAAAAGGGTCAACCACATAGTAGATCTTGGAATAATTCTTGATAGTAAGATGCGCTTTAACCTTCACTACGATCATATCATATCCAGGGCAAACAAAATGCTCGGATTCATAAAAAGACGTGCAAAAGAATTCAAAAACCTTTGGGTAACTAAAACCTTATACTGCACATTAGTACGACCAATCTTAGAATACTGTTGCATAATTTGGAACCCAGCTTTTGTAGTGCATAGTGAAAGGCTAGAATCTATTCAAAGACAATTCTTGCTTTTTGCATTGAGAGACCTATACGATCCTCGTGACTATACAAATTTACCACCATACGAGAGTAGACTTAAAATCCTCAATTTAATGTCGCTGTCATCAAGGAGAATATTACTTTGCTCATGCTTTACATTCGATGTTATTACTGGTAACATCGATAGCGAATACATCTCGAGCAAGGTACTATTTAATGAACCAATAAGGCGAACAAGGTATACAAAATTGTTAAAAGAATCGCATCGCAACACTATTTACGCATTGAACGAGCCCTTGAATAGATGTTGTGAAATATTTAATAATATCAGCGAGCATTATACACCGCCAATATCGAAATTCAGATTCAAGCGTTCTCTTTCCAAATCACTTTCCTTTACATAACTACTTCAGAATCTTCTCCAATTCCTTTTCACCATTCTGATCCCTTTTCTATTTCCTTGATCTAGCATTTGTAGAAAAATTGTAAATCAAAAATTTTAATGTTAAATAAGTAAAACACCGCATTGTAATATTAACTCTATTCTCCCATATCCAAATGCCTCTTCTTACATTGCCGTCTACCACCCATACCTAAACAAAATTTAGTTGTTCTCCCACTCAGCTTTCCATCTTAATAATATTTTAGCATAGTATTAAAAATTAGTACATATTTTTACTATGTGTATAAAATCTGTTAGTATGTAAGCTTAGTATATAAGTTCCCCCTTCGTTCTTCTTCTTGTCTTTTCTTTTTGACGTGTTTTTGAAAATGTGTCGATTCATGTGGGCGGATTACGCCCACTGAGAATTGCATATCTTCTACACCTAAAACAAGGAAAGAGGAGAGAAAAACAAAAAATAAAAAAATAAATACAACAACAACCTGTTAGAAAAATAAGTTAGAATAAGTATATTGCCTTGTTTGGCTAAATAAATAAATAAATAAATAGACTTTCATCCTTTGTCAGCAGGCCATGATATTCTTCCACTTGACGGTTGAGTTCTTCTTGCTTTCGCTTCTCTCTTTTCACTCATATAGCCTACGCGGCCCGGTTGTCTCTGAGAAAGGAGAAAGTGCCTATCCTCTTCTATTTTCACCATTGATAAGGCATCAGCATAAGAAACATCAAAAAGGTTCTACAAATTGTTGGTGAATAGGGCTTCTCTTTCACGAAATACACTCCCATCTTTTTTATTATTTCTTTGCAGATCACCCCATTCACCATACATTTTTAATAATTTAGAAATGCAGTGCTGGCTTTGTTTGGTTGGTATGCGTGCTTTTTCCCAAAAAATCGTTACCTCACGTATTACTAAACTTGCACTATTGCGTGCATTTAATTTCACTATTCTCATATTGTAAAAAAAAACCGATAAAACTTGTCTATTGGATGGTAATTTTGACCCGGTTATGTTTAAATCAATAGCGCCAATTAGATAAATAATATTATTTTTTCTTAATGACAATGCCATTCTGCTTTTAATCACTCTTGCTTCACTGACTTTTGAAGACTAAAACCATTGTTTTAGTGAAGGAGTATTGAAAGCTGAAAGAAATAAATACAGAATATAACGGGACATTAACACTGTGTTTCTGGATGGGGGGAGGGGGGGGGGGGAGGCGACAAAAGCGAAAGAGCTTGCTTGGTGTAGAGAAAAAATGAGCAGCATTTTTCTTTCCTATCACATGTGTGCCATCGCTGTCATAGTCGTTGCAAACGCAATCATTTTGTGTGTGTATCTGTTTCATTTCATTATTTGTCATTTCATTTTCGTAGTCGTAGTCAACAACGCATTCTACAAATGGAAATTAGTCAGTAAATTTAAACCCTGCATACGAGTGCATTTTAAGTATGTGCAAAATTTCAAGTGTAAGTCGGGACGAGAAGGCGTGGTCCTAGGGGCGTAAAATTTTTGGAGAGTTAGTTTTGCATCAAGCCTCAGCTTTTTAAGGGTTGAGACAGAAAATATTTCCATTTTAAGAAATAACGGACACCCTAATGTAGATGAACAAATTGTTTGAGTGCGTACGTGTATTCTAAACACATATTCTTAACGGGATTGGTAAGTTTTTACCATGGAAATTTAGCACATTTTCTTCCTGGAAAATATAACATCTTATGAATGGAAGTGAATACGTAAATTGCAGTTAGAAATTGTTGTGTTCTTTCGGAATATTTTTCTTATGAATGAACCAAATTCATTGAACATAGTTTGTACATAATTCTGTTCGTTTATTATATAGGTACCCTGAAATTTAAGCTTCTTAAATAAAAAACCCATTTCTGATGAAATGATACATTTACAAGAAAGAGTTAAGAACATGAATACAGTTAAATCTTTTGTTTAGGGCAATTGCCCGATTATAAGAACCAACATCTTATTATCAGATTAACACTCTTCTAGTCAGACTGTTTCTCTTATAATCAGAGTGATACTCTTTTAGTCAGACCGTTGCTCAGATCAGATCAGACATCTTTAAATAAAAGCCTTTAAGATATCTATAAGACTTAATCTATAAAGCTAAAACTCTTCAGAGTTTGGCTCTGATAGCTGAAGTGTTGTAGAAGTCTGTAAGAAATGACTTGTAAGATGCAGCGTCTTCGCAGTAATGCTCTTATAACACAACTCTTTTAAGCTACTATGAGATAATGTGAAAGAGAACAGAACACTTATAGACAACAAGTTTTGCTGTAAATAATCTTTAGCGTATTGCTCTTGCTGAAGATACCCTATAGGAACAAAGTAACTTGTTTTTAAAAACAACTAATTAAAAAGCTAGTTTAAAATAAACCAGTATATGCACTACTTTGAATTATATTAAGGCGTCATCCACTTCAATTCTAAATAGTTTTTATTGCATTATATATGAAGTAATTGAAATACTACTTAAAAACAAGTGATTGATAAACTACTTTGAATTATATTAAGGCGGCAACTACTCTGATTTTGACATGTTTTAATTGCAAAGTTTTATTAAATAGATTACAAGTTTATATATATTTAACAATGTTTTTTCATCAAATATTATTAACTATAGGCCATCAGTAATAGTTTTCAATTGGTTATTTTAAAGTAATTAAAAAAATAATTTAAATATAACTAGTTTAACAAGTTGTTGAAAATATATGCAGACGAAAGTCAATTGACTTATTTAGCGGACATCACCATACAAAATATGTTACTTCGTTCTATGGAAAATAGTCAGAATTTCAACTAGTTGTGGTTGACAAAAAACTACTTTATCAACTACTTTTAAATTAGTTGATTTGCCTACAGGGTAGTTATAGGACGTAATTAAAAACTAAAATTTTCCGTCCAGTGCTCAACTCTTAAGAATTGTTGCTTGGGAAGGTGTCTCCAGCATCGGTTTGTTTGTATTGTGAATGCGTTTGTGGTGCTGTTGGCATAGAGTATAAATTATTAACTAGAGATTGCATCAACTCTGCAAAATCTCTGGCATGTGTTAACAGAGGTTAACAGAGTTTTTTTTTCTTCATGTTTTTAATTGAAATAACTCTGTTAACACATGCCAGAGATTTAGCGGAGTTGATGCAATCTCTAGATAATAATTTACACTCTATGCTGTTGGTACGAAGAAAATTAGCAATGCCCCCAAGTGCGTTGACAAGTGCGTTTTTAAGTGTCCAAAAAATAGATATCAATAAATATGGAACTAACAAACGCATGCTTGAGTCAGTGCAGTCAAGTTCACAACCATGTGTGGAGAGTTAAAATGGAGAGTCGCTGGCATTGTATGCCCGTATATGTAATTGGCGTGGAAATTCGTCGTTCAACGATAAAAAAATAAGCAGTAAATATGTTTTCTGTATGTATGTCATTTATTTTATGTTATTTTAGATTTTTGAATTTAAAAGTTAATTTATTAAAAAGAAAAAATTATTAAGCTATCAAATCTATGTAACTGCGAAAACGCTTCGCCTCTCTCGTGTGTCCAACGACGCACCGGTGTTTTTTTCTTTCTCTTCTTTTTGTGCAATATTCTACGCGTATATGATACAGCAATAAGTAAAGTCTTTCATAATTTCGCTTTTACATCATTTCAGCTGCTTACAGCAGGTAAATTTCTTTGAAAACTATTTGGTGCATTCCTTCTCCCTACTCTGATTCATTAAAACATTATGGTACCACCCTGCATACCATACCACCCCAAGCGACGCCGGGTATTCCAGCTAGTATTTTTCTTTAAAAAAAATCGTCCGTACTTCTCCCTACTCTGATTCATTAAAAAAAAAAAATCATCAAAATCAGTTGAGAAACACTGGAAAAAATGGTACTTTGACTGTTTTTCCTTCGCCTATTTATAAACAGTGTGTCCCACAATTGAGTGCAACTATTTACGGAGGTGAAAGGTTATATTGAGCTGAGCAACAAATCATATAGGAGAGGTGGGAGAGTATATATAATATAGTTATTACAAAACAATGATATTTTATACTGCATAACTAATTGTAATCTCATTAATTATATCATTATTTTTTTATTTTTTTAAGTAAAAGTATAATTTTTTTAGTCAACAGCCAACTTTTTTATTTTTAGAGATATATTTTTGTTGTCATTGAAAAAAGAGTTGAATGATTTGTAAAATTGATCATAAAAAAATTTCATTTATTATGCGAAATTCTGAGAAATTCGCACTCAAAGTTGAAATTTGATTGAAAATCCCTTCATAAATAGTTGCACTCAATTGCGAATCACCATGTATGCATTTTCCAATGAGTCAATATAAATTCTAATTGCTGAATCGTAATAAAAGTTAGTTCGTCTAGTGGCTTGGCAGTTAAATTTCCTTTTCTTCCCAAACTTACGCGTTCGCTGTTGAGGAATCAATCGACGAAATCGTTTTCGAAAGAGGTCATATTTTGAATTTTGACTTAGTACGATTTAACAATTATACTATTTAACGAAATACGAACTAGGCTTCGCACATTGCCAAAATCTTGTACACAAGCTAGGGACCAATAGGTGTGTAAGATAGCAAAAAATAAACAATATATAAAGCATACAATTTTTTTGTTTGGTTCTTCGTATGAATTGCACCATGTATGAATATTGGGGCGGATTAATATTTTTTTTTAATTTTAGTATTCTACGATAAATTTAAGAAAGAAACTCTTTTGGAGTATATATGCATGGTAAATTTATTTTCCGCCAATTTCTGTTTTATAAAAATTTGATTATAAGGTATATTTCATATATATCACGCCACTGCGAAATTTGAAATATTTTTGGTCATCGAATATTTGGTCTGCGAATTTGGTCATCTATGCACAACAACAATAGTGAGCAAAAGTGAACTCTTTTCTAATAACAGTGCACTGTTTATTGCTTAATATCACTTTTGATGCTGTCTCATATTTATAACGCCATTTCAAAATTTTTAATAAAAACGATTTTTATTGAATTTATAAAAAAAAAAAAATATATTAAATTACTGTTCCATTGGCTCCAGTAATATTGTAAATGCGATTTGGCATACTTGCAATTAATTTTTTTAATGTGTTTTACTCCATTCTTCGAAAATTACTGATTTCCGTTCTTTCACGTTGCCAAATTGTCTGTTATTTTTATACACCTGGCGTACAAGTACTCCCCATATATTCTCGATGGGATTACAATCTGAAGAGTACGCCGGCAATGTTATATATATAAATCATTGTATAATATTATATAAATCAATGTTATTGGCCTGAAACTATCTCAATTTACGTAGATTGCCGCATTATCTTGCTGGAAAACTAGTTGTGTCTGTCCTTTTTTTTCCAAAAGTGGAGTCAAACTGCTCTCCAGCAGTTTCACCAAAACTTCTTTTTGAAAACGGAAGTGGTTCGCGGCGTATGTCGTATTAATAATGTCAAAATTCATCCTGGACATCAAGATTCCATTTTTTCTCATCGGAAAAAATGACATGTCAAAATTGAACTTCAACGTGGGACCCTTTTTTAAAACATTATTGAAAAGCTGACTGGTGGTCAATTTGTTCCAATGTTCCTTCTTGCCAATTCCAAACTCGTTCTCTTATGTTTGCTAGTATGAGCAGGAACACACTTCATAAGTTCACTACGGATATGTTTACACTGATGTAGCGCTCTCCATACAGGTGTTGGGGAAACCTTTTCAGCAACAAAACTCCGCAACTCTTTTAAACTGTGTGTAGTGTTGCTCGCAGCTCGGATTATTTTTCGCTGATCGCGGTAAGAGGATTTTTTTTTGCCCGAACATTTTGTTTTGCCGTCATTTTGAGGTTTGTTAAAACATTGTTGAATCACTCTATGGCTGCGGTTAATTCTACGTCCGATTTCCTGATTCTTTAATTTGCCTTTCTTTTGCCTTCTTCTTTAAGAATTTTTATATCTGGCCGTTACAAAAATATTTAAAATTTCGAAGTGGCGTTATATATATGAAACACACCTTATATGAAGGTGCACCATGGCGTATGAGTATCATTTAATAAAAGTTCATGTAATTTAGTAAAATGATACTCATACGTCACGGTGTACGGTGCATTTCTTTTTGGCAGAATTCCGTTTAGCCCTCTGATAACAAATTTGAAGTACGTCGTTGCCTGACAAGGTCCCCAGGGACCTTCTTTATGAATATGGGGTATGCTGCTTATAGTTATTACATTTTTTTCACCATTTTTTGTTTTCGTATTTTTAATGTAGTATTGTAGAATGTGTGTGGTTATATCAGTGGCGTAGATATGGGGGCACCGCGGGTCTGGACTACCCATGAGTCATGATAAGATTACCAAATCAAGTTAGTGCCAATTGATTCTATTAAGTAAAACACGAATCCAAATGTATATGAAGTGCGAAAAATTATTCTTTTTCTCAAAAAAGCTCTCAAAATTTGATTTAGTTTAGTGTTTAGTTTTTCTAAATTGATCAACAATAACTTAGATATAGGGACATGAATTTTTTACTTTTAGAGAAAAATTGAACAGCAACTTTTCTTAAAATGTACTTTCTTGTAAGTATGCTGTTTTATTGTTTAAAATATTGATTTTTTTTTTATTTTTGTGCTAATTTGTGTTAAAAAAGAATAAAAAAAAAAGAATGGAAAAAGTTGTGTCAGTCTGTGTGTGTGTGTGGGGTGTGCAGGGTGTTTATACATAAGACCTTCTTCAGCACCACGAAATCCACTTAAGCGGCATCAGTGGACTGAGAGCAGTGGCGTGACCTACGGATCCAATTTCAAGGTATACGAAAAACATTTCTAGGAGCCGTATTTTATAAATGCATCTGGAAATCCGCTAGCTAAGCGAGCTCGGTTTATGCCAAGCGTAGTCCATTTGATATTGAGTGATCGTGCAGACGTTGCAGAAGTGGGCGAGGATGAAAGGCTAGTTGATTGGTTGATGGTAACAAGTTTTATCACTGAATATGTTAAGTTCTCAGCATCTGAAACCTATTCGACCGTAACATTGCAATGATAGATAAATGAACTCCTATCATGCCCTGCATATTAAGGAATGTTAGAAGAAGATGGCCGAGTTAGAGGCAGAATTAGCCACTCTAAAAAAATATAAAAAAAAACAACATGATGGAGTTGACGTAATAAAATTGATTATCCCTTTTTATTTTTTTAGTACAAAAGCAACATTGCTTACTGTCATATCCTCTGTTTGACATTATACTCTTATTCAGTCAGTTGTATTTATAGTACCTGGATTAATATACCTTAGCCCGTATGATAATTCATTGATTTGCTCATTTTTTGTTCATTGAAAATCTAACTAGAAGAGTTCAAATAGTGCTTAAGCCTCAACGCAAATGGTATGAGTGTGTACGCGTATAGCACAAATTGGAGTAAAAAATGTGGGACGGAAATGTGGATCGTCGTTAAGTTTCGATCAAATATTAAGTATCAAATATTTTATTTTCAATAAATAATTTTACGTTTGTTACAAAGTAAGTAAATGATTTCTATTGTTTAATATTGTGAGAAATACAATAATTTTGAATTTTATTGCTATCCGATTAAAAATGTAACTAGAAATGAATGTAAATAAATTTTATTAATTTTCGATTAAAAATATGACCACATCTGTTTAATTTTTAATAGTTTGTTTGTTCAATAAACAGTACTTGAAAGTACTAAGTTTTGACTTTGAGAGCGAATTTCTCAGAATCAGTACTTTCAACTGATTGATTTCATCTTCACACGAGCACAGCTCGGGAACGAGTAAGTCTATAATGTTGGTTGATATATTGTTAAAAAGGTGATCTTATTACCTTTCCAATGAGTTCTTTAAATACGTATTATGTGTGTTTGTTTTTCTGCTAGAAACAATAGCATGAATCAACATCGTGAAATACTTCTTAACCCCTTAGCTCCCAAAAAGGAGCAGCGCCGACTTAAATTTCAACATATTATTGATCGTAAGAATATTACAAATCAAGCCTCATTTTTAGTTTTTGTTGTCATTTTCATGAAACCTATCGATCCTTTAGGAGCAGTGTGGATAGAAGCACAAGTTCACAATACACAGAGAGATACGATTGTTTTAACTTTGCCTTGGTATGTGACAGATTTTGTGTGCCTGATAGAGTAGCATCGGCATTGGGAACCGCTCTTTTCCAAGATTTTAAAATGAAATATCTCATCATGGATAAATCGAAAGTTCGCAGAGAAAAAGAGAAATGCAGACAAGAAGTGGTTCGCAAACGGTTAGATCATACCAATTTGTTAGCGTTTTCATTCGATGGCAGAAAAGATGATACTTTAACGACAGCTAAAGTTGATGAGAAGTATCATACTAGGATGGTAAAAGAACCTCATCTTGTTATTTTGAGAGAACCCAATTCTGAATTGATTGGTTACGTAAGACTGGAACATGAAACCGCTGAATACAAAACAACCAAATTAAATGATTTTTTCAACGATAAAAATATATCCTGGATGCATTAATTGGAATATGCACTGACGGTGAGCCAACAAACACTGGCCCACACGGTGGAATTATACGACGATTCGAATTGCTGTTAAAAAGACGATTGCATTGGTTCATTTGCCTTCTACACTTCAACGAACTTCCGTTTCGGCATTTGTTTGAAGCTTTGGATAAATCAACCAGCACTGGACCAAGATCGGCAACCGGAAAACTGAGCCGTCAAATCGAAACTTGTGAAACTCTTCCGGTAAGTTATTGCTATCACTCATTTATTATAATTGTCAACCATTTTTAATTATTTTATTATTACATATTTTCAGGTGGTGGACGGCTTCCAGAAAATTGAGTTGCAAAATATGCACCCGCTCCAGAAAAAAATTGAATTTTCCACCGATTCGAAGTACTTATACGACATGGCCCATACAATTTCTAGCGGCGTGGTTTCGGTGGATCTGGCTAACATCAAACCAGGGAAAATTGGCTCACCAAGGCCGCTAGATTATTACGATTATATGTGACAACGGAAAATCCAGATGAAAAATTTAAGAATTCTGGTTGAATTTATAATTAAATGTTATGTGCCAATGTACTTCAATATCAAGTATTACAGCTCTGTCGTGTACGGCAGTGCATTATTTTTCAACTTCATTAGTTGGTCACGATTTCTAGAACCTCGTTTACGCAAAATTGTCAATCAAGTAATTACAGATAGTTCATATTATGCCCATTCGGAAAATATCTTGTTATCAATGTTGTTTGATGATAGCAAAGAAAAGCGCGACTGTGCTATCAACATAATTCTACGCTATCGAACAGATGTTGACGACCCAACGCAACTTAGAGCTTATAAAAAACCAGATATAAAGTTTAATTGCACAAGTTACACGGAAATGATCAATATGAATGACATAAATAACGTATTTGAACCACCATTCACGCGAAGCATTCCGTACGATACATTGAAAGAATATTTAAATCAAGATGATCCACCGTTTAATGATCCAAAAATTGCATCACACATACAAGGAACGGATCGACATGTTCAATTGCTAGCTAGCGTTTCCAAACGGGTTATACCGGAAAATGTAGAGGCTGTTATGGCGACGACATTAGAGAGCGGTGCGAAATTGCCCAGACTTGAAAGTAAAAAAGACTTCAAACAATAATTTTTTTAGTTTCTTTTCTATAACTATCTTAAATTAATTTTTTCATTTACATGTGTTCTGACTAAATAAATTTCAAAAGAGAAAAAATAGATATTATTATAAATAAATAATAAATATTATTATAAATAAATAAATAAAAATAAAGAAAAAACATAGCCATTTCGCTGATTTTTTCATGTAAAGTGCCAAAACTGGTGATTTTTTGAAATATTTGTATGGGAAACCCCACAGGGGGGTTCCAGGGGGTGTGCCACTGGCATGGGTGGGCCAAGCCTCCAAAGTTAGTGGGGGTCGGTCATACATTTGGACTCGATTGGAGCACTCTAAATGGGTCAAAGTGGGATTTTTCAAAATTTGCCCCTACCCAAAAGTTCGACCCAAATTGGGGGACATCAGAATTCATTTTAGAGGTATCTTTCCTTCGGCAAAGTTTCTTATTTTGATCCCTAGAATACGATTTTCACAGAGCATTGAGCGATTTTTAAATCGACCCGCCCTAATATACATGGTATTCATTTAGAAAGAAAATCATTTTGTATAACTTTTTTTTATTATTTTTGTTTTAATTGTATTGTTATATAAGTGAACCTTTATAAGAAAAGTGTTTAGTTTTTTGGGTAAATTTTCGCATTTATCTTTATCTTCATTGCTCAAGTGCGTTTTAGGTGATGACTATGCAATCTATACCGTAAATAAGATTTTCATAAGCGGCTTAGCAATAAAAAGGTTCTTGCTTTATGTATGTTCAATATGATGTTATTTTTAAAATATTGTGTTTTGTGTATTAAAAAAAAAAACATTTGCATTTTAAAGCCATTCGGATCTTTAAACTCGATTTCTCAACAAACATAAAAACGCACTTCATAAAATTGCAATTCAGATTTTTAGAAACCTTTGAATAGGATTATTTTGTTTTTTTATTTATCATGAAAAATTCTTCCCATTTTTTTTTAAACATTTTTAAGCAGGGTACGGAAAGTACCGCGCGTATTCTTGAAACCAAAACGTATGCGGTCGTGGACGAGAATGTAAATAAGACTTTTCATGCTCATGTGACAGCAAACGAGCCTACGGAAATTAAAGGCAGGAGTGAAAGCTGAGCAGTTTATTGAGACATTTAGCTCCCAGTAGACTTTTATAATTTTTGTAGACTGGACAAAAAAAAAAAAAAAATGAAATATATGATTTCATGGCTAAAAGGTTCCACATGGCTTATATGTGGTACTATAGTTAGGTCATTGGTTTTTTTTTAGGTTCTGTAGACTTCTTGGACAAAAATATTGGATTTTTTGACAAATACTTTCCGCTTGCACAAATAGGTTTCAATTGTTATATTTTTGGAACTAGTTGGGTCATTGAAACTTTTTTTTAGGTTCAGTGAATTCCTTGAACACAAAACAAGATTTCATTGACAAATATATTCCACTTTCAATATTTTTGAAGCTATTTTGTTGGGTTCAATAGTCTCTTTCGACAAAAATCTTGGATTTTTCTACAAATACGTTCCACTTGCACTAATAGGTTTCACTTGTAATAGTTTTGGAACTAGTTGGGTCATCGGAACTTTTTGGGTTTAGTAGACACCTTGAATAAAATTTTTTTGACAAATAAATTTTACTGAGAGAAATAGGTTCCATTTTCAATATATTTGTAACTACTTGCGTTATTGGATTTTTTTTTGTATTTTGTGAACTCCTTGGACAAAATCTAGTTTTTTTACTACAAATAAGTTTTACTTGGGTTAACAAGTTTTACTTGCTAAGTTTTTGAAACTAGTTGAGTGATTGTTAACTGGACTCTATTTACTAAAATATGGGAATTTTTGCAAATAGGTTTCACATGCTATATTTTTTGAAATAATTTGGACATTCTAACATTTTTGCGATAAGTAAACTACTTGAAAAGAAATCTTGAAAGTTCACTTTGATATTCAACCGAACCCAAAAGTGCAAATGGAACCTATTTGTCCAAGTGGAAGATTTTTTTCCAAGAAGCTCACTAAGCCCAAAGAGTTGCAATGATTCAATTTGTACCATAAATAATGCAAGTGAAACCTATTAGCTATGGAACCATGCATTTTTGGCCAAGGAATCCACAAAAACTAAAAAAGTTCTAATAGGCCAAGTAGTTCTAAAAATAATACAAGTGGAACTAATTTGTCTTAGTGGATTTATTTTTCAAAAATGTTTGTCCAAGAAGTCCATTTAGCTCAAACAATTAAAAACGACTCAACTGGTTACAAAATATTGAAAGTGGAATCTATTTGTCCAAACGGAACCTATTTGCCAAAGATTTTTGAAGTAAGAAATCTACTAAACTCCAAAAAGTTCCAAGGACCCAAGTGGTTAAAAATGTAATACAAGCGGAACTTTTAAGTCCAAGTGGACTTTTTTTGTCAAAAAATTCAAGATTTTTGTCTAAAATGACCAATGACCAAAATTTTTTCTAAAATTGGAACCTATTCGTCAAAAAACCAAGATTTTTGTCCAAGCAGTCTACAAAACCCAAAAGGTCGAAAATACATCGACTTTTGTCTAAGGAGTCTATGGTCACTTTGAGCTATACCATGGCCTTTTTCATTAAATCATATACAGTGTTGGAAAAAAATAAGAACGAGTTAGTTTTTTGGGTTATTTATTTGATTTTTTTTTTACTATCAATTTTGTCAAAATAAAGAAAATTGGTAACTATGGCAGTAATAGCGCTTCAATAAAAGTTGTAATAGATTTTGACCCTGAGATTTATTGTACTCAAAAATTTAAAAATTTCACGATCACTGGAAGGCTTTCTATCTAATCATTCTTATTTTTTTTCCAACCCTGTATGTATATAATATTTTATATATTTTTTATTAATATATTTCATAAATTATCTCAGTTACGTACACGCTCGTTCTATAGCCTTGAAAATATGGCTCACGTACGTTGACATGACACGTTATAAAAGGTTCTCGAGCTTCTGCACCAAAATGGGCTATGTACAAGCTCACGTGCGTACACAAACCGATCTTTCGATGCAGCTTTATAAGGCTCAGTAATAAAATAATTAAATTTTCAGAATAGATGCCAATTATAAAGCTAGTAAGTATTCTAAAATCTGGAGAAAATTTGCAAAAGTTTGAATAGCAACATTTTTTTCAATATTATAACGACTTGAACTCTGACTTAAAATGACTAAACTGCAAAATTCCACTGAAAATACAAAGCCAACCACAAACACCTCAAATACATGTACGTACAAGGAGTGCAACAAATTATTCAGTTTACTTTGAACAGTATTTTATTTCCTTTCCTTTTAATTCATCCACAAAAGCTTTAAAGTACAAATAAAAACTTAGAAGCATGCATATTTTTGCGCACATGAATGCAATGCAAAGGCAAAGACGCACTCACCCTGACATATATGCACAATCCAAACACATGCACACAAAATCTAGCACACAGTTTTTAGTCGCAAGTGTGTGGATGCGTTATGCTTTAAGCTTTTGAAAATTAAATAAGAAAAAAAAGCATATAAAAACCACCCACTCATAAATAAGCTTATTATTTAGCCTCTAGTTATTATTCCTTCATTAACAACAAGTGCAGCAACTAAACAAACAACAACAGCAGAGCCAATGAAATAAAAATTAAAACTTTATTAATTCTAGTCTGTTGTTGTTGTTGGCGCTGATGTTGCCTTTGCATGCTTTTGTTTTAACTTTGAATGTAACAATAATAATACAAAAAAAAAAAATTGCTTTCCTAGTTGTTTTAGTTGCCATAAATCATTTTTTTTATGTGGTAACTGAGCATAAAAAGTTTCCGTTAAATACCAATTTTAGGGTACTTAAAAAAATGTTGCTGCAACATTGTTGCATTTTTAACACAAGAAACATAAAAAAAAATGTATGCACAATAAATCTACTGATTTTTTAATTGCTTTTCATTTGTTACACTCAAGGCAAAATGCAAAATAATTTAAAATAAATTAAGACAAATTCGCAATTTTAAGGATTTTTCGTGAAATTTGTGTATATGTACAATAGGCATGGGCATAGCCAGGATATCAGTCTGTAAGTATGAAGTTTGATTTATAAAAAAGGCTCTTTAGCTGGAAAAACTTGAATTTGAAATTAAATTTAGTTTAGTTTTCCATGGACTTCTGATGTCTAGAGCGAGCATCTGCCCCCTTCCCTCTCGCTGTGCCCATGACAATAGATATTTTGAAGTTTAAATATATTAGACTATACATTTATTTTTCCTAATGTAATAATTTATTAAAATTTCTGTGAAACTGTGTATTTTATTTTATAAACAATTTTGTTTTTGATATCATATGAATTGAATATTAAGGGAGTATTCCTGGTTGGCAAACATCTTTTTTTGATTTTTTTTTTGCATATTCTTATAGCTTGGATATTTGAATTCGAAATACTTTAGGAGACATGGCCTTTTTTGTTCAGCAATGTTTTCGCCAAAATGCGAATTGCCTAATTTGGCTACTTTTTGAATACAACTGTTTGAAACAACCACCGAATTTCGTTCAACGCGTTCTTTAGTAGGTAATAACTTGTTTGTATACGCATTTTAAAAATAAATGAATACACATTTTAGAGCTTGGGCATTCGAATGTTGGCAGCGTTTAGTTCACTTTGAATTGAGTTATAAACCGGACGAGCGCGCTTCAAGCATACGTATGCACCACTAAATCAGAGAGTCCAGGAAGCAATCAAACCTATTTACGAAGCACTGTCAGCCGATGATTTGTTGAACAGATGACTTAGCTGCGAAACACAAAACAGCAACGAATCGTTCAACGCTGTGGTCATTCACACCGAAGCATATGCATACCGGCGAACGCTCTATTGAGATTGCCAAATATATTGCAACTGTCATATTTAACGAAGGTTTTTTGCCAATACTTCAAATAATGAGCCTAATGGGCATTCCGATTGGCACATATGATTTAGCCATGTCTCGGAACGAAGAACGTTTGAAAAGGTCCGAAGCCAGAGCTCTGGCCGCATCAAAAGAAGGTGGAACTACCCGAAGAGCACAAAGAGCCACTGAGTCCTCATTTTTTGTAGAAGAGAAAGGAGTTCTCTATGGGGCTGGCATTGCAGATTGATAAATGTACATAAGTATTTCACAAAAAAAAAAAAAAAATATTTTAGTGCCTAAAATTTTCATTGAGTTTTTTCCAAATCACGTTTTTGAACTTCGAAGACACTTTTCTCCGGTTCTACTGAACCGATTTTAATGAAACCAAGTGCAATCGACGCAGAATTATCAACTTTTTTTCAAATGCTCAAATTTTTCATTTCAATTTGTTTTTGATGCAAAAAAATAACTTCAAACTTAAACGCGTTTATCTCGAAACCACGTTTTTCGAGTTTGCGGCCCAGATTGAGATTGAAACAAAGTGCAATCGACGCAAAATTGTTATCATTCTAGTCTCTACCTCAATCACAATTTTAAAAAGTTTTTTACTATTTCTTTTTTTTTACACTAAATTAAAAAAAAGACCCAAAATCGGTTTTTCAATGACCGCCATTTTTTAAAAAATAATCGCAAAATTATGATTGAGGTAGGAACCAGAATACCAACTGTACTAAATCTAACGCCGTTTAATTTTTCCATTTCAGATGTTCCAAAGTTGGGTTATCCGGGCCGCAAGTAGCATATCTTTTTTTTCGACGCCTTACTTTGAAGGCCGACAACTTTTTGAACAGCCCTCGTACAAAGAAAAAAAATTTTTTATTTAACTTAATATGTTTTTAATACAATAAAAACACAGGATTTAAATAACTCTTTGCGTTTTCAAATGAGAAGTTTTTCAAAAAGGGTCCAAAAACAGCCTTTCAACCAGGAATACTCCCTTAACATTGTTAAGCTACTGATTGCATTTCGTTTTTGGCTTTATTGCCATGTTCAGGAAATAAATATCGAAAACTGTTACGAATATTATTACTAAACATGGAAATAACTCTATGCAAATATTCTACTCCGGACTTTTTATCGGTCATATATTTGGTTAAACTACAATTCAGCAAATAATTTTTTAAATTTACATAATTTTTTTGAATATTACCAACATAAAATAGTAGGTCTAGTACACTTGCACTATTATTTTTGCCTGTGTGTAAAAGTCATTTTGACATTTTCGGATTTGTTGTTTTAAATAAGTTATTCTAAGTGATTTACGAGCATTAAAAAAAAAAAATTTTGTGAACTTCTACGCATATCAATGAATTAAGTCAGTTTGGTACCCTACTCCGGTATATTATGTATGGTAGCTGAAATATGTTTAATATTTAAATTCTTTACTTTTTCAGTTACAAACAATAAATTATAAATTTTTTTATTTGTTACAATTGTTAATTTCTACCTTACTTTTTAAGTTATTCGAAAAATTTTTGGGTATAAAAGATGAGTTAACATATAACTAATGAGTTAATGAGTTAACGTGTCACTACAAAAACGGAACGCAATCGAAACATTTTTGAATCGAATGATTACGGACGATGAAAAGTGGATCACATTCGACAATAATGTGTGAAAAGATCATGAAAGAAGCAAGGTGAAGCCTTACAAACGGTGGCAAAGCTAGGATTAACAAAGGCTTAAGGGGGTCTTCTCATTGAGAAACTTTTTTTTCAACTTTTTTTTTTTGCATTTATTTATCTTGGGTAGTTGTGAATATGCCCCTAAAAGGATTTTTAGAAATTCGAAATACTTTAGAAGATACAGCCTTTTTTGTGAAGCAAGGTCTGATGGACAAGAAGGTGATGGAGGTAATAAAACCAGCTTACGAAGCGCTGTCGGCAGATAATTTGCTTGAAAGATGCCTTGGATCTGAAACTCAAAATTACAATGAGTCCTACAATTCTGTTCTTTGGTCACTTTCGCCCAAACACATCAACTCAGGCGCACGCACCATCGAAGTGGCCAATTTCATTGCAACGTGCCTCTTCAACGACGGTTTTATACCCATACTTAAAATTATGGGTTTGATGGGTATTGCGATTGGCAAAAACGCATACGAATACGCACTATCTCGCAATGAAGACAGATTGAACCGATCAGAGACTCGAGCTGCGGCATCATCAAAAGCTGGCAGAACGGCTCGCAGAGCAGAGAGGGCAGCAGAAAGCAGTTTCTACGAAAAAGAGGAAGGTGGCCTGTATGGAGCTGGCATCGCCGACTAATATTTGTAAGTAAAAATTGTCAGCTCTTTAAAACTGCATTTAAACATTTTTGATTTTTTTTTTTTTTTCCCAAAAAAATTACTTCAAACTTTAAACGCGTTTATCTCGAACCCACGTTTTTCGAACTGGCGGCCATGATATCTCCAGTTCAACTGAACCGATTTTCATGAAACAAAATGGAATCGACGCAGAATTGTCACCATTCTCGGGTGAACCTCGACCATAATTTTAAAAAATTTTTTACTATTTTTTTTTTACACTAAACTACAAAAAAAAAACCCGAAATTGAAATTTTTTTTTTGAATGGCCGCCATTTTGTCAAAAAAAATCACAAAATTAAGCTTGAGGTTCACCCGAAAATTACATCTATACTGATTATAATCCCGTTTTTTTTTTCATTTCAGACGCTCCGGAGACCCGGAATCGTGGCCGCCGTGACGACACCTTTTTTTTTCACCACCAACTTTGAAGTCTCATTACTTTTTGAACAGCCCACGTATCGAGGCAAAAAATTTTTTTATTTACTTTGAACCTTTTGTAAAACAATAAATAAAAAAAGTTTTCAATTATTCTTTGCGTTTTCAAATAAGAATTTTTTTAAAAAGGGTCCAAAAAACGGGTTTTGAATGAGAAGACCGTCTTAAGAAAGGTAATGCTCTGCGTCAGGTGGGATTGGAAGAGAATAGAATTATGACAACCTAGTCAAACGATCGATTCTGTTTTCTACTATCAACAATTAACGAGATTCAAGCAAGTAATTCAATTAAAATGACCAGAATTGATGAACAGATAAGGTTTTGTGTTTCATCATGACAACGCCAGATCACACATATCTTTGATGGCCCGGCAAAAACTGAGAGAGGTTGGCTGGGCATCCACTATATAGCCCGGACCTTGTACCTTCATATTATTATATGTTTCGATCTCTGCAGAGCTCTCTTAATGGTGTAAATTTAAATTCTATGGAGGTTCGCAAAACGCACTTGGATCAGTTTTTTGCTCAGTAAACAATGAAGTTCTAAACAGACGGAATAATAACTTTAGCCCAAAAATTGAAAAGGTTTGTGGCATGACCGTCTGTCATGTCAACCCTTTTTTATGGTATTAAGTGATATTAAGTGGGTTAGCTGAGTTTATCGCTCTGCATATTTTAGCAACACTTTGTTGTGACCCACAGATCGAAAATGATCCTCGTCGGTTACATGTATGTGTGTCGCTATGCAAGAAGCGTTTAGTCAAGCACATTCCACAGTACGGCGACGCTGTTATCGCTGTGAACGACACAGCGGTAATATGAGCCGCCGCTCCCAAACCGAGTCATAATTGATGCTTGCTCTTGAACTATGCGCGCTTGGCTCAAAGTGACGGTTCGTCATAATGAATGACGAATCATTGCTTTGACTGTTGATATTGGCAGCGTCTACCGGTGCGCTGGCTTAGCTACCCAGCGCATAGACAGGGCTAACTCGGTAGGTGTGTTTTTCGAGCGAGAACATATAAAGGCTAGCGCATACATAGTTAAGGGGATTGTAGTATAAACGATGGATAAAGCTTATATCGTGGTTGCGGCAATGGCCTGCGCGACAGTACTGTTATTTGCACTGCAACGTATAAATATTTTATGGTGGCATCGACTGTGGGCCATGCTACCTTAAGCTGACTAAAAAGCAGATCAGTTGGATTTCGTCCGCGCCAAACTTAAGTTCGAAATCGCACCTGCTCCCCCCTAGCGAATAAATTGAAGGAACTGGATGTTTGAAATTTTGTAAATATTGCGTAATAAGTAAACTATGAATAAACTATAATTATTGGTATTTTTATCAGTTTAAAAAAAATATCTTCCAAAGGTTATTGATCAATACAGCACACATATTTGGTTTAATAAATCTCGTTGAAAATATAAGAAAGAAGTGTTTAATTTTTGGTCAAATTTTTAACCGAACTTTTTCGAATATTTAACAATTTCGTAGTGGAAAATAAGCATTAGGCTTTCTTATCTTAGTATCCGTGGCATAATGTTTAAGTGTGTGGTGGGACGGTGGGGGCGGCTCGCACCGGGTGTCAGGCACCAAGGTGATTATTTTTTCTTCTGTTAAGCCTAAACTGTTCGTTCATTAAATTTCTAGAACTGAGCTCAATATACTGCAGTCATAAGGAAGCATGAAAATCAAAATGCATTTTATTCTACTTTCCTTTTAAGGCATACATCCCCTTTAAGATTATAAAATAAAAATCCCGAATTTTTGATCCCATGTCTATATACGTATATTTTGACCTAAATTGCCGTATCTACACAAAATTAAGGAATAATTTCAGAATAAAACGCAGTATTTATACAAACAGAATCAAAAGTGCCGTATCTACACGTAGATGCCACATTTTGCCTTTGTTTTTTTATTTTTTTCATAGACACAATTCCCAATCCAGTCATACAAAATAGAATTTGAGTCATATAAAATTTTTTCAATTTTTGATTATACATACTTTTTTATATCTTGGAGGTTGGAACTTCAATAACTTTTTCATTAATTCAAAACACCAATACAATTCCAGTAAAGAAATTGAAAAATTCAATTGAGATATTCAATTACCAATTCCAATTCCTGTAATGGAATTGACGACTTTTTCCAATTCCATTTCTGAGGAATTGAAACGTTCAATTACCAATTACAATAACTGTAATGGAATTGTAGATTTTTTCCAATCCCATTCCTGAGGAATTGAAATGTTCAATTACCAACTACAATACCTGTAATGGAATTGAAGATTTTTATCAACTCCACATCTGAGGAATTGGGATGACTAATTACTAATTTCTTATTCCAAGGAATTGGAGCGTAGATCTTTAGAAGGATATTTCTCTCTATACGCATATAGAGCGTGACTTTTTTTCGTTCGACGAGAGAGGGCTCTGCTTTTCAATTGCCTTGTGAGCCCATAGTAACACCTGTTGGTAAGAGTTGACCTTTCTTTGATCTCAATATTGATATCGTAAATAGATTTTATATTGGATCCCAGATGGACGAAGTCCTTCACAGCCTCAAAGAAGGTCTGGCAACAGTGAAGTGGGTTTCTAGGCACTCGGATTTTTTATTTGTTGACACCAGATGTTTCATCTTATCTGCGTTGACTGTTGACACTTGTTCTAATTTGGAGAATGCTGCACTGACTTAGCGTGTATTATGGCCAATGATTTCGATACCATCAGCTTACGCTAGTAGCATATCACTTTTATTGAATATAGTGCCACTACGTCTCAGATCAACAGCTCGGATTATCTGCTCAAACCTCTAACCTCGATCAAACTTCGCCTGTTAACAAAAGGGAGAGGGGAGGGGGAGGGTAGAGGTCCTTCCAATTTTAACTGCGCTGCTAGTATTGCTCAGTGTCTTCCTGAAGAAATTGATTAACTTCGGAGGTATAGCAAATTCAGACATTGTAGAGTGTAGCTCATTCCTTATTGGAATGTCGAAAGCGGCTTTGAGTAATCGACAAATATCTATTTCGGTCATTGTCGCCGATCTATTTTTCCAGGGTTTTCTCCAAGATTTGTCGTAACGTAAAGATTCGGTCGGTGGTAAATTTTGCTGGTATGACGCCATACTGATAAGATTCATACAGTGTGTTTACATAATACGCTCGAGAAGTCCTTATATGCGATATTAAGATGGCATTATTGTTGGCGCAAATTGTGGGATCGTCTTTCTAGTGGATTGGGCAGAGTACCAACACGATTAAAAATAGCTTTGTCCAAGCTTGCCTGAATTTCACTTTAAGTTAAATGACGATCTTGCAATATCAGTGCACACAGAGCATCAACGTTTTTTTTTTGGTTGACCAACCAATTTTCAACAACTTTCACCTAATTCGTTTTGGAGCGAACTGTAACCTCAATTGAATTCGGAGAGCCAACTAAATTCGGTGTACCGGTATGAGCAGGAATACTATTAAAAACGTTGTGCTAATACCAAAAGGTAGCGGCTCTCTGGAGGATCCCTCAGCCTACCGACCTATATGCTTGCTCGACACGATAGGCAAGATCTTCGAGAAATTGCTGTACAACCGCCTCGAAGAAGCAATACAATCCAGAGGAGGACTCTCGAGCCAACAGTTTGGTTTCCGAAAGAGTCACTCTACGTCCGATGCCATAAAACTGGTTACACGCATAGCAAGTAAAGCTATCGAAGGCACTAGCTGGAAGAAGGGGGCAAAGCAGTATTGCCTGGTGGCAACGCTGGATGTGCGAAATGCCTTTAATTCCGCAAACTGGGATACGATAATGAAAGCGCTCACAAAATTTGAAATTCCACGTTACCTCTCTAAGATATTATCGAACTACTTCGATGGTAGAATACTACGCTATGCAACAGACGAGGGGATAATGGTGTATAACGTCTCCGGTGGTGTCCCACAGGGGTCAGTCCTAGGGCCCCTGCTGTGGAACGTTATGTATGACGACGTCCTTAGACTCGCAGTTCCCACTGGCGTTAAGATCGTCGGCTTTGCGGACTACCTAGCGGTTGTGGCCACTGCAAAACATCTTGAAGAAGTCGAGGCATGCATTAAATACCTTGGCGTGATGATTGACTCCCGTTTAACATTTAAACAGCATCTCCAGTATGCCCATAAAAAAGCATCCAACGCATGCATGTCTTTATCGAGAATGATGCCGAATACGAGAGGCCCCAAACAGGCGCGCAGGATACTACTCCTTAATGTAGTACGATCCAACGTGATGTATGGGTCAACGGTGTGGGCCACAGCAATGAAAACGAAGTCATACCGACGTGGTGTTGAATCAGTGCACAGACTTGGCGCACTCAGGGTATGCTGTGCCTTCAGAACAGTTTCCGAGGATGCAGCATTAGTCCTTGCAAGCTCGATATCTATCGACCTTCTAGTAGAGGAAACGCTGTTCGAAGTCAATAGCGAAAACTCAACAGTTCGCAAAAGACTCGCACGGGAGAGAAGCCTGCTAAAATGGCAGGATCGCTGGGATAGTTCAGTTAAGGGTCGATGGACTCATCAGCTCAGCCCTAACATTACCCCTTGGTTTGGTAGAACTCACGGCTCCATGAACTTCTACATTACGCAGATTTTAAGCGGGCACGGTTGCTTCAGGGCATATCTGCACAAATACAAGCACGTAGCAGATCCCTATTGTACCCATTGCGAGGGAAGTATACCAGAAGACGCGGCCCATGTCCTCTTCGAGTGCCCCAAGTTCCAAAATGCGAAACGGTAACTGATCAAAACTTGGTTACCCTTATTACCAATTATTACCAATTTATATATTTTCAAATAACTGCTTGTAGGGTGCTACAAAATATATCAAAATTTTCCACTTCAACAGTGATTGGCTTGATGCATTGCCTGTTTTGCATGTTAACATACAAAGTCGATAGAAATATTATGTGAAAAAATGCAATACTACCCAACATGCCACAAAAAAAAAAAAAGAAAAAATCGAGTAGCAAGAAGCTTACATTTTCATAAGCGTATCGGCGACAATATGTTTGTATTTATAATTTTTGCTTGAAATCTGGTTTTGTTTATGCAATTTTTGTTGTTTTATTGCACACAAAACAATTCATATGGTTTTATTTTTAAATAAAATTTTGTGCATATATTTTGGGCGAAAATTTAATATGCCAATGATAATATTTTGACTCGCATATTTTTGTTTCTAGTTGTCATTTTATTGCGCTCGTGAGAGTGTGGGTGATTGTGTGTATGTGTGTGTGGAGATGTATGCTTATGTGTTATTGTTTGTGCTTATTTTGTTGAACACATGTAAATTATGAATTTACAAAAACTAAACAAAAGCTTAACAACACCCACACACACACACACACACACACACACACTCACACGCATACTTAGACAAAAATAACACACTAGCACCAATTATAAAACACAAACAGCTACAAAACATAAGCTTTGCTCCCCCGAATATTGTTGGACTTCATTAAAAGTTGCCAAAAGTTTTCTGGCCATGCATTTAAATTAATTTTTGAATGTTGTTAAATATTTTGTGGTTTCAATTAATTTGCTTTTAATGGTTATGTTTGTACAAGTATAAGCACAATGACAGACAAACACACAGGCACATACAAACTATCATAATAGATAAATACTTTTATGCTTGCATAGGCGGGCATTTAATAATAATGCTGGATTTAATAAATCCTTGATTATGAATTATTTTTCCCCGCATTAGAGTTGCTCAAAATTGAGCTAGAATTAAAATTAGATTATTTGTAAATATTGTGGCAGCATTGGCAGAAATGTTTTCAAAAATGTTTAGATTGCGGTTGATTAATATTTAAATAGCTGACACATGGCATATGGTCTCTAATGGTCATATATGTAGAGAATGTAGCTTAGATGTTACGAGAATCGATGAGAGTTTAGAAAATCATTTAATAAAATTTGATCTAAGGAAACTTTTTTGCTCGGAAAAAATCTTTTCACAAATTATTATAAGGAAGGTAATTGGCCCAGTTTTGTCAGATTTATTATTCTGCGATGTCATAAAATACCATAAAATACGCAGGCCATAAAGGATTACTTACCTATGTTTAGATGACCTTTGGTTTTTGCAGAATAGTAGAAAAATACTCATCGAGGCACAGTGTCGCGAGGTGGCTAAAACTAAGTTTTTTTTAATTTTGTTAAAATTGTAATGCTTTTTACTAGAAAATACTTAAGTTTAAGTGGAAATTAATTTTTTTTCATAAATTAAGAAGTTTTTTTTTTCAAATTGAACTTTTTTTACTATTACTATTACTATTACTATTTTGAAGATAAGTACTTATTTCTAATATCATCTCACAGGACGTATTTCACCCATCAGCAGCAAAAATATTAGGCAAAATGTACGCGTCTGAAAAGATAGAGCTTCCGAAGAACCAATCCGTCAATGTGATTTTTTGTTTCGACGTTTGGCTATATTTATGACTATATAGGTGAAAACAGACTAAGTAAAAAACAAAGTTCTTATAATATTTGAAAGCGAATTACTAAAAAAAAAACAACCGATTACAAAATCACTACAAAGTAAAAAATAATTTTAAAAATACTTTTCCTTTTAATTTCTTGGTCATATTTGATAATTTATTTAAAAATATTATTATATATGAAATCTTATTATCTTAATTTTTTTCTTATTTGTTTTATTATCATAACTATATTTATTTCTTGATGAATACAAAAGCTTTTAAGGTTGGCGCTAATATAATCAGACTTTTCATCAGAAGCGCCAACTTCAAAGCATTTGGAGTCATCAAGAAATAAATATAGTTATGATAATAAAACAAATAAGAAAAAAATTAAGATAATAAGCTTTCATATATAATAATATGCTTAAATAAATTATCAAATATGATCAAGAAATTAAAAGGAAAAGAATTTTTAAAATTATTTTTTACTTTGTAGTGATTTTGTAGTCGGTTGTTTTTTTTTATTTTTTAAATTTTTATTTCTTCCTTTTTAGAGAATATGATAAATTTTCGAAAAAAGTGTATAAACAACATAAATAAAATTGTTCCGAAAAAATTTGTTCTATTAAAATCTGAACGTTTGTTGGTTATTTCAAATATCTGCCTCTTAAATTTAAATTAGATGTCACCTGTTTTGAAATTATTATACCCATTCTTGTAACGAGTTTTATTACCCTAGTGTCAATATTATTCGAGATATAGTGTTTTCCAAATATTGCCACGTCCCTTTGTTAAATAAGCACCCTCTTTCTGGAGCGTTATTTCCAATAATTGTGCCTACCCCTGTACTTTATTTCAGTACCCCAGCGTCAATATTAACTGCGATAGTGTTTATCTAGTATTGCCACGCCCATTTATCGAATAGCGCCTACTTTATTGACCATAATTTTTAATAATTCTGCCTACCCCTGTACTACAATAAATTTGAGTGCCCTAGTGTCAATATTATTCGAGATACACTGTTTTTCTAATATTGCCATGCCCAGTAGTCGAAATCCGCCCACTTTCTTCACCGTAATTTTTATACCAACTTGCAGTACCATAGTATCAATATTATTCGAGATAAACTATTTTTCTAATATTGCCACGCCCATTTGTCAAATAACGCTCATTTTGTTGACGGCAACTGGTAATAATTGTGCCTACCACTACACTAAATTTCAGTACCCTAGTGTCCATATTATTCGAGATACAGTGTTTATCTAGTATTGCCACGCCCATTTGTCGAATAACGCCCACTTTATTGACGATAATTTGTAATTATAATGCCTACCCCTATACTAAGTTGCAGTAGTCTAGCCTCAAAATTATTCAAGATACACTGTTTTCCTAATATTGCCACGCCCATTTGTCAAATAACGCCCATTTTCTTGACCGTAATTTTTATTAACTGTGTCTACCGCTACACTAAATTTCAGTACCCTAGTGTCCATATTATTCGAGATACAGTGTTTATCTAGTATTGCCACGCCCATTTGTCGAATAACGCCCACTTTATTGACGATAATTTGTAATTATAATGCCTACCCCTATACTAAATTGCAGTACTCTAACCTCAAAATTATTCAAGATACACTGTTTTCCTAATATTGCCACGCCCATTTGTCGAATTACGCCCATTTTCGTGCCCGTAATTTGTAATAATTGTGCATACCCCTACACTAAATTGCAGTACCCTAGTGTCAATATTATTCGAGATACAGTAGTATCTAGTATTGCGAGATCTATTATTGCCACGCCCAGTTCTCGAATTCCGCCCGCATATGATATCTATCTGTACCTCAAAAATTATGGCAATCAGGCATATGGTTTAGGAGTTATCGATGAACATACATTTAAAAAAAAAAAAATAAAAAAAAAAAAAAACAGAGAAACCGACGAACTTGAGAACCTCCTCCTTTTTGAAGTCGGTTAAAAATAACACATAATAACATATCTCCGGTTTCTTCATATGTAAAGTATATTGTTGCCATAAGTATTATGTCAATTTTTTTAAAGAGTTTAGGCGTTTTAGAGACCCAACTTTTACAAAGGTCGTCATTTTTTGGTGCACCATACACTCTAAAATATTTGTTGAAATTTGTTGTCAAAATGAATGTGAATTTTTTTCGAATTTTCAGTTGTTTACATTTATACCATTTTTTCACATTTTGTAAAAAAGAAACAGTAATTGTTTAATTTTTAACAAAAAGTTATGCATAATTGAAATATGCGTCAAAAAATGTTTAAATTGCAACACAAACGTGTGTAATGGTGAACACAAGATATATTAAAATTTCAAATAATACAGAAACTGTTAAATTTTAAGCAACAAATAATGCAAAATTAAAATATAAACAAAAAATGTTTAAATTCCAGCACAAAAATGTGAAGTTTGAGCACAAAATGTGTGTGCATTGGTTTTTGCCTTCATTCATATTAATATTTATCGTGCGTGGATCGGTGCGTGCTTAGTTCAGTTTAAACGTTTGATTAATCTATCTATATCTATATCTATATATATATAAAATTGTAAAAAAAAATCTGTACATTAAATATTTTTTTGAAATTCTTTTTGCGATTTTGAACGATTTTGACGTTTTGAATGACGCTGAGTCCAAAAATCGCATTTTCAAAATTTTTGTCTGTATGTCTGTCAGACTGTTAAAGCATCACGCGAAAACCACTGGATGGATTTAAATGAAACTTGGGATCTAGGTTCCTTATATCCCCGGTCATAACATATGCTACTTTTTATCGAGTAAAAAAGGTTGGACCCGGTTGGGGGCGCTGCGATCGAATTCCAGGCATTCGTTTTTTCAGCTTATCTCTGAAACCGTTCATCCGATTTGCATGAAAATCTGTATGTAGATGTTCTCGGATACGCTGAGTTTTTTTGATTATCTACTCTGTTCTATTTTGAACACCAGAGGGCGCTGTAGTGCAAATATTTTAAAAAACCTTCGAAAAACTCCTAAGACGTTTATCCGATTTGCATGAAAATTAGAATATAGGAGTATTCTGAAACGGTGAACGTTTTGGACTTATCTTTTTTGTGCTATCTTAAACACCAGAGGGCACTTTAATACAAATCTTAGGAAATCGTGAAAAACTCCAAAACTGCTCATCCGATTTGGATGAAAATTAGTAAATAGCGATTTTCGAGTACGGCAAGGGTTTTGGTGCTATTTTTTTGACTCTTTCTCGAAACTAGAGGGCGCTGTTATACAATTTGCACGTGTGTATGTTATTAAACTATTCCTTAACGGCTGCACTGATTTAAAAGAAATTTTTTGTGTGTGAGTGGATCTCTTGATGGTTCAGATTCACAATTGGACCCGGTAGGTGGCGCTGCAATCGTTTTTTTAGGCATTTTGTTTTTAAAGTTTATCTCCGAAACCGTTCATCCGATTTGCATGATAATTTGTATATGGTGACGTTTTATGACTTATCTACTCTGTTCTGTGTACAAATATTTTAAAAAACTTCTAAGCTGTTTATTCAATTTTCATGAAAATTGGTATATAGGGGGTTTTCTAATAAGGTGACTGTTTTGGACTTATCTCTTTTGTACTGAACAAATCGTAAAAAAGTAGAAAGCCGCTCATCCGATTTCGATGAAATATTTTATTAAAGAATTTTCGTGTAGGGCAACATTTTTGGCGTTATCTCTTTTGCTCTGTTTCAAAAAAGTAGAGGGCGCTGTTGTACAATTTGTACGTGTTCATGTTATTAAACTGTTCCTAAACGTCTGCACCGATTTTGATAAAATTTTTTGTGTGTGCTTAAGTGGATCCCTGAATGGTTCAGATTTGCAATTGGACCCGGTAGGCGGCGCTGCGATCGGGTTCTACGAATTTTGTTATAATAGTTTGTCTCCGAAACCATTCATCCGATTTACACAAAAGTTTGTATTTATGGGTTTTTTCGGGTATGGTTGTTTTTATGACTTATCTATTATTACAAATATTTTGAAAATCTCGAAAAACTCCTAGCTGTACATCCGATTTGCGTGAACATTTGTACATAGGAGTTTTCATTTACGGTGGGTATCTTGGACTTTTTTTTCTGCTTAATGCATGAGTCCTAAGCTAACCTAACCAATTTTGAACAAGAATGGGCATGACAAACTTATTTATTGGCAGTTAAGGAACACTTATTGCGTTAGTAGGTATCATTGCATAACTTGAATGATATCTACATAAGTGCTCCTTAACGGTTCATTTACTTGATTTGGACTCAATTCAGTATACTACTTTACCAAAGCACAGAATTTTCGGAATCTATGCCATATACCATACATCAAATTATCATAGACTCTAACCGCCACAACAGCCTTTTGAATAGACAGTTTTTTATAAGGGACAGTCACCTTAAATGAGTGTCTTGCATCAAACATGTTCGTTTTCATCAAAGGCTTTGATGAAGACAAAAATATATGAATTTCAATAGAAAGTAATCTTGTTAATGTAGAACATACATATATCGCACAAATCAAATTACGAAATTGTACGATTATTATAATGGAAAAACATACGAGTATCGCATAGATACTATACGACAATAGTACAATTGTTATAATGTAGAACATACGTGTATCGCATAGATCATATTACGAAAATAGTATGATTATAAAATGAAGAGCATACATATATCGCATGGATCATATTACGAAAAATAGTACCAATTATTATAATGTAGAGCATACATATATCGCATAGATCATATTGCGAAATAGTACGATTATTATAATGTAGAACGTCCATGTATCGCAAAGATTATGTTACGAAAAAGTACGATTATCAACCCTTTACTTCATCTTCAGTTGAAAAATCACTAATTGTGATGAGCAGCCATCCAGTGAAGACACAAATTTAGTTCTGGCTTATGCTCTCAAATGCATAAAGAATCCAGCTGTGTATGTAACATTCACTCCCTTAATCCTTTACACATTAAGAGCTTGGAAACATAGGCTCTGAAACGTTATTTAGTTGCTTTCCTTGGCGATGTAGCCAAAACGGAACTATAACCGAGTACTCCATAGCACGGTTAACATCACAAAAATTAGGCACCAAGGACAACCATCCTTATGAAAATAATTGCCTAGTTCTGGCTTATGCTCTCAAATACAATAAACCTACACTATGCATAATATACATTAGCTAAGATGTTATCATACTAAGAGTCTGGAAACATAGGCTCTGAAACCTTATTTAGTTGCTTTCCTTGGCGATGTAACCAAAACGGAACTATGAAGAAATTATCCCACAAACATAGTTAACCTCTCGCCAAAATTTTCAGCCGAAGACCGTCAAAACTTCAAACTGTGCAGCACATAATTAGAGTCCAATCAACCGATTTTCTAGAGGAAGACACAATTATTTTACAAAACCTGTATTAAAGAATCTTTAACATATGTCAAAGGCACCATTACATAACTTGAATGATGGCTTAACTAAATATTCCTTAATACATACTCGGTCATACTGTAGAGTCCATCAAGCAGTCAATCACTACCCTAGCAATTAAATCCAAAAATCTCCACACAAAATCCCTTAATGCATGAGTCCTAAGCTAACCTAACCAATTTTGAACAAGAATGGGCATAACAAACCGTTAAGGAGCACTTATGTAGATATCATTCAAGTTATGCAATGATACCTACTAACGCAATAAGTGTTCCTTAACTGCCAATAAATAAGTTTGTCATGCCCATTCTTGTTCAAAATTGGTTAGGTTAGCTTAGGACTCATGCATTAACTTAAGAAATCATGAAACACTCAAAAACCACTCATCCGATTTAGAAAGAAATTCGTGTATCTGATATATAGGATTTGATTATCAAATTTGGAAAGGGTTTTGGCGTTATTTTTTTTATTCTATCTCTAAAACCAGAACGCGCTGTTGTACAAATACCGCAAAAAGCTCAAAACAACTCATCCGATAAGTACAATTTTTATAGGTGATTTTCAGGTGTGGTGAGTCTTTTGAACCCCAGAGGTCGCTGTACTACAAAATACAGTAAGGCGTATATTCCACTTTCTTTTTTCTCAAATCAGGACAGAAAATAAGAAAATGCCGAATTCTGTGGTATTTGAGAGCGCATCAACACATGCGCAAGTTGCGTCGTAAGTTGGCGTTGTTTTGGCGAATTGCCAAAAATTCGTTTTTGCTCTGATTTTTTTTTTAAACGCGCAATCTATCGAATACAATATAAAACTTGAAAATATATTTTTGCACGCGATCGGCGGCACGCACACACAAATCACGTTTTCCCTAACTTTTTCTCATAATTTTCAGATTTGAAAGATGCACACAGAATTCCTTCTGAAGTTTGTGAAAAGTATTTTCAAATCGACGGATGAAATCGAAAATTATTTATATCAACTCCCGAGTTAAGCCGGGTATTCAGCTAGCTTATAATATAAATGAAATACACTGAATGAAATGAAATTAAATATAGTTTGTTTTTTTTTAAAAATTAATTCAACTTGGTAATAAGAAACCCTTTCAAGTGCTTCATTTGAAAATATGATTGATTCCAAGAGGTAAGATTGTAAGAGTAAGTAAGTAATGTAAGTAGCAAATCTATTGGGATTTGCTAGTTAGTATTGAAGTATTGAGTATTGAATTAATTGGATTTAAAAAAAAAATAAAAATTTAGCTTAGTATATTTGCATTTATTTTATTAGATTGTTTAAAAATAACAAAAACTGAATTTAAAATTTAAATTGAATTTGAATTTGTATACAGCTGAGTTTATTTCATTTAATATACCAGTACATGAACGAGTAAACGAAGCCAACTAAAGAAACTAACGAACGAAAAGAACGAACTAAGTAAAACAAGTAACGACCAAAAACGAACGAACTAAAAGAACTAAATGAACAAACTAGTTCATTACCTGCAATTGAACTAAAAAGCGCGATCTCTACAGTGAATCAAAATGTCCAAGCTTAAAGTTTTTGCGATTTGTAGTTACACATTTAAAACTTAGTATTAGTGCGTACACATCAAACAACAACCACCACTACTACTTGAAGCACTCTTGCTACAGAAAGTAACAGGTAGGCGTGGTTTTCATCCGATGTTGCCAAATATCAGTGTGATGGTCAATATTATATATCAATGCCTACTTATGTGCAAAATTCCAAGATATTTCTGTAATTTGAGCAGATTTTTAAAAGATTTTACGGTTAATGTAAAGCTACTTTGTATGGGAGGTAGGCGTGGTTTTCATCCGATTTTGGTTCATTCTCAAATTTGATATCCATTTCTTAGAACGAAGCTTATATTTCGAATTTCATCGCGATAACTTAAAAATTACGGCTGTAATCGTGATCAAAAACGAACACATAGACAAACGGACACACGGAAATTGATTCAGGAGTTGATGCTGATCAAAAATATATATACTTTTCCATACCTGCTACGCCTTCTTATTGGCGTTACAAACGGGATGACAAAGTTAATATACCCCTTACGCAGTAAGCGTTGGGATATAAAAATTAAGAGGGTACCACATAAAAAATTTCAACTTTTTTGGGACACCCTAGTGTGTATGTACCCACCACATTCATTTTTCAATTCACCACACATATTTATTTGATGGATACATAAAATCCTTTACTGCTTATAGCACTGCTCAAAAGCATTATGTAGTCAATACAGATTTCAACATGTACTCAATACAAGAAAATCACAAAATTAACGTGTGTAGAAAATTATGTCGTGAGTATATAAATTTATTAAGTCAATCCATAGGTTTTTTCCTCTGTGTAGTAAATCGGATGTGAGGATTCTATTTTTGGCATCCATTTTGCTCTTAGAGCACTGCCATTTAGAGCACTGCAGGAGTAAACCCGATTACCCTAAACAAAATTATCGTAAAAATTCCTAAATAAAAATGCACAAAATGGAAGCTACAACAAAGCCGAGTGCATCAGCACCCCCATTTTTTTATTTTTTTTTTCCTTAGGCATAGGTTTTGCAAATCGATCTACCCTAGTATATATACATAAGCTCTGATCAGAATTTGGTAAGAACTCCTTAAGTAAGAATAGCCTCAGGAAATAATAATATCCACCTTATCTATATCATGTTCGGAATTAAATAATGTGTTCCTTAACTGATTTCCATTCGAAGAATTGAATGTTAATTATGTTGGATGATTTAAATCGGCTTCAAGTCTGAGAAGGGCCTTTAATTTTTCTGAGTCTTATTTTCCGTCCTGAATCTGGGATCAGGGAGACCCAGAACTTGAATTAAAATCGAAAATATTAGGAATTTGAAAAAAAACAATTCTCTTTCTTACAACTCTTACAACAATTAAAGCTAGAGAGAAAATCTAAAGGTCAAGAATTTTGAGTTAAAAGTTCAAATGTTTTCTTTACCTTTTCGACTTATTTATAGCTTAATGTAAAGATAGCAACTCCTTCGCCTTTGCATAACGTAAGCTGTAAAATCTATACTTTCCCAAAGCAAAAAGAAGTCAAGATTTTAAATATTTAAAATGCGTTTTTTCGACATTCAACTACCAAATCCTCAAAGATACCGTATTCAAGCCAACGCACAACAACTGTGTCGCTACAGGCGGCAGTGCGTTTACTGAAAATACAAAAAAAAAAAAAATAGTAAAAACCAAAAACAAGAGCAAAACATAAATATATAAAAAGCCACAGAGATATTAGACGAACATTTCCCGTATTTACTTTGGCTCTGAATTTATGCAGCGAATTAGCATTTCCGTTGAGTTGCGTGCAACGAAAGCAGCCACTTGGGAGTGCGAATTCGTGGTGATTGTGGAGTTTGTTTTGATCCGATGAAAAAAATAAAAAACAAAAAAATTACAAGCAAATTCTGAAAGTTTCTCAGCGTTGACCTTACGGAATAGTAATACATAAATACAAACACACACACACACACACACTTATTTGCAAAACATAAATGCAAATGCTAAATAAAACCCGCTTAAAGGAGTTGCCACAGAGATGACAAATAAAACAAAAATAACAAAAAAAAAAATTTAAATCATTGTAAAAATAGCAAGAAACGGAGCATTAAAAATATGCAAAATTTATGCAATGCTGAAATAATAAAATATGTATGATTGTATACATATTTCCTCATACATGTGCACAAAATTTGAGTATGCGACACGTTTATTCTTAGCTTACAACAACATAAATAAGAATTTTAAAAAAGTTCATTCGAAAAGAATCATAAAATAAAACACTTTAGAGAGAGAGAGAGAAAAAAAACAAAACCCAGAAAATCCAACCAATGAATGATGATGATGCGTTAAAGAGCTGAAAAAATGCGAGGTCAGCATCACTTACGATATGCTGTAGGCGTATACGTGATACAAGCGTTGTCACTTAAGCATAGCACTTCATTTTATGAAAAAAAATTTGCTTATGCTTCCGGTTTCCTTTTAGCGCATCTTAACGATTTGCATGCATTTAATTTTTTTTTTTTTTTGCCAATAAGAGTATGTTTGGCTGGCTAGACTGTTGAAAGGTGAAGCCATCTCTATGAAGTGAGTATAGGATGGAGTCTTGCAGATGAGTTCTGATGTTAAAGTTCATTCTTTATAAATTTCTAATATTTTAAAGTATCTCTTAATGACGAATTAAATTATAAATTCCTCTAATAAGTGGAAAAAAGTTAGATACGCATGGCATCTAACTTTTACTATCTGTCGATTGACATATTTAATATTTTTTTGTAAAACATAACACTCCTGACACGAAGCGATGATAGCACAAATTTTGCAAAAAAAAAAAAATTACTGTAATGTAAATTTAACAAATGAAAAATAGCAAAAACTCCTCGGAATTTAATTTGGCATTGAAAAGCAAGGCATACTATTTTTATTTTTCTTTCTTTTCGTTTTTTTTTTCTACATTGAATAAATAAAATGAAGGAATTTTCGTTCCTTCGAAAACTTTTGGGCATATAATTCTACACGCGAAATTTTGGTGTAAAGTCAAAATATTTTGTGTGGAGAAAAAGCACTTAATAAACTAAATAAATTTGTTCAAGAACAAATTCAACACTAACACATACTTACTGTTTTTTTTTATTGTTGAATGTCAAAATTCCGCGGCAATTGAATGTACGGGCATATAAATGCCAACGAAATTCTGACATTTTAACTCTCCACACATGGTTGCGAACTTGGCTACACTGAACAAATTTTTTCCATCAACAGCGTACTGCCAAGCAAAAAAAAAATTTCCGCTGCCTGTTCGCTGTCAAAAAACTCAATCTACTTCGTATGGGAATTTAATTTTCGTTTTCTACAGCATTTTTTGCTGTAACGAAAATTTTTGGGCATATAATTCCACACCAGTGATCTGCAGGGCATAGCTTTTTTAGGACTCTGAGTATATCCGATAAAAATAAGTACAAAAACCGACTCAACCCTTAGCGCACGCAACTCGGCTCATACTCTCTTCTACAAAGCTGCAATGAAATAAATTTGAGTATCCTAAATCATGAGTCGGATCGGGACAGATCGGGTTTTTTCGGTTCATAAATACTTATGGTTGTTATCGTCTTGCTGATACTTATCAGGGATGATATTGGCTTTACTGTAAAAGGGCCAAAATTCATATAAAAATAGGGCCAATTTGGGCTTTAAGATTTAAAAAATGTAACTCAATATCAGAGGCCGTACCAATTATGCATTTTATAATAAAAAGCAAAACATAAAAATTATTTTTTGACTTTTAAAATTTTGAGCAAAAAGTAATAATTATTTCTAGTTTTTATTTGTCAGGGCAAAAATAAAAAGCAAAATCTAACCGATATTTTTTTGAGCACTAAATTACTGGTAAGTTTTGATTTTTATTTTTTAAGACAAAAATGAAAAGCAAAATCTGACCGATATTTTGTTGAGCACTAAATAAGTGGTAAGTTTTGATTTTTATTTTTTAAGGCAAAAATAAAAAGCAAAATGTGGATCTAAGGTTACGGTTGAACCAAAGTTTTACTAATTTTAAGGCAGAAAATGCACGCTCCACGCATGATGACGATGATGATGATGACTCATTTAGAACTGTAATTTAAATGATTAAATGAAATCACTTCCATCTTAAATCAAAAATTTTGGGTGAAAGTGATATAGTTTCAGGTTATTCTTTCAAAATATTTTATTTCACGCTTTGTTTGTAAAAGTTAAAAAGACGCCAAAATTAATCTATAGATAAAGTGTTTCTAAAAGAAAATTTTTAACAAAAACATTTTTCTGATAAGTCAATCCTAAATTTGATTAATAAAAATAAAAATTGTAAAGCTTTTCCACAAAAATCACACACCAGATATTTCCATCTTGAAATAGTCGTAGAATGTCAGAAATGAATAAGCAATTTAATGAAGACTCTCCGTTAAGTCTTGCAAGAAGTCTAATTAATGAAGCGGGACTTGGGTTTAATTTTGCACATTTTTTAACGAAATTTCGCTTTTTGCTGAGGGTTTTTTTTTATACAAAAATCACCTACTCTTTTGGATGCAGTTTCGCTTTCTGTTTTTAACTGATAGTTGTTCACATTGACTACTAGTGAAATGGTAATTATAACTCTTTTATATTTTAGGGCCGAAAAAAAATCGGTAATTTTCGCCAAATTAAAAATAAAAAACGCCCGAATTTTTGTTTACCGAAAAGTTAAGACAGTTCAAATTCATTACGATAAAATGGTTCGCCCTTTTACGGAAGGTGAAAGAATATTGTTTCGTAAAAGAGCAAATAATTTTATCATAAAAAAAACACCATCTGAACTTTATCCGTACATAATGTCCATGGACCCCTTGTTCATGAATTACATCAAAAAACAAATAAAATTAATAAAATCTTTTCAGAGATTTTTATAGGGGAATATAATTTACTATTCAAATCTGTTCTTTTATACTGTGATAATCTTATTTGGAAATAAAGACCGAAAAACTGCTGAAAACTTCGGTCGTAATTTCCATTTTCTTTCGAGTCTTATTTCCAAGCATTCGAGCATTATTTCTTTCTTTCGGGCTCAATTGCCATTTTAAATTTGGGCGTTTTTTCCGAAATTTAATGCTTCCAAAATTTCGGGCTTTTTTGCCCTTTTTTCGGGCGTAAGTTCTAGAAGCCTTATAATCACTTGTTTGTCGTCGTCTATACAAGCAACAATATTTTCAATTTAGAAGCAAAACCCTTTGTGACGGCGGATATTGGTTGTGTCATTTTATTTTTGTCAAGCACTACAACGCTTGACAAAAAAAAATTTTCAACATTTTTTCGTTTTTATTGTGTAAAAATTTTTTATTCTTTTCGTTTGGGGGATTTTTAATTTTATTTTTTCGGCGATTTTTCTTTGGCATATTGAAATAATATACATTAACCAGTAAACTTCTCTTTTAAAAAATTTCGATTTTTTTTTCGGTAGAATTTTCCAAAAGGGCCTTAAATGAATAAGATGGGCCTCGGGGCTTTTGAAATGAAAAAGGGCCCAAAAAAGCCCTAAAAGCCCACAAATATTATCCCTGATACTTATCCTACTTACCGAAATACTCGTAATCGACAGAGCAGCCGAATCACTCGGCTCATCTACCATAGATATGAAGCAGAGTGCAGTAGAGCGCAGCAGTAAAAACTGAGCGAGTTTTTTGTAATTGTTTTATGCGTTTTTTTTTTGCTGAGCAGTTAGATATCAACAGAAAAACACGTGTTCTTCGTGTGTTGCGTTTTTTTTTTTCTTACACTGTGAAAGCAGCTCATGAGTAAAGTTTAGGTTCGATAGTTTGAAGCTTTAATTAGCAATTTTTTCATTTATTTCATGACATTTCATTTTCTGCAATTTTTTATATTTCTGTAATCTTTAGTTGCCAAATCACATACGCATAGTTTAACTTCTACTTTGCTGCTTTTTTTACGTACAACAAGCAAACGGTCACTGGCACCGGCCTTTGTTTTCCTTTTGTTTATGCGTAATAAAAAAAAAAAAGAAAAAATCACAAGCGTTGATTGTTGTTGTTGTTTTCTTTACCCTACAGTGCATCAATAAAATACAAACGAGTTTTTGAGAAAAAACAAACAAAAAAAAAACGTGAGCTGACATTGTCTGCAGACAAGTGCTCACGAAAAATAACATGCAACCGAAAAACCTGCAGTCACGATCTATTTTACGTTGTAAGCATTCAAATTTTTAAATTTCAAAAAAAATTTAATAAGCCCAATCAAAAAATTATTTCATTAAATGCCTTAGCTTTCACTAATTAACGCTCAGAGACGTTGGCAGAGAGAGAACAGTACTCAGAGTACACTCAAATACATTCGGATCGAGCGCCTTTGTAATATTCTCACTCAACGCACTCATTGAAAACGGCTCGCAGTGGTTCGGATCACGCCACGCTCGGATATAAGAATACCCGAAAATATGCTAATGAGCCGAATGCTTATAAGAATTTTACATATATCATTGAGTCTGGATAGAGTTGAAAAGAGCAAGACTTATTTATGATTTGATTATCCGATTTCGGTCGATACTCATTGCAGTTCTCTGTTCTACACGCGAAATTTTGGTGTAGAGTCAAAATTTTTGTGTAGAAACAATGCACTAGCTGTTTTGGTTGACAGATTCATATTTTTGTTGTTGTTATTTTATATCCTATAAAAGGCAAGGCTATACATTAATACACTTATTGCTAATTTTTTATTATTGAATGTCAAAATTTCCGCGGCAATTAAATGTACGGTCATATAAATGCCAGCGAAATTCTGACGTTTTAGCTCTCCTCACATGGTTGTGAACTTGGCTAAACTAAAAAATTTGTTACTCCAACAGCGTAATACTTAGGCGAAAAAATTTCCGCTGTCTGTTCGCTGTCAAAAAACTCAATGTACTTCTTATGGGAATTTTGTTTTAATTTTTACAGCACACTGAGCTTTAAACATAATATTGAATTACATTCATTTTACACCAACATTAAAAATGCACAAGAACAACAATGTTACCAGCAAATATATCAAACAAAAAATTCTACGTCTGCACTTACAATACTATCGAAACTGCGTGCGTTTTTTTATAAAATAAGAATTTTGACTGTATCAATTAATATTGCAGCTATCAATATTCAAAATGTCTAAATCAAGACAATCAGGTGAGAAACACAGTTGGCATCGATAATATATGTATATAAAATTTTAAGTTGATCCTGAAACTGACCCGCAGATTAAAAAACGAATAAAGTTTTGTTGGTTGGACTGTTTTTTTTTTAACCATACTACTGTTCCATGCATGAAAAAACAAACTCAGCAACCAATACATGCACACAAACACCCACACATAAATCATGACTAAAGGAAAATGCATTGGACTTCAATTGTTGTTGGATCCTGCTGAGCACAACTGTGCATTTCCGCTACTGAAGCGCACTTGCGGGCATATCCTGTTTGTGTGCGCGCGCAAGCGTGTGTGTGTTAATATTTATAACGGTTCATTGCCATTATATGACAAGCAAAATGCAATAACAGCAACAACAAAAGGAACACAAGAAAAAAAAAAAAATAGACACAGCAACAACAAGTGCAACAAAATCGACAAAACAGGTGACGCAGGTAGCGTGCTAGTCGGCAAATGCCAAACCGGGTACCAAGAACCAGAAACGCAGTTACGTTGTATATCACATGAAAAAATAGCAACAAAAAAGAAGCACAAAATAATAATAATAACAACAACAACAACGGCATTTCCTCTTGGCCAGAGGTTCCCTTCTGTGCACAGGTTCACTTTAAAAACCATTTTGCAAAACATTAAAAATGCAAAAACAACCACAGGCTATAAAAACAAAAAGTAATAAAAAATAATAAAAACTAACCGAGCAGAAAAAAATATCCTGCAATAGCAATGTTGCACGGGCTAAAAGTGGTAAAGCATGTGGTGGCAGTTGGCGGTAGTTGCTGCCAGTCCAGGGCAGCTGGTCCAGAGGGAAGGCGCCGGCATGCATGTGTAGCGGATATAACGGCACTAAAGGAAAAACGCGCAACGCATAGAAGTGAGTTGCTGCTGCGTCTTATTTCTTGTTTATTTCATTTTCTTCACTATGCCGTGTGCTACCATCACTGGCCGTGTGGCGGATTGAAGGACACGGAAATCATTTAATGCACAGGACACAAGAAAATAAGCAGTGAATGCAACCAAATCTAGGCTGGGTGCGGAGTACTTGATGAGGTTAAGTGTAGAAAAGGCAGGAAATAGCAACCAACGAGGTGGTTTTAAGAATCCGAAGGTGTAAAGCATAAAAAATGGTGCATGACGAATGGCAGAGGGGCAGGATGGCGACAGTGAAAATTGCATAAAGCAAAAGAAACTAAAGAATTATGGCAAAATTATGCACAGCAGGTGGCGAACTCAGACTAAATTGGCTGGTAGCGCGACCAAAGCGGAAAACAGCAGCAGAGTATGAGTCACCTGTGTGTGTGCGGCAGTTTTTTCTTGCATTTTATTTTTGTTTTGTTGCATGCATGCAGATGCGTTAATGATGTTCTCGGTACTTGGGATATAAAAATAAAGGAACTGCATTGTATGCACACAAGCAAAGTAGACGTATAAGTATATGTTTTAGTATCTGTGTAAACGTTCAAGTGGGTGCGTGTGCTGCTGGGTTCTTTTATTTTTTTAATGTATACCAACGCTGTTTGTGGCAAAGCTTGTGCCCGTGTGAACCTTTGATATACACCCACACACATATTTATTGCGAATGAGCGGAAGTGTTTTTGTGCCACAGGATGTTGCTCTGCTCTGTGCATTGAAAGCAATTGATTTAAGCTTTTTAGATTAATATTTTTTCTTTTGCAGTATTTAATGGATTTATTAAACGGCTATAAAATAAATGGCGTAGCTGAAAGCTTTGCAGCTCAGGGCAGCTCCTCGCTTTGCTGTACTTTTTAAACAAAAGTTTATTGTAATCAAAATTAAATGCACATGCAATAGTGTGGGCTGGAAAACAAAAGTTTGAAAATTCTATGCCCAATTTTCAAAACTGACCTTGAGATCTTTTCAACAACATAAAAATTTTTGAACCACAGCAAAGACTGCCGATATGGTCGTTGTCTCATAAGTTTTGTAATTTGGTAAAAATTCTTCAAGTGCGATTGAGATTGCAAAGGCCTTCAAGAGAGTGAACTTTTATGTTTTCAGGTCCAATTCCAGGTTCTGCGAGGTCACCATCGAGTATTTTTACTACTTGAAATTTTGATTAAAAAAAACAATTAATTTCGAATTTAGAAAAGATAACGCTTTAATATCAAAATTAGTAAACAATTTCAATATTTCTAAGTAGCGTTTTAAGCCGAACTAGGTATAAGGTCTTTTAATAAATGATTTAATATAATTTTTTTATTGAACTTCTCTAGCGGTTTTGTACATTTAGGAGTTAAAACAAACCAATCGATACGAATTTTAAAGCATGTGATGTTAATTTAGTTTATCATGGCGTATGAGTTATATTTATGAGTTATATGAGACCTCCACGAACAACGGTCTAAGACTGATCGACTTCGCCGCGGCGCGAAACATGGTAGTTAGTAGCACCAGACTTAAGCACCTCGACATCCATAAGGCCACATGGCTGTCCTCGGATCAAGAAACGCGAAACCAATTTGCTCATTTTGTAATCGACGGAAGGAAGAAGGAAGTTCTGAAGAAGTCATTGGTTTACGGCGCCCACAACCTGGGAACCAATGGTACGATCAGGAGTGTCGCATCGCGACAGCAGTAAAAAACGCCGCACATAGAAAAACGCTGCAGACAGCTGTGAGAAAACTACCGCGAAAAGTGGAAGGAAGTGAGGCGCCTTTTCAGACGCAAGAAAGAGAGCAGGAAAAGCGTGAGCGTGAGGAACTAGAGGTATACCAGGTTAAAAAGGATGCACGAAAATTCTATCATAAGGTTAAGCGTATAACCCAAGGTTCCCAGCCCGGAGCATCCACTTATAGAGACGAAAATGGAGATCTGAATACGGATACACAGTGTGTGCTGAGATTGTGAAGACAGCTCTTCTCCAATTTATTTACTGGCGACGATTCCACCAATGCCGCCCATGGAGAGCGCAGTTCAGAGCCACCAATCAACGATGACGGAGTGGAAGGACCACCACCTAGCCATGAAGAGGTTCGAGTTGCTATTCAACGACTCAAAAACAATAAAGCAGCGGGTGCTGACGGCCTGTCAGCTGAATTGTTTAAAACCGGCGGCGATGAATTGATAAGGCTCATGCATCAGCTCATCAGCAAAATATGGCTAGAAGAAAGCATGCCCGATGATTTGAACCTCAGCGTACTGTGCCCTATACTTAAGAAAAGAGGCCCTACAATCGGCTCCAGCTATAGAGGTATCAGTCTTATTTCCATCGCATATAAGGTTCTCTCAAGCGTACTGTGTGAAAGATTAAAGCCGATTACAAAAACACTGATTGGACCTTATCAGTGTGGCTTTCGACCTGGAAAGCCCACCATAGACCAGATTTTCACGCTACGACAAGTCCTAGAGAAAACTCACGAAAATCAAATTGACACACACCATCTCTTTGTCGATTTTAAAGCTGCGTTCGATAGCCCGAGAAGGGATTGCCTTTACGCAACAATGTCTGAGTTCGGTATACCTGCAAAGTTGATTAGACTTTGCAGAATGACGTTGAGCAACACACACAGCTCCGTCAAGGTAGGAAATGACCTCTCCGAAACCTTTAATACCGAAAGAGGTTTCAGGCAAGGCGATCCACTGTCTTGCGATCTCTTTAACATCATCATGGAGGGGATCGTACGAAAGGCCGGTGTGCATCGAAATGGCACTATTTTCTATAAAAGTGTCCAGCTCCTTGCGTACGCTGATGATATTGATATTGTTGGCAGAACCAAGAGAGATGTTACCGCTGCTTTCGCCGCTATCGAAAAGGAATCAGCTAAAGTGGGTTTGACGATAAATGAGGGTAAAACAAAGTATATGCTGCCTACAAACAAGGGAGAGCGGAGTTTAGACTCCCACGTTTCATCCGGCAGCTATAACTTTGATGTAGTCAAGGACTTTGTATACCTTGGCACCGCCATTAATACTAACTACGAAATCAGCCTGGAGATAAAGCGAAGAACAATATTTGCTAATAGGTGCTACTACGGGCTCAGTAAGCAACTAAGTTCCAGAGCAAACTAACAAAACTAACACTCTACAAGACGCTCGTTCAACCTGTGCTGCTTTATGGCGCTGAGGCATGGGTAGTTTCGCAAACTAACGCAGCCGCTCTGGGGGTGTTCGAGAGAAAAGTTCTTAGCAAAATCTTCGGTCCTGTTCAAGTCGGCGATGACTATCGCATCAGAATGAACCACGAGCTGTATGAGCTCTACAAAGACATTGACGTAGTTCGGCGTATAAGTGTGCAGCGACTACGCTGGCTGGGCCATGTCCATAGTATGGAGGACGAAGCTCCAGCAAAAAAGGTGCTCGAGGGTCGCTGGTCAACGACGACGAGGGAGACCATGCCTCCGATGGATGTACCAGGCTAAGGAAGCCCTAACCGCACTTCAATCTAATTGGAGAAGGCGCGCGCAAAGCAGAGGCGATTGGAGAGAGCTGATAAGTCTACCGGAAATTTTATACAATAATTTTATATTGTTTCATGTTGCAATTCGTATTTTGAGCAGCAAAGACATGGCATTGACTTATAACTCCCAAGCAATTATGTATCTACGACAATTTGTGAAATCGTGTGCAGATAATTATGGCGAAAAGTTTAATGTACTAAATGTACGTACTCTAATTCATTTAGCTGACGATGTTTTTAATAAGCAGTGTACTATAAGTGAAACTGCTGCGTTTTCATTCGAAAGTGAATTACATGTTTTTTAAAAAATGCTTAGGACTAAATATTGCTAACTGCCACAAATTTGTCGACGATTACACGAGAAATATTTTCGGCGAGCCAAAAAAGCCGAATTACCAGCGCAACTAGAAATTTGGAAAAAAAAAATATCGATTCTTTGGGAACAACTCTTATAAAGAAATTACGGTATGAAGAATATTAGTTAACACCAAAAAGTCCTGACAACACTGTTATTCTGAGGAATGAAACTGTTATAGAAATTATTAAGATTTATATGCAATCAAAAAGCAATGAAGTTAGAATCACAGGAAATTCACTGAATAAAATTGAGTCAATTTTTTCCAATCTATGTGATTCAAGTTTACTATCAATGTGGAAAGTTTCTAAAAGAAATGCCAAAATTATAGATTGTCTGATTGAAGATATACATCATAAAAATGTGATCCTAGAACTAAGACATAATAATAGTGAAAATATTTATGTAATACCTTTACTTCATACATGAAATCTGACAAAATATAGTCAGGCCTTTCATGAGTAAGCAATTAAAAGGTGAAGTCTTATCTTGAGCTTGAGCTTCAAAACAATTTTTGGATCTTAGTCCTTTTGCCACCAGCATTTTGGTAATAACTAAAAAAAAAACACAGTTTCGATAGTATCGTAAGTGTTATAGACTATGGACGAATATGTAGACGTAGAATTTTTTGTTTAATATATTTGGTAATGAATTTGTTGTTCATTTTTATTTTTATGTTGGTTAAAAATAAATGTAATGCAATCTTAAATTAAAATCAATCTATAAATGAAAATTAATATATCGGAAAAATATGAATTGTTTTTCTTTGATTTTGTTACCTTGTGTCTTTATTAAAGACGTGACAAAATCCAAAGTTAGCTATTTGTTTTATTGACGATATAACTGATATTTTGGCAGATATATTAAATTGCTACTTTGAATATTAAAAGCTGTAGGTATATCCGAAAGTGTCCCCCAAAAACTTTAGCATAAGCTTGAAAAATTTTGTGAAATGGCCGCCATACAAACCACGCAGAAAGGCGAAATTCTACGTCAAAAAAATAAGTATGGAATGGAGAAGGTGACTTGATAAGGAAACAACTAGTATAACACTAAGTGAATTAAAAGCCGGTAACCTGATCACAACCTGAACAGTAGTTGATAAAAACTCTATTAGTAAGGATCATAAAAGTAAATCATGATGCCAATCTGATCGGAATAAAATAAGGTATATCTTACAAAAAAATAAAAGGTTTACTGGTACTTACCTGATCATGCATTGTTCAGGATTTCTAAAGTAAAGATAGCTTCAGAAAAACCTTTTTTACACCTGATCAGATATTTATAAGGCTTCCTTAAAAGGGTTACCCATATCATATCCGGATCAAATTCGGACTTAAATAAGGCTTTCCTTAACTGATTTCTGCTCGGGAGTTTGTCTTATCTTTTTTATTATCAATTTCAAAGAAAACTATTGCTCTAAGAAAACGAAAAATTATCGCAAAATGTTTACTACATATTTGTGTATACTGTCTAGTATAAGATTTTTTCAATTCATGTATAAACAATTATTTGCGCTCCCGGAAAGTGGATGATTTTTCATGCTTTTATTTAACTTATTTTTAAATAAATCTTTTTGAATTATTTTAGGTTTGTTCACTAAAAATTATTACAAGATTTTACTACGAGTAAAGCGTTCACGTACTCGAAAAACTTGCAACGAGAGGAGGTAAAGAGAGCGTTAAAAAGTGAGAGAGAAAAAAGTACCTGCAAGTTTCTGCTAGCAAAATTTTTACTTGCAACAACTTGCAGCTACCGGAAAAAATATTAGTAAAAAAAAAAGACAAGCTATCAAAAGCTATTTCTTTCCTATTGAGATGAACAGATTTCCTATTAAAATGGTCGTAAAAGCAAACATTTGTGCTTAAAAGTCTTTGGCAAACAATTTAAATTTGTTTTATGTGGCTCCATTTTATTTAATTTAATACCCAGCAGAAAATGTCATGCCTGAACAGGCAAGAATTCAGACCTGACAGGCATGACCGAGGCCTGACCTTTCCTTGAAAACATCCCTGAATTTTTCATACAAGTGTCCGCCTCTTCAGACCTGAAATTTTGTATTACTTTTTTTAGATGTTCATCTATGATTTCTGGTCTGAATATCAATTTTTATTTCAAATTCCTTATTGAAATCTGGCCAGAAATAAAAGAAGATGGATTTTTTGCTTAATTTCAGGTTAGAATACATGTCTATAACAAGGAAGCCTAAATTATATTTTAATTTCAGCCTTGAAATCTGAATTGAATATTGTGTTTACTGTGGACTGTATTCCAGTCTGACTATTGGAGTTTACTGTTGGGTATAGTTTCAAATATTTTAAAATACTCGAATAAAAAATCGAACAAAAGCAATTTGACTACTGACATCCTATGTGTAAAATTAGTCTCTCGTCATATAAAAAAAAACTATTATGAAAAATAAATATACTAACAAAAAAAATCTATGTTCAAAAATATTCGGATGTAAGGAAAACAAAAACATTTATATCAACGATAGCATCTCTGGGGTGACCAGAAGTCTTTTAAAAGAAGCTCATAAAATTAAAAAAGATTTAAACTATAAATTTGTTTGGATTTCAAATGGCAAGGTCCTAATGCGAAAAAAAGAAGGCGAAAAACCGTTTGCAATAAATTCATTTGAGGATCTTAATAAAATAAAGCTAAATTCATAAATTTTTTGTAAACTAAATTTTGAATTTTTAAAACATGAATAAAGAACTTAGTGATCCTCAAAAAAATTTATTCAATAATTCACTTGTCAGTTGTAATATTGTTGATTTTAATAATATTGCAATGAATCCAAACAAATTAAACAGTTTTTATCTAATTCAACAAAATATAAGAAGTATGCGCAAAAACTTTGATAATTTAATCTTAAACCTAGAGTCCTTTAAAAGCAAACCTGCGTTTATCTTTTTATCAGAAACATGGATATATGATGCTGAAGCGTCTCTTTATAGTATTCCTGGATACAGGTTTTTCGCAAATTGTAATAATAAATATGCGGCAGGTGGTGTGGCGGTGTTTGTTTTAGCAGAGCTTAACTGTGAGTTTACTGCGTTAAGTTTTGTGAGCTCTGATGCAGTAAAAGTAAGTTGTTCGATTAATAGCCATAAATTTACCTTTATAAATTTATACAGATTTCACGAATATAATGCAAGTGAAGTGTTTTTAAACGATCTCAATGAAATGCTTATCACAAATAAATCGGATAATCTAGTTATTTTGGGTGATATAAATCTTAATATTTTAGAGGATTCAAATATAGTGGACAAATATATCACGTTGCTGTCATCTCATGGGTTAGAGTCTTGCATTAATCAGCCAACACGTATTACAAACTTGTCATCCACTTTTATTGATCATATATTTGTAAGATTAAAAAAAGCAGATAATATTTGTTTAAGCAGCTCCGTACATGATTTCCAAATCTCTGACCATTGTCTAACATGTTTATGTCTTGAAAATATAGAACTACCCAGGACTATAAATATTACAGACGCAAAAAGCAAAGAAAAAATTGATTTTGCCGCTTTAAATAATGGATTGAGATTTGAATTTTGGCATGAAGTATATAGAGAAGAAAATCCATCACTAGCGTATAATATTTTCTTTAAAACCTTAACAGAACATGTTAATAGATGCAAAAAAAACGTACGAAAAAAAGATTTAAGTGGTAAAATGTTAAAGCCCTGGATGACACCTGAACTGCTTAAAAAAATAAATCGTAAAAATAACCTACATAAAAAAGTAGAAAAAAATTCAAATAATGGAATCGTTCAATCTAAATATAAAATTTTGTGTAAAGAAATACAGGAGCAAATCACCACTGCTAAAAACAACTTTTATATAAATCAGTTTTCTATGATCAGAGGAGACATAAAAAAAGAATGGAACTTAGTTAACGATATTTTAGGTAGAAAAGACAAAAAGGAGGACATTCCTGCTTTGAATTTCAATGATAACATTTTAAGTGAATCAGTTGAAAAGGCTAATGCGATGAATGATTTCTTTATAAATATAGTAAAAAATGTAGTTATAGACGATATTCAAAATTCACCAAAGTGCAATTGTTTAGAAAAAGAATCTTCACACATTTCTAGTATTTTCATTGAACCACTAACTTCCTCTGAAGTCTACAAAATTATAATGTCACTAAAAACATCCAACGCTACCACTGAAGCTAATTTTTCAAACACTTTTATTAAAAAGATTGTATTCAATATTGTTGATATTCTATGTTATTTAATTAATTCAAGTATTGAAAAAGGAATCTTCCCGGAAGAACTTAAAAAAGCAGAGGTGATTCCCCTCTACAAAAAAGGTAGTAAAAATATAATAACTAATTACAGGCCAATATCTATTTTACCAGTCTTCGCAAAAATTTATGAAAAGGCAATGAAGCTTAGATTAGTCGGTTTTTTAGATAAAAACAAATTCTTTAGTAATTGTCAGTATGGTTTTAGGACGGGTTGCACTTTTTGTTGATATAACAAAAGCGTTCGACACCGTTGATCACAAAATTCTTTTAGACAAACTTTATAAGTGTGGGATAAGAGGAGCAACTCATAATTAGTTTTGTTCTTATCTAAAAAACAGATTGCAAAGAGTAAAAATTGCAGATAAATTCAGTTCTTATGTCGAAATTACTAACGGCGTGCCGCAAGGTTCTGTGTTAGGTCCTGTACTCTTTCTAATTTATGTAAACTCAATATTTACACAAAAATTTTATAGTAAAACAGTTGCCTTTGCTGACGATATGGCATGCATCTATGATAGTAACTCAGTGCTTGATCTTACAGCTATGATTAATCATGACCTAAGCGTACTTGGACATTGGTTTGCCATGCACAAGTTGGTTATGAGTGATAAGACAAAAATAATGTTTTTTAATATTTCAGGGAAGGTAATCAATTGTGACCAATTTATGTTTCATGGCTCAAGCTGTGAAAAATTTTTGTTCAATAATGTTATATGTAGCTCATCGAGACACTTAAATACGTTTAACCATCTTGTATCATGTTCATCTAAATGTTTTAATGTTGAATGTGTAAAATCGTTTAAATATCTAGGTGTTATATTAGATTATAAATTTTCTTGGGCGGAGTACACAAGTGCGCAAAAAAAATATGCAATGACTATTTTAAGACAGTTTTATTTATTAAAAGATTTTCGTTCTATAGATTTGTTAAAATGTATTTATTATGGTATATATCACTCAAAATTACAGTATGGACTAACATGTTGGGGTGGTACACATGCTGTTAAAACCAATCCGCTCCTTATTGTTCAAAAACACTTAATTCGTCTAATATGCAGAAAGAAGAGATTAGAAAATAGCGTTTTGCTCTTCAAAAATTTAAGAATTCTGCCATTTAAGCATTTGTATTTTTATAAAGTCTTAAAAGTCTTTTTTAATAGTGGTTATTTAACTAAAACAAATTACTTAAATTATAATCTAAGAATTAATACACTTCAAAAAGTATCAGTTCCACCGCATACCACTCAACACTTCCTACAATCGTTTGCAAACGTAGCACCTAGGTTGTACAACAATTTGCCAATTAAATTACGTATCCTCCAAAACAAGAACACCTTTCTGAAAGAAGTGAAGCAATGGCTTTTTGAAATTAATTATGTTGAATTAGAAAAACTAGTTTTTATTTTAAAATAACAAACATTAAAAGAATTCATTTTAAAAAAATAAAACATAAATCAATTAATAAATGTTACCCTTACATCTGAATATCATTTCAATTTTAATTAATTTAATTACTTTTTTTCTTATATTATTGTACTTACAAAATAAAAATAAATATCACTGTATTAATTGTATTAATGACCCCTTAACAACTGAGTTATTAAAATTAAGAAAACTGCATTCGCCTCTAGTTCATTGAACTATAGAATGCAGATTATTATTTTAACAATGTAACAAAGTTATATATCAAGTTAATCAAATAATGTAATTAATTTGTACTTTATATTGTTTAATAATAAAAAATATCTATCTATCTATCTATCTAATTTACACAGTTTTTTTTTTCGGTTTCAAACAAGCTGTCAAGTCGTTTGATCAGTTATTAATTTGCAAGTTTCTACTAGTTTTCTGTTCACGTATTTTTTCTATTATTTTTCTCTTAATAAATACAAATTTTTTATTGTGAAAAAATGTTCTGCCCCCTGGTTGTACTGCCGCCCACCAGTTAACATGAGCTTCCGGTGCCTATACACATACTGGTTTTTAAAGGGAAATGATGACGCTTTAACATTAATATCTATAGTAATAAGGTGGTCCGATGCGATTCAATACTACTTACGCCATCTTTTGTAAATTCTTCAAAACTAATTTGTACACTCAACATATCCTAATACGAGCATATAGCCTAACCGTAGAACTTTTCTTTTCCTTGAACTGAGTTGTAATGAGCAGTAAATAGTAGAAATTTAAAATTTCTTGGAGTAGATCTCCCCATAGTCTTTGTGCATTAACATTTTTTAAAATCATCTTTCTTATTTCAAAACGGTTTTTACTTACACTTCGTCGATGAAAAGCAATACACTCGTAGGCGGTAATGTACACATGTTCGTATCCACTTTTAACTTGCTTTTAGAAGACAATGGCAGCTTTGTAGGCAGACATTTTCGATTAAAAAATATGCCAACGAGTAGTCAAGCTACCTAGTCAAGCACAGAAGCTACATTTTCGATTACCAAGTATTTACAACTTCACGTTGAAATTCATATATGAATAACATAACACAAGTGTACTGCCTTTTATATATGGAGTATTGGAGTACTCCGTAAAATTGCTGCTGGGAGCTTGAGAGCAGAAACTTCTTCTGATAAATGTCTCCTTTTGCTTGCCACTTATGTGCTTCATCTTTCTTGGACAGCTACTTTTTCTATTGACATTGTAGTAGACCATCCACTTTTAGTCACCCATAATCATACGCTTGAGAAATGTTTTTTCACGTTTCATGAGCTAATTACAAAAGTTAACTCGATTGGCTTTGCGAATTTCTTTCAATACGTGTGGGATCCAGACATCCAATTTTTTGATGTAACCAGCTGACTTTTAAGTGGACTGAATATTCTACAAAACAAAAGACTTCTTTTAGCAGAATTTTATGCTCTTACTTATACGTAATCAAATAAGAAAGTTTATTTTCCAAGTAGAAATGATTAACGGTTTATTAATAAACCTGCTAAATTTAACAATATCAAATACTCATAGCTTAAAACTGCATAATTATGTGCATGGATACTAAATTTAATTAGATTTAAGTTCAAGTTGCTTTCATAAGAGACTTTCTTTTATAAGGACTCCTTTTAAGCGACCTGAAGTTACTCAAGGCGCTGTACGCGCACTCATCTTGTTACACTTAAAATTATGAAAATTAAAGAAAGAAAGAAAGAAAATTTTGCTGCAAGAGCACCTCATTCATTGTTAAGGCAACAATTTAAATTTTAAAATAATTACGCAGCAAGCGAAAGCAACCAAAAACCTCATAAAGGACAAAAGGACGAAAAAGAATTTTTATATTTCTTGCCACTCTAAAGAGGATAATCATATTTCTTTACATAGGATAAGTGATAGGGAGAGAGAGAGAGAGAGAGTGAGCATAAAAAAGAAACAAACAATACGAAAAATCAAAACAAAAGGTAGCCACAAGGAAAGGTTGCCACCAAGCAGCAAAAAAAAAAAAGAAAAAAAAAACCAAAAGAAGTGATGGTGTGTAAAAAATAATCATGCCCTTCAGCAAGGACTTGTTGGTACTATGCTAGCAAAATTTTTGTTATTATTATCCCTGCAAAGGACGAAGTGGGGGTGAACAGCGTTAAAAATATCAAGATTAAAACCTATATAAAGAAAAGTGAAAAACTGTTTATAGAAATTTGTAACAAAAAAGTAAATAAAAAAGAAAACGAACAAGTATAACAACAAAGCTCAAAAAGTACAAAAGTTTATAATTACAAATTTAAAAACTTAATTTGACTCGAATTACTTTCTTTTTTTTATTGCTACATTCAACGAAACTTTGTGCATAAGTGGACAGAAAAGAAAAGTAGGAAAGCAATAAAGCAACTCAATAAAAATATGCATAGAGTAAAAGAATAGCTGAAGCAGAAGTTGGGCAGAAGATGTGTGTGTGTGTGTGTGTGACATTTGTTTTTGTGTGTGTAAATGTGTGTTCCTAAGAATCACTAAAGAAAACATTAAGCTCTGCTTCAGGACATTCTTGCTTAGAATTTCTTGGTTTAGTTTTACATTTAAGCATTTGTGTATGTGTGTGTAACTTGATCATACGTGTCCTTTAAATACAGTCGCATAAGTTAAGGCAGCAGTTTTTCGCTCACTTGACACTGTATTTTGAAAGCTTTCCAAAATCTCTGAAATAATTTTTAAACAAATAAATTAACTAAAATTCTTTGTAACTGAGAGTTCTTGCACTGCACATTAAAGCACTGCAATTGCACACTTGGCTTTATCTATGCTGGCTAAAACTATTTATTGAGTTCTAAAAAGAAATAAGTATAAAAAAGATAAACGATTTACTAAGGAAAAAAGGTAAAAGGTTTACTAAGGAATTATATTTATGCAAAAACTATTTGATATACAGAACTCTGGTTATTTTTGCATTTTCAACAAAAAACAAAACGAAAATGGCCATTTCAGCCCTTGAAATGACTTTGACCGAGCTCCTTATGATCAATTGTGTTTGTGCGTGTTGTGAAATGTTTGAACACAAATGATCGATAGCTGCATCCACTTTAGGGTATCCCATAAAAATCGAAGTTTTTTTTTTTATGTGGTACCCCCTTAATATTTTTGTGTGATGTCATATATGTATATATGTACAAAAATTTGGTGTACCTAGGACCACGGGAACCCGTGCCGACTTGCATCGGTACATCAAAAAACCCAAATCACTTTTGTATAAGTGTGAATTTTTAAAAAACCGGTTCGCAGTTTGTTTTTTATTTAATTTTTCCTTTAAAATAAGCTATAAAATAAGCTAAAGGGTCCGCCAAATAAATTTTTTTTTTTTGAAAATGCAAAAAATAAACTACTGAATATTTTCTCAAATTTCGTTTTTTATTTGAATGTACAATCCTTCCGGTTAATAATGGAAAATAATTTCATTCAAATGGTTACCTCGGCTGGCCATGCAGTAGCCTACACGATCGGTTCAATTTTTAAGCACATTATCGATTGTGTGCAGCTGTATTTCACCAATGGCTTCACGAATATTGTCCTTTAAAGCGTCAATTGTCTCTGGCTTGTCGGCGTAACACTTATCTTTGAGGGCACCCCACAAATAATAGTCCAACGGTGTCAAATCGCAGCACCGAGGTGGCCAAACGACATCAGCTCTGCGGCTGATAATGCGATCTTCGAAAACAGGGCGCAAAACATCAAGTGTAGCTTCGGCTGTGTGGCACGTAGCGCGGTCTTGTTGAAACCAAATGTTGCCAATATCCTCCTCTTCAATTTTTGTGAACAAAAATTCGTTCAACATGGCCCGATAACGATGGCCATTGACTGTAATGGCCACTCCTTGCTCATTTTCGAAGAAAAATGGCCCAATTATTCCTCTGGACCAAAATCCGCACAAAACAGTGACTCGTTTTGGGTGCATCGGCTTTTCAATGTATGCGTGCGGGTTTTCTGTGCCCCAAATGCGACAATTTTGCTTGTTTTTTGCTTGCCAAGATCAAAATGAGCTTCATCTGAAAGATGATTTTTTTGGCCAAATCGGCATCTTCTGTAAGTCGATCGCAGGCAATATTTCCCAGAGTTGTTCAAGCGTATACACAACCATATTCGTTCAGCGGAAGGATAAAACTAATTATCTGTCAAATCAGACATGTGCTAAGTGTTACCATTCACGAAATAAGCACTAGTTGAAAAAAAAACGTTCGATGGCGAACCCTGTTTAAAGCATGAAAATCGGACGAAAACCTCCAGAGTTGTGAGTTTTTACTTTTCGAAAAAACTACTTTTTGTTATTGTTGTTTAAAAAAAAAAAAAAATCTAAAACAATCCAAATTTGAAAAAATATCAATAAAATCACGTGGAAATATTTTCTAAACTATACCAAATGGAGATGCAAAAAATTGTGTAATTATGTTGAATAACCTGGTCATTATGAATTTTTTTGCTAGAAGTGTAAGTTTTTGGAAATTTTACCTTGAGCATTTTTACAAAAAAAAAAAAAAAAAATTCCCAAAAACCCAAAATTGAAAAGTTTGGAAAAAAACAGCGTGGATGATTTAAACATAATCTTGAGCTATTTTCTGCAAAAAATTAAGAAACCGAAACCTGCTGAAACTTGACCTTTTCCCAAAAATACTTACTAAAGTGCTATTTTCTAGCATTTCGGCACAAAAAAAAAAAAATTCTCACTCGTTACTCCGAGTGACTCAAAAAATCTATTTGTAAAATGGCTACGAATGATATTTGTGGCAAAAATTGTGCATTGTACGAATATTCGTACAATAAACGAAGTATTCATATCGTAATATCTTTACGAATTCATTCATTATATTTTCTAATGCCTGTGATAATATTCACGAATTTATTCGTTGCATATACTAATTATATTCGTTAAAAAAATAGAACAATTCGTATGAGTGCATTGTACGAATTATTGTGTACATATAAATAATAGCATTCGTAAATTTTTCATACGAATAACTTCGTAAATTCCTTCATTTCATTCGTAGCATTTACTAATGAATTCGTACTATATACGAAGTAAAACTAATATTAGTAGAAAAAACTCATTCGTAAGTTGATCGTACGCATTATTCGTAGAATGTACAAAGTATTTGTTAAGTTGAAAATAAATTAACAACCGAAACTAAAAAACCAAAAACAACATTTCTCTTTGACTCGGACGGACGTGTTTTTCAATCACTATCGAAAAACTTATGTTATATGCAATAAAGCACGGTTTTAAGAAAGTAAAAAACAGTTGAATGCTTATATTAATGCTTTAAAAATTTATAGTGCCATTTTTTGAATATAAATTGTGTAATGTTTTGTGTCGGGCATACAGTGATGAAGTGGCTGGATTGCAATTAATAGATTCACTGATAAAGTGAAGTAATAGGATTTCCATGAAATGTTACGCGTTTTAAAAGAGTTTAATTTAAAAGTACCTGCCTATAGGTTAGATAAACGATATCTTCTGAGTTAAATCCATATCGGGAAACTCTAACCCACTAGTTATCATCAAGTTTTACTCTTCCTTCGATCGAAATCATGCTCTGAAAGCTTTTGATGACTATCGAAGGCGAATGAAAAGAGCAACTAACCTCAGAGATACTCGACTGTACTCTGATAGCAATGTGTACTTGCACGAGAGACTCTCTATCGGCGCAAGAAAACTTCTACAAGCAGCGATCGCATGCAAGCGCCGGTCTGTTTATATCAGGCTTTCTAAGAATGGTGATTGCATTAAAATCAACAATGCAGCTGAACTCCCAAAATCTCATCGGCTCCTGACGACGTCATCGAAAATGAATAGAGTAGCTGCTCCACCTATGTCTAAGTTTATACTATTTTAAGCATGCAATAACAATAGAGTTCAGCTACTACAGCTTTATCGCACTTCCTCAGCATTAACCCATCTAAAGCCACTACCCAGTAATCATTGAAAAAAAAATATCAATGCTATGGATACCCGTGACCACAAACAAGTTAATGTGGGAAAAATTTACCCAACAATAAATAGGTTGGGCTCAGGGACAACACAAGACGTAACAACTAACTATGCGTATACATAGATCTAATTACACAACTAATTTTAATCTACTTTTGAGTTGACCTTTTGACAAATTAACATCAAAAATGCTACAATTGTTAACAAAGGAACTCATGCGACTTAACCCTTAATAGCCTGACTTTTTTTTTTTCAATGAAAAAATTTTATATGTTGTATTTTAGGACCCTTAACAACGTTTGTTCTACGACTTTTCACAATTTTGAGTTTTGGACATTTTAGGGGAGGTTTTGTGTGTTGGTTCTTTGAAGAACCACCAGGCACTCCTTTGACAAGTAAAATGCATATGGTTTATATTTGAAATTTTTTTTATTTTCATTTAAATTATATATATTTCAGTTCATTTATTCAATGTTTTGTATGATATTCTAGAAAGCAGTTTTTTGTGGATTGGAAACATAATTCTACCTCACATTTAATGCAATACACTGTTGTTCTAGATGTGCAATTGGGCATTTTACAACGAGGTTTGCCTGTTGTTAGGTATTTCGGGAAGTGCCCAACATTATCAAACCGCACGTCACTAGGCGGCATTACTACCCGAACTAGTTTTGGCACATTTTCAGGGGTCTCACATCCTCCAGTGCTTCTTGGACGTCCTTTCCTTATGGATTGTGTGCCAGATTTTACTAAAACTTTGCTGACGTCTACGATAAATTCGTGCAAAGTCAGCATTTTATCTGTACGAGGAGATGAAGAGAATTGGCGTTAATATAAAATCCATGCATTTATCATGGCCATGTCCATCATATGGTACATAAGACGATTTGTCCATTTGCGTGACTTTATTCTTATGCGGCTTCTACCAAAGCACGAATCCATAAGATCAACACCTCCCATGTACTTGTTGTACTCGTGGATTATCGCAGGGCACTGAATATTTACGGTACACTTATTTTTTTTGTCAAATCTAAAGAAAATAAAAAAAATTATATTCAGTAAGTATTTGTTGAAAGTATAAAATACCTGGCAATCGTAGGCGCGTCATCAGTTTCGTTTGCATTTGTCGATTTCAATTGCTTGATGCCAAGCAAAGTCGATGCCATATTTACAACTTTGTTGTCCCTCCATGCTATAGTAGTTATATCTATACCATGAATACTGGTCATATATTCTTCGCAGTCTCCTCGATTGGGTAATTTTTCTGGCAATTTGCAGCCAGGAATTCGGTTACGTCGAACTGTTCCAAGCCCATAGATTCCCTGGGTGCGTAAATAAGCCAATAAAGGAATAGTTGTGTAATAGTTATCGAAGAAAATTCTGTAGTTCTTGAAACGCGGAACTTTACGAGCAAGCCGCACCACAACATTTGCTGCGGCTCCCAAGTCTGGTTCATTGTCCAAAACATGGTCTTCATTGCCAGTATAAATTTCAAAATTATAGCAGAATCCCATATCGTCACACATCAAAAATAACTTATTGCCCCACGGGTGAGGCTTGTCTGGCAAGTATTGTTTCAAATAGTGCTTAATTTTTGTCGCACAAATTTGTTCATCCACACACAAACGACTGCTTTTTGGAACAGAGTCAAAGTTTCGATTTAGGGCATCAATAAGCGGATCAATTTTATATAAACGATCAATGTTTGATGAATCAGTGTTTTGTGGACGCAATCCTCGTCGACCTGAAGGAGCTGGTTCTTGAGCTGACGGACGTGGCATCTTACTGTTGTCATTTAGATGCAAAAACTGGCGTACCTTGTCATATCGATTTCTCGTCATGGTATTCATAATAGCCGGTATGCCAAATTCACCCCAATACGTCCTGATACTTGGGTACTTGAAGACGGACATAAAATATGTAATGCCAAAAAAGCGTTTTATTTCGTCTGGCGTTGTATTTAGAGGTTTCGATGAATCCTTTTGAATTGCGTACAAATTGCTTTGGTGTACAATATTAGAAATTATATCGTCATTTACAAAGTAAGAAAAAAATTTGAAAGGTGTATCTAGTGCCATTATTTCTGTTGTCAATTCAGAATCGCTGCCAAACTGAGCCCAACTTGCATGATTCTGCATATGGTTTTTCTTCCAGATACATTTTTTAAACTCGGAAGAGTCCTTGTCAATTGTGATATCTTTGTAAAATGTTGCATTTTGATGCCAGCGTGTGCTATCTCCAGTAACAACAATATCTTCATTTTGAACACTCTCATCAGCAGTTGGTTCCACACTCACAACTTGTTCAGCATCTAATTCGTTCACATTTTCGAACACATCATCCTCCAACTGATCAGTGATATTCGCATCATCATTTGTCACTATATTGAAATCGGGATCGTCTAGACTGTCGTCGTCAAAATCTGATATATCGCCAATTTCACTTGCTGACCATTCAAAATCATTGACGAATGCTTCAAACTCTTCAGCCGTGGCAAAATCTTTGTATTTACGTGGCATTTTTCTATGAAAAATTAAAAATTTACACTAAAATTAGAAAAAGACGCTAAAGCACTAACGAATTTCACTTCTCTAATGAGTGCCTACTGGTTCTTTGAAGGACCGAAGGACTTTTACACGAAAAACACAAACAAAAAAAATTTATATTGCTAAAAAGATACTTACATGGTTTGAATATAGTGCACAAATAATAAAAATGAATTTTATTTGGTTCTTTTGGAGCAAAAGTTTTGATTTCAATCAATTTGAAAAAGCACGATTTGTTCACTTTGAAGCTTTTGTGTGTTTTTCTGATAAACGTCAAAAATCAGGTGCTCAGCACCGAAAAGCATATGATTTTCTTTTCCGCTAGATGGCATACATTATAAAGAGAATATTTGCTGAATAAACATTGCGCAAAAAATGTAACAGTTTTGAAAAACAAGTCTCTAAAGTTGAGGTTCCTGAAGGGACCACCAGGCTTTTAAGGGTTAAGGGAGCAGTAGCCATATAATTTGTTCTACTAAATGGCAAATAAATTAAGTTGTTACCGTTTCTACTGCTTCTACGGTTAGTGTTAAAATTTATGTGAGAAAGAAGTTCTGGAGAATTGAATACACCTGTAATGAGCTGATGTAAATATACGATATCTGCCGATTTCCTTAGATCACCTAAAGACTGCATTTTTAATAGTTTTAAACGATCCTCATAAGGAGGAAGGTCTAATATGTCAGTTCCACTTAAGCCCCCTTAGAGCAAACTGAAAAAAACGTTTTTGGATTCTTTCTATTCGATCAACATGCACATTGTAACTTGGGGACCAAACTTGACTTGCATACTCTAAGTGAGGACGCACGATTGCATAATACAACGTTGTAGTTGTAATCATGCTATTAAATTCTTTGGCCCAGCGTTTTACAAAACCAAGCATTGAAGATGCTTTTTTACAAATATTATCAATATGAATGTTAAACGACAGCTTAGAGTCCATGCATATACCTAGGTCTTTGACGGTGTCTACACGACTCAAGGCAGTATCTTTAATCTTATAATCAAAAATAAAATTATTCCTTTTTCGCAAAAAGGTCATAGTTTGGCATTTATCTGGATTTAAAAACATATTATTTTTAGAACAACAAACTTCAAAGGATTTTAGATCAGACTGGAGTAGATCTGAATTATCTCTAGAATTAATCGTTCTGTATATTTTCATATCATCGGCATAAATAAGGCGTGAGTTACATCATTGATAGCTAAAATAAACAGAAGAGGACTACCCAAGGTGACTACCCTGAGGAACACCTGATCCAGCAATGAATTCAGAAGACAATGCGCCTCGGAAACGTATTTGATAAGATCGCTCCACCAAATACGATTTAATCCAGTTCACAAAATATTGTGGAAATCCCATTAACTCAAGTTTAAATAAGATTAGATTGTGTGGTAGCTTATCAAATGCCTTACTAAAGTCAGTGTAAACACAATCGACCTGGTCACCAGAATCAATAGAATTTAAGCAGAATGTTGTAAAATCGAGAAGATTAGACACAGTGGATCTGCCATTCACAAAACCATGCTGACGAGTCGTTATGACTCTCCCACAGTGAATTTTCACCCGATCATACACCATCCGCTCAAAAAGTTTTGGAATTGATGAGAGCTTAGCGATAGGCCTATAGTTCCTGCAACCCTTTTTAAAAATAGGACTTATAAATGACTTTTTCCAAAAAAGTGGAAAATAACTTTCGTTAATAGATTTATTGAATAATAAAGAAAGTGGTTGACTCAAAACGGAACCGCATTGTGTTAACACTGCGGCAGGAACACCGTCAGGTCCAGCACCAAACTCGTCATCGATCGATCTAATATACATTAAAATATCCTCTGGAGTGAAGGATATATGTTCCAAAGATACTTTGGGTTCGGAATTCATATATTCAAAGTACTCTCCATTAGGATTAAAAGAATCTGAACAGAATGATTCTTTAAAAAGATTGGCGAATAGGCCACAAATATTGACGGGATTGTCAGTAAAACCCTCAGGAGTTCTAAATGAAGAAGGAAATCCATCAGATTTCTTCTTTGTGTTTACGAATCCCAAAAATTTCTTTGGATCTGTCAATATTCTCAGCTTAACATTATCTAAATATTCGTGATATAATGTAGCTGAGCGATTTTCAAATTCCAGAAACAAACGTTTGTAAGTTTCTAGGTCTATTTTATCATTTCCATAACTTTTTCCATTGTATCTTTAATATTTAGCTATTCTAGCTATTCTATTCTAATATTTAGCTTAATGCTTTCAGGGTAATAATTATGCAGATATTAGTAATATTTACACACAAAACTTTTTGAGTCATGTCACATTGGATTAATAAGCAATCAATTGCGTTGCCGGTATTTCGTAAATGATAAGTGCAATGAAATATTATATTAAATTGTTAAATTGACTAAATTGAATAAATTAAAGTTAAATTGACATTTTTAGCAGCAATTCTTTATTAAAAATTTTTTTTTAGACTCAAGCAACACTCAGTGGATGCCGCAATATTTTTGAAAGCATTAAACGAAATGCACCGTATAATGAACGAATGAATAGCAAGAGAATTGGTAAATATTACAATAGTATTCGTACAATATACAAATCGCACGATATCACATTTGTATAATGCACGAATAAATAAAAAGAATATTAGTAAATATTACAATAATATTCGTACAATATACGAATTGCATTGTGCAATATACGAATGATATTAGGAGCATGCGTAAATGTAACGATCTTATTCGTACAATATACGAATGTTTTTTTACGAATACGAATAAAATATTCGTAATATGTACCAATATGCGTACATTCTACGAATCCTATTCGTGGCCGAAAATCACGAATAAAATTCGTAGAATGGACGCAGCTGTTAGTAATATTTACACACGAAACTTTTTGAGTGTTAAGTAGCTTTAAACAAACATTTTTGATTTTCACTCTAAAAATTTCTGACTTCCAGGGTTGCCAGCATACTGTTATTTCTGGTGAGTGTGGATGACTTATCTATTCTGTTCTATATTGAAGACCAGAGAGTGCTGTAGGCAAGTATTAAAAGAAAAGCCTAAAGGAGCGTGTCAATTTAAGGGGATGGTACTATTTGCGGGACATTTTTTTATACATTTTTTCTAAATGTACAACATTTCAAGAGCATTTTGTAAAAATTTCAAGTAAATCGTACTAAAACTAACGGAGATACAGCGTTTCAAGTGAGTGGACCTCACCTAAAATCGACTTAAAATCGAGACTTTAAATCGATTTTTCTGGAAAACAACATTTTAGAAGTCGGGGAACACGATGCCGCAAACTCTATTTGACCGATCGTTTTGACATTTTGTACACTATTTCTACACATAAATCAACAGGTAATGCCGAAGCGTTTTTTTCTCTTTTTTTGTTTATGTTTTTTCAAATTTTAGAAAAAAAATTAATTTCAAGCCCCGTATAAATTTTTCATTTACTGTTTTCTAATTTTGGAAAAAGTTTGTTAGTTCTGCGAGCAATATTTCGCTACCTACGCCCTTGGCGTTCACTATGAAAAAGTGCACTGAAAGAAAGCCTTTCTTTTTTTTTTAAATTTCTTGAAACTCAATATTTTGTATGTACAAATATTCTGCAAGAGAATCATCGTTCTATTTTAAAGTGTTCCACATCAATCTTTTAAAAAATTCTATTTTACAGTAACACTAGAGCCCTGCATAAGTATGCTTTTTTGCCTCCCTGAATATATTCTCTTGCTATAGAATAAAAAATTTCCTCTCTATCCCTTTTCTGCTTTGTTCAGACCTGATCTTACACTCTCTTTGTTTTATTCAGATATAAGAAACGAAGAGAATAAGAGTTCGATGCTTTACTAACAACAGCAGGTAGCAAAAAAAAAAACAATAAAAAATAACCAAAATTTCAGTGTTCATACCTTGAATATTTAGCGAAAATTTTTTTATTAGTTCGTTCGTAGAACGAAAAGAATGTTTTTTGTATTGGGACCTAAAGAAGGGTGGTTGATAGGGGTTAGGTGTCTAAGGGAGAAATGCTGAGAGGCAAAAAATTATAGGATAAACTCATATATTTGACCCCTCTGGGAGTCCAGCTACGGCCGATATAAACTATTTTCGACAGCTTGTGTGTTTATTGTATGGGGAGCCAAAGAAGGGTGGTAGATAGGTGGTAGGTGTGTTGGGGAGAAATGTTGATGGGCAAAAAATAATAGAACCATCTCATATATTTGACCCCTGTAGGAGTTCAGCTAAGGCCGATATAAACTATTTTCGACAGCTTTTGTGTTTATTGTAAGGGGAGCCAAAGAAGGGTGTCAGTAGAGGGTAGGTGTATCTTAAATAAATGCGTTTGATTGCATCTCTATCCAACATGAAACTGACTATGCATTAAGAATAATATAAAGCTTATTGCGGGGAAAAACCAAAATACCTGATTCTTATTCAGTTCACTGCAGCAGATTCCTGAGTATTCGTGTAGTTTATTAAGTACTCAGAGAAATAACTGAAACAACGCGTAGATCGCAAGCTTACCTCAGTGCAAAAGTGTATGAAAAGAGAATAGAGAACAAATAAAAAGTTATTCTATTGCGCTGCACAAATTTGGTAAAACAAACTTCAATTAATTTGCAATAAAATTGGTGATTAGCTGGCACTGTCTAGCAACCAAGACTGCCCTTTGTTTTTAAATTTTTTTTCTTTGAAATCACCAGAAGGTTGATAAACTTACTTTAAACATCTGGTTTTTATATGATCAACTACTTGATTGCCTTTTGTTACATATTGTTTTCCATTTGTTTATACTTACGTATGAACAATAGGAGAAATATAAGCAGCCAACGGTCACTCAATATAACATGAGGCCCCTTTTGTTAAAATTGCTGGCCTTCAGTATAGACATCCCTTCTTGCAATCGTTAACATTAAGTAGCGTTTGATGCGTTTTGTGGATGGATGAGGAACCGCATTGAATCACCGTCTGGGTGCTAAAAAAAGTATTTTTTTTTCTTTTTTTTCGGAGTATTAACATCATTTTTGTTTACTGTTTATACATATTTAAATCTTTTATTTTTCTTTTATTCCACTTTACATTTTGTAAATATTGATATAATACTATTCTATACTATAAATTTGTCTGTTAACAATGGGTCTGTATAAAGCACCATGCAAAAAGTGGTCCGCACTATACAAGAGGCAAAAGAATTTTTTGGAAAATTATAAATCTGCTTTTGGCGGCCGTGGCGTAGTGGGTAGAGTGTGTGACTCTTACGCCAGAGAACCCAGGTTCGAATCCTCCAACTGACACAGAAAATTTTTCAATTGAATTAATTTTTCTGTTCGGCCGTCACCTCTCTGCAGACAATGGCAAACCTCAGAGAGTAAAAACTGCCATAAAAAGCTTCTTGGCGTAAAACATGTAGGTCCAGTTCTCGATCATTTGTGTGCAAACATTTTCACATCACACACAACACAATTGATCATAAGAAGCTCGGTCAAAATCCTTTCAAGGGCTGAGATGGCCATTTCGTTTTTTTTTTTTATATACGAGGGTGCCTTTTATATTTCGGGATTAGAGAACAAAAACAAATATTAATCATCGAAAATCACTTTATTGTTTTTCAAAATATTCTCCATTAAGATCTCTATTTATTTATTTTTTATTTGAAAAGAAGTAAGCATAAGTACACTAAGAGCTAGCTCTTTTATAGTACAATATATATATATAAATTAATGAACATTAATGAAATTAATAAAAGTTTTAAAATTTAAACTTTAAAATTACATAAATATCAAAACAAAGTTATGGATATAAAAGTAACCAAGTATAATTAATGTATATTTTTTTTTAAAACTAATTAGATTTAAGATAAAATATAGAGAAAGAGATAAGAAAAACAAAGAATAGTATAAGAAAAAGTAATTTAAGTAGTAGAAAAGAAAGAAAAAACAGATTGCCTAAAAGCTACTCTCCCACGGATCTCTCTAAGCCCATGAGGCAGAGCATTCCACAACCTAATGGCGTTGATGAAAAACAGATGAGATGAGGTAAGCGAATAATGTCTCGGAACTATCATGACATGGCTTCTTCTGGACATACTAAACTGCAGTTTTATAAACAAATACTCAGGCTTTTTCTCATAGATTAACCTATGAAGGTAAATGCAGTTCCTAGCATTTAGATAAGTTATAATATCACAACCAAGTATTGCATTTCGGAAACTGGAAAGACGATCGTATTTTTTAAGACCAAAAACATACCTCGTGGCATAATTAAACGCTATTTGAAATTTCAACTGGGACGAAGAATCAAGTTTACTATAGACTATTTCGGAGTAAGTAAGAATAGGTAAGATAAGTTGAATTACCAACTTACGCCTGATATCAACAGGAGTTCCACTGGCTGACAATCTTAGGTTTCGTAAAACATTATATACCTTTTTCACTACATTATTAAAATGATCCACACAAGACAGAGAAGAATTCAAATGAAATCCAAGATTTACAATTTTCGACACAACTGTAAGCTTATTAGATCCAATAAACAAATCAGGGAGATCATTCAAACTAGTCTTAGACTTACAAACAGGAAGAACATATGATTTTGAGGGGTTCAGAAGAAGACAATTTTTTATAGCCCATTCATTAACACTGTTGAGGTCTTCATTCAGCCTACAACAAAGGTCATCAATAAGGCCAGTTCTACGAGAAAGATATAACTGGACATCATCAGCGTATGCATGGACAGTAGTATGATTACAAACAGAAAAAATATCATTTAAAAACATTGAAAACAGAAGAGGGCCCAGTATGGACCCTTGAGGAACACCACTAGAAACAAGTTTTACCCTGACGACAATTGGCCTATTTTAACTTTTTGATACCTAAAGGATAAGTAGCTGGACATTAAGTTAACGGCACTATCACAGAACCCAAACAAAGACTTTAGCTTACTACACAAAATATGATGATTTACTTTAACAAACGCTTTCGAAAAATCCAATAAGCACAGAAGCGTCAACGACCCATCGTCATATTGTGGACGTATGCCATCAAGAATCTTTACAACTGCAGACGAGCAGCTATGTCCAACACGAAACCCAGATTGAAGCGGGGATAAAAGGTTTTTACTTACTAAGTGGTGTGTAATTTGCTGAGCCATGAGTTTTTCACAAATTTTTGCTAATGGTGAAAGGATGCTTATTGGCCTAAAATCATTGGGACAGGATGGATTTTGCTTTTTTGCTATTGGAAGAACGATGGCGACTTTCCATAAATCCGAGAACGTTGACGACATTAAACATGAATTAATAACGTGAGTAAGGGGGGCTTATAATGTGGGGCAATAAGATTTTTATAAATTTAATGGCAATACCATCAGCAGCCATAGCATTTGATTTGATATGCGACACACATTTACCTACATCAAGCTCAACTACAGGGGAAAAAGTAAAAGATTGACATATGGCAGGGTTTAAGAGGGGAAAAGTATTGCTGTTGTTGGAAACAGATGCAGCATTGTCAGCAAAAAAAGAGTTTAAAACTTCAGGATCAAGATGGCATTCAACTTTATTTTTGTTGCATACCCCAAGACTTTTAATATTATTCCAAAGCACTTTACTAGGAAGAGAGGGCTTAAGTTTATTAGAATAAAAACGCGTTTTTGCTTTTCTAGTAACCACTACGGCTACATTTCTCGCAATTCTATAAGCTTCCCAATTGGCATCTGAGGGACTTAGCCGCCAAGTTTTACGTAACTTGTTTCTTTTCTCAATGACATATAGGACATGCTGGGAAAACCAGGGACACGATATGTTTTTTAATCTGCAACTACGTATAGGAACATGTTTATCAAATAGGAAATAAATTGGTTCGACAAAAGAATTAAGCTTATCATTAATATCGTAGTGAAGCCAACAATCATTAAATGATAACAACGAAACATCATGGAAGAGAGACGGATAGTTTATGTGCTTGAAGTCACGATAAGAAAAAGAATTTGGAATCACTAAACGATTAAAATTAATATTTAACGTACAGAAAATCAAATCATGATCAGAGACAAAGCACAATTGATCAAAAAAGGAAACGAGAGACGGCTCAGAAACAATAAAAAAGTCAAGAAGACTGGGAGTGGTGTTGCTAGAAAAACGCGTAGGCATAGAGTCATTTACAACAGACAATCCCAGAGAAGATAAGTTGTTATGAAGTAATTGTTTAGGCTGTTCGGAAGAAGGAGGTTTATATTGAAATCACCACACAGCAGAACTACGTCATAATCAAGAATACAATTAGATAATACAGAAAACAATGGCTCTACAGAAAAACATTTGTTGGGATTATACACACACGAAACAAGAATTTTGTTGTTGCTGTCTGATATACATAAATTAATAAATTCAATACCTGGTCCAACAGATCGACTGACAACTTTAGCATTAAGGCTATCTTTGCAGTAAATTGCAACCCCCCCACCCTTTTTGTCATGCCGGTCATTTCTGAAAAGATTATAACAAGAAATACCACAAGAAGCATCTTCAATTTCACTACATAACCAAGTTTCCGAGATGCAAATAATGTCTACTAAGGAGCTATCAAAAATATACCTGATGTAGTCCAGTTTATCCATGTTTAAGCTGCGAGCATTAAAATGAACGACATTAAGCCCGTTGCGTTGCTTACATAGAATCTGAATTAAGATTTTATGATTTTCATCAGCACCAGAAGGTGTTAAGCTAGAGTTTGCCATGAGAAGAATCGAAGAGAGAGCATATTCCAGGCAAAAAAGAATATAGAGAGCTCAAAAAACAGAAAAAGAAGAAAAGAGGAAGGCTTAAATAAACATATAGAAATAAAACAATAAGTACAGATATAAAAATAAAGATATATAAAAATTTAGCTTGTAGGGGCCAAGGTTTCAGCACTGACATCATTTGAAAACACATTAAGCTCGTCCAAACAGCTGATGAGAATACTCTCAGAATTCCTCTCTTTCCTGATGTACACAGAGCCACGAAAGGAAAACGCGTTAAAGATGCACTTCTGGCGTTTAAAAGCAATAGCAGCTTGCAAGAGTTTGCGAGTGTCAACATCGAGGCTCTCATGAATAAAAATGTTTTTATCATAATCAAACCCAGCATTTCTAAGGTTAACTGCAGATTTATTGCGCCTCCGAAAATCCCCGAAAGCTTTGAGTACTCGATTTCTGTCACTTGCTGATAAATATTTAATTATAACAATTGAGCTTGAGTTGTGCTGCTTTGATTTTACTCTAAATATATCTCTAATAAGAGGAGGCTGAAAGTCAATATAGTGGAAAATCCGATTGAAAATTGCCTTTAGATTCTCATCATTTGATGCAGGCAGGCCAAATAAGACAGCATCCGAAGAGAGATCAGCAGCTTTGTTGTTGTTTTTTACACTGGAATTATTGATGCAAATTTGGTTAACCCTTAAAAGTTCCAAGTCGTTACATCGACTTTTAAGAGCACTCAGTTCATTCTCAAGCAAAGAGATTTTCTTGTCCATTTCGCTGCAGACAGAATTTAGAGCACTCACATCAGTCTCAATTTTATTCGAAATTCTCATTTCGACGCTTGCAATTTCCTCAGTTAGCAACTTGTAAGAGCTGTCGTATTTGGCGAGGAGTTCATCCTTTAGTTGCAGCATATCACTTCTAAAATTAGCACAGAGCCGCTCTTCCATTTCCAGCAGCTATGGAAAAGATCTATACACTTTTGCATGCGTTTGAACCAATTGTCGAAGCACTTTTGCCACTCTGATTGAGGTATCTCCAAAACATGCATTCTGAATGCCGCAACCGCTTCTTCGGGCGTCGAAAATCGTTGTCCACGCAGTTTATTCTTCACGGTTGGGAATAAAAAGAAGTCATTCGGTGCCAAGTCAGGACTATACGGCGGATGACCCATCAAATCGATGTTTTGGGTGCTCAAAAATGCAGTTGTTTGAGCCGATGTGTGAGAGCTCGCATTGTCGTGGTGATGAGTGATCCGTCTTCGGCGGTTGGTTTTCCTGATTTCTTGGAAGACAACTGGCAAACAAATGGTTGTGTACCACTCAGAGTTGACTGTTCTGCGTTGTTCTAGTGGTACGGTTGCGACATGTCCATATTTTTCGAAAAAACAGGCGACCATTTGCTTGGAAGTGCTTCGTGCGCAAACGACTTTTGTTGGATTTGGCTCATCTTGAAACATCCATACAGTCGACTGCTGTTTACTTTCGGGCTCATACGCGTAAATCCACGATTCATCACCTGTCACGATGTCATAGACGTGTTTCGAAGCACCGCGATCGTATTTTTTGAGCATTTCCTTCGACCAATCGACACGAGCCTTTTTTTGAGCGATTGACAAATTGTGTGGGATCCAACGCGAACAAATTTTTTTGACAGTCAAATGTTTATGCAATATTGAATGTATGCTGGTCCCACTTATGCCTAAGGTTGCCTCAATCTCACGATAGGTAACATGACGATCTTGCAATATCAGTTCGCGCACAGCATCAATGGTTTTCGGAACAACAGCTGATTTCGGACGACCTTCACGAAATTCGTCTTGGAGTGAACTACGACCACGATTGAATTCACCATACCATCGATAAACACTGGTCCTTGATGGAGCTTCATCGCCAAAAATTGAATTAAGTTCATCCATGCACTGTTGCTGTGTTAATTCACGTCGAAAGTTGTAAAAAATAATCGCACGAAAATGTTCACGATTTAATTCCATTTTTAGACCGAGATTAATCTTTTAAGTTACTATAAACAACACAAATAGCGGTCGTATGTCAAAACGTTCTGAGTACGTATAAGCCAACAAATGTCAAACTTTGCGATAGAGCTTTCAGTTGACAGATTGCAACACCAGGGTTGCCAAACCCCGAAATATAAAAGGCACCCTACGTATCTGCTTTTAAAATTCATAATGCAAATATGACAGCTAAAAAGCATAAGGTGGAAAAAAGTTTTTTTACTTTCCTGGCCAAGAATAAAGCTTTACGTAGATTCACATAAAAAAATTGCTGCAACAATAAGGAGATGTTGGCAATTTAAAACTTTCTCAAAATAGGCAATTTGGACCGGGAACTTTGTAGAATTGGTATTTAAGTGAGAAGTGACAAAAAAAATGTATTTGATAAATTTTACTGGACTAAAAGCTATCTTTTTATAAGGACTGAAGCTTTAGTACTAAAATTGGAAATTTTGTAACCAGAAGTAATGGCAAAAAATATTTGGTTGAGATCAATGATACCAAATTAATCGTTGTGCAATGTGAACATTTATCTTCATTTCAAAATTTCCACAAAAATGAAGGAGAACAGCAAAACAAATCAAATATGCGACAATTAATGAAGTAACAAACTGTTTTCGGAATAATTTCTTCAAATTATTGAATGATCTTGTACTTTCATTTTTGTTTGCCAAACTTCCGAAAATCGAAGATCAATATCCACCTCACTTCATTATTGCGTCTAAGAAAACCCGATATAGCAGGATAGGCGAATGAAGTCAAACTATTCTGTAAGCAATTAAAGGATATACTATCTAGTTTTTAACAACACTACACAAATTTGTATCAGATTTCGGTTATATTTTATTATAGCTAAAGAACTAGTCCTGAAGTGATAGAATTAGTCATCTAGAAAGGAACTAGTCCTGAACTAGATCTGCTACCTGTATGTTATTGTTTATTATTTCTTGCAGAATATTTCCTGTTTCAATTTCATTTAGTTAACAATTGACTAACATTGAGCTAATGTTTGTAAAAATTTATGTAAATATGTTGCTATAGCTTCGTGTTACAATTTAAAAAGTTGAACTTAAATAGAATTAATTTTCTTAGATTCATAAAGAGGAGTTGGGCTTGAAGTTAAACTGAAATTTAAGATTTATAGTTTTAGGATGTATAAAAAAAAATTATGTGCAGAATTTGTATAGCTTAGTATTTATTGCTATTATTTAAATTTTTTTGCCAAAAATTTTTAATTTTTTTACATATAAACAGTAATTGAAGGACAAATACTTATTTCTCATTAAATTGAATTCTGTTTTTAAAACTCATTATTTGTGTGCACTTATTTTTAATTCAAGCAAAGAAAAAAAAATTTGTAACCAATACCAAGGTTACTTTATTGAATTACTTACACAAAATTCGGGCGGAACGAAATTTGTTTTTGTGCTTAACTCCTGACAACGCAAAGGCAACCAAAAGGAGCATCGCGTCGGATTATTTGATGGCTTTTATCGTTTAATATATTATTTAAAATTATGAAAAACTCAAACGAATGTTGCAATAAAAATTAAAACGCAAAAAAAAAAAAGGAAAAAAAAAGAAGAAAAGAGGAGAGCAGAAAAAGAAAAGCGATATTTTTGCTTTTATGAAATTTCACTTAACCACTCACTCACCTCTTTAATTTTCCAACATTTAAAATAAATTATTTAAAAGAAAATTGCTCAAAGTGAAGTGGAAATGTGAGCATAAACGACGGGTACGCTTTGGCAGTGCGCTTCTTTGTTTTTGTTGTTATTATCGTTGTTGGTGTCGTTTGTAGCAACAAGGTTGATACAATTAAAGCGGATAGTAGGACGTGAAGGTGACTGAGTGGGTGGTGGTTGTATAACGGATAAGAAGAAAAAAGATATGAGGGAACTATGTAGAGTAGATTGACGCGTGTTGGAAGGTAGCGTACACGGGATATGGCACAGGGCGAATTGTGGATGACAGTAAAGATTGAAATGAGTAGGCGAGTTGCTGTTTTTCCAAAAATATACATAAGATAAATTTTAAAAGTAAATGCAATAATAAAAAAAAGTGATGAAAAAAACGTCAAATTACTACACTGAACCAAAAATATATATAAAATATATGGATTCAATATACTAGTTCATTGGTTCAATGAAACTCTGTTTATTTTCTCTTTAATTTTTGAAAAAATCTCTTTGATTTTATTAACTTTTTCTTAAAACCAAATATATAGGCTCAATACCTTCTTCGGAAGTAAGAACAATTTTTTACATTTTAAGAAACTTCGTTCTTTTGACTTTCAGTAAACGCAGATTCATACATGAAATGAACATTATAATAGAAACAATTGATGCTTGAAGAATTTGTTCTTTGAGTATATGAATGATTCTTTGAAATTGACGAATTGTGTTTAATGAATGGAGTTGATCGATTTTAAAAGCAATATTTGGCACTTCAGTGTACTCTGAAGTGAAATGGTAAAACCAAATATTTTGCTATAAAAACTTGCCAAAATAATTTATTTTTCCCTTTGTGTTAATAAAATAAAATGTTTCATTTCTATGCTAAGAAACGCCTATGCAGCCGAATACGCAGTAAATGTGAAATCAGAGCAAATTATTTGTAGTTTTTGCGTATTAAATATAACAATATGGGCAGTTCCACATGAAACTAGCTCAACAATGAAACGAAAAAAAAACAACAACAACAACCATTGCAGCACAACACACAAAATTATCAACAAGCAAAATTAAAGTAAAACAAACAATAAAAAGACCAACAACATTATAATGTACAACATTATCAACAACCATAACAACAAAACCAACAACAAATGATGATCAACAAAACAATAGCAAAAACAACAATCACAAAACCAATGCCGACAACATCAAACAGATTCCTCCATTTATTTTGCAATGTTTGCAAATTAATTTAACTTACAGCAATAACAACAATAACAGCTAAAAGAAAAACAACGGCATCAGCAAATGCTTGTATAACAACACCCATAATTTAACAAACAACAAAAACAACAACATTAAGTCAAACATGAAAAAAAAAGAAATCTCTCGCAACAAAATTATATAACAACAATTTGCAACAACTTCATATACAGGATATAGAAAAATTCAATCTTTAGATTTGCAATGGCTGCCGGATGTGCCATACAAGCACTGAAGCTGGCGTTGCTCAACTAGACCAATGTCTAAAAATATTTTGAATAGAAAAAATATAACAATAAAAAACTCACAAAATATTACTAGAAATTCAATTTGCTCAAAATTGCTGTTGAAGATGTTTTATTATTTTTTTTTTTATCAAATGTAACCGAATTGGTGGAAAATGCTATTTTATACATCATAAAATATGAAATTCTATAAAACAAGTAAATTTGATTAGGTAGAGTTCGTTCCAAGGTTCAATATGAGTCAAGATAAAAAAAAAGACATGTTCTATTATTCAGTTTTAAATTGAAATCAATTTAGTTAAGAGCACGATTTATAAAGTAGTTTAAATATATAGAATGCATAAATGAATGACATTGCTTAACTTTTTTTGATTCGCTCAGTGAGAAAAAGTTATGAAAATATTAGGAAGCTAAGATAAACACAGCTATCAATATATTGAGAAGCTAAGATAGGTGTTTATGTTTTGGAAAGTTTTATCAGAATTTTATCTTTCGGTCTATTTTTTATTAGAGTATTCAAATCAAAAACTTTCTATGGCGTCTGTCCAAATCAACTGTTTCAACACTGGCTGTTCGACCATTTAAAAAAAAAATTGATGTCTATACAGGGTGTCCCGCTATTGAGTGCAACCATTTACGGAACTGAAAGATTATGTCGAGCTGAGCAAAAAATCGTATGGGAGGGAGCGGGGGGGGGGGGGGGGGGTCTACTTTCACATTCTTAGGAGCTACAGGATTAACTAAAAACCAATGCTATGAATTAGTTCTTATGAAAACAACAACACAGAAATTCGCCGCACTGGTTATATAAAAACGAAAATATCTTAATTTCTTAGGTGGTCGTAACAACCCGTGTCCGGGTTTCAGCCGACCTCATCAGCTCTCGCCAGGCGCCTCTGCTTTGCGCGCGCCTTCTCCAATCGGATACACCAAGTGCGGTCAGGGCTTCCTCAGCCTGGTCCATCCATCGGAGGCATGGTCTCCCTCGTCGTCGTTGACCAGCGACCCTCGCCTCGAGCACCTTTTTCGCTGGAGCTTCGTCGTTCATACGATGGACATGACCCAGCCAGCGTAGTCGCTGCACAGTTATACGCCGAACTACGTCAATGTCATCATAGAGCTCATACAGCTCGTGGTTCATTCGGATGCGATAGTCATCGCCGACTTGAACAGGACCGAAGATTTTGCGAATAACTTTTCTCTCGAACACCCCCAGAGCGCCATAAAGCAGCACAGGTAGAACGAGCGTCTTGTAGAGTGTTAGTTTTGTCGATCGAGAGAGGGCTCTGGAACTTAGTTGCTTACTGAGCCCGTAGTAGCACCTACTAGCAATTATTGTTCTTCGAAGAACAAACGAAAATATCGCTTTTTAAAAATTTTTCATATATTTGCTTCCACCGAGGATTGAACACACTACGCTTGGATCCATAGTCGGCTGTTCTATCTACTGGGCCACGAACACATATTTATTTGAGTAGCTCATTCTCATCTTAAATCAACAATCAGTAATACTTTTCTTTCTTTTTATAAGCTTTTATTTAACTTGCTTCGTTCGTATATATGTATGTAAATATGTCCGCAAGTCTTGCAAATAATTTTTCGACAGCTTGTGGGTCTCCGATTAAGCTGAAATTTAGCATACATATGTACGCCCGGTGATAATCCAATATTATGAAAAACATTTTTGCCACACCCCCTTTAACCGCCCACAAATCAATAAAAATTCTACATCTCGAAAACTACTAGGCCGATTCAGATGAAATTTTGGTAGTAAATTTCCTTCAAGTAGAAAATGGGGCTTAAGAAAAAATTTCTCCACACCCTATTTTGACGCCCACAAATTCATTTATCTCCAAAACTACCGGGCTGTTTCAGCTGAAATTTAAGCAGTAAATGTCCTTCAAGTATTATATGGGTTAGAAAAGAAATGTTGCCACACCCTCTTTTACCGCCTACAAATCAATAAAAATGCTATATCTCGAGTACTATTAGGCCGATTCAGATGAAATTAAATTTCCTTTAAGTAGAAAATGCGGTTTAAGAAAAATTTTCTCCACACCCCATTTTGTCGCCCACAAATTCATTTATCTCCAAAACTACCGGGCTGTTTCAGCTAAAATTGGGCAGCACATTTACATCAAGTAGGAGATAGGGGTTTAAATTTGGCCACACCTCCTTTTCCCGACCACATATCAATAAAAATGCTATATCATAATAAAGAATATAATGCAATAAATATTGTAAATGGTATAAATAATGTTAATATGTACTGTTAGGGTTAATGGTCTAAAAAATTGAAATGCTATATGTAAGGCTTTCATAATAAAAGATGTTCATAATAATCCTTTTAGACTAAAAAGTAAACAATAAAATAATATATAAAAAAAAATTTTTAAAATATAAGCTTTTATTTAAAACCAAAACGTGAACTAAAAAGAAAAAATAAATCTTTTACTACGAAATTAGTCTAGTTAGTAGCTTACTAAAAGATTCAATTCCACTGATATTGTGTAGTAAACTTGTATATTTTACATTTTGAAAATTTCTAAATTTATATACGTCCCTAGACAGGGCCGTAGCTAGAAAAATTTTGCTTCTAGAACTAACAAATTTTTTTCAAAATTAGAAAACGGTAAGATAGTAATAAAAATGAAAACTTTTAGGGGGGGGTAGGATTTTGAGTTAAATTTTTTTCTAAAATTATTTTAAGGGGTGATTTTGGGTAATTTTAAAAATATTAAAAATAAATTTTTTTTATAAATAATTTTGACGATGCGTTTTGCTTCAAATTGACAAATTATTGATAAATATGCTTTTCCGAATGTCGACAAAATTTTTTTTATGATTTTACGATGAGTTTAATAGACATAATTTTTGGTGAATGATCACAAAAATAATTTTTAAAAAAACTTTGGTTCAAAACCCCTCCCCCCCCTTAAAGTTTCCATTTTTATTATTAGTTTAGTGTTTTCTAATTTTGAAAAATATTTGTTAGTTCTAGAAGCAAAATTTTTCTAGCTACGGCCCTGTCCCTAGAACTTACCTATTTGCGTACGCTTTTATTATGATGATGGGTAATCAAGGGAGAGGTTCTTCTGGATATACAAAAAAAAATTAAGTATCATACGGGCATTAAGACTTCGATTAAAATTTCATAGTGTACTGTTTTTCTCTTTTTTTTTTTAGATGAACGGGGTCCGAATAATCATGGCCACCTAATTTTTTAGGTGTTTCACGAAGAATTCTTAAGAAAGCTTTTTTTTCGCACAAAAATCTTTTTTGGACCCTTACATATCTGCTTTAAATATTAACTTAATTATCCCAAAAGACTGCTATTTAAAAATATAAATTTTATAAATTTTTTCTTCAATTCTATTTTCGCTTTCATTCATTTATCCAACGCTACAATAACAATATTTATAAACAGATAATTTTGAATCTTTAGCTGCTGAAGTGGGGTACCATAAAATTAAATCTTTTGAAAGACCTGCCACTGCAATTAAAATTCTTCTTTAAATTTATTTACCGCACATGGAAAAAAAACAACAAAATTGATCTGCAGAGAAAAAAAAAATATACAAAAAATAATGGCTCAAATAACCGAATTATTGTTAGCTTTCAATTAAGGCAGACTCAGTGTGGATTGGAGTGAAGTGGAATGGAGTAAAATAAACAACACAATAAATAATTAACATTCGAGATTAAATTTACTTAAGCATTAATTAATATCGAATTGAATCTCATTACATTCATTACAACTCATTCATAATGTTGGGCAAACGAGTCAACGCCAACACAAGGCAGCAAAGAAACACGCACATCTAAACAACACTCATGCAAAGACAGCAACAATAACAACAACAACTAGCAAGGAGTCAACTGCACCCTCCAGGCATTGACAAATGAAATCACAACGTAATGAAAGCGCGTCTAAAGCATTATAAGAAGAAGCAGCGCATGAAGCAGAAGAAGTATCAGCAGGAGCAGCTGAAGACGAGATCGCAATTAGGAGAAAATAAATGTGCGAGAACGCCTTCGAGGACGAGACAATATTACTAAATAACTGACGGACGCAAGGTGTAGGCCATGAAAGAATGTGCCTCGCCTAGATGTATGCCTGATTGTTTGAGTGTGTGCTCGTGCGTATATGTGTTTGTGTGATTGGCAGTGAAGTGTGGTGGTAGTGCGGTCGATCCTATTTCGATGGCATGGTGCTACCAATTAAATAACGCTCAAATTTGTAGCCCAATTAGTGAAAATTTGTGGTTATTGGTATTCAACAGGGGCAGCAATTGAGAGGCGGTCGTGCATCGAGCATCGACCGTCTAGCACCTAGGTGTGTCCAACCAAGGCAATTTTCAACAATTACAGTTACAACAACAAAAACAACAACAACATAATGAAGATAAAGTAGGTAATTAGTACGCAAAGCAAGATGCATAATAATTAATTTGATATTAACGCCGTTAGTGAAGCGAACAACATGTTGAGCATAGTAACGTAGGCATGCCGACTGTAGTGGTGAATGATGGCAAATATACCAGCGCTTAGGATGATTTAGAGCTATATAACACTCTGAAGTAGTAGAAACAAATTAGAAATTATTGAATATAAAGATTTAAGTTTCATTGAACTTAATTACCAATATTATTTATTACTTGGCTAGTAGGGGGAAAAAACAAAAATAATATTTGACGACTGCTAAATAGAGTAAAAACTGATTAACATTGATCAAGATTTGACGTAAACTCTTTGCTATTCTCTTTTAAACTTACCCTCTTTCACGTTGATGTCAGAGTCTCTAATTCACAAATGTTAAGGGGCTTCCACACGATACAACGGCTGTACCAATAACGGTTGTTATTTGATGGTTGTGTGTGATTATATTGTATTGTTTGGATGCAAATATGCGACGAGTTGGTTGCAATATTGCTCGGTCGAATAGTTGAAAGAAGTGAAAATTCTTCTCTGTATATATTCTTTCTCTTCTAGAGTAAGAAAGATTTTAATGTAAGAGACAAAGGGAAGGAGAGAGAGAGGGAGAGAGATAGAGAGATAAAGAGAGAGAGAGAGAGAGTGAAGGAGAGAGAGAGAGAGAGAGAGAGAGAGAGAGAGAGAGAGAGTGAACGAGAGAGAGAGAGCGAGAGAGAGAGAGCGAGAGAGAGAGCATCTCTAAAGAAATACCCCAGCCGGAAAGTAGGCGAACACCTCTCTAAAGAGATCTATCTTTTCTTATTGGCTCAAGTGTTGAAAAAAGGCACTTATATCTTAGGAGATGAACACGGCAGCTGCAAAAGCAATGTGTTGAATAGAAATGGTGAAAAATGCTAAAGTAAAAACAAAACAAAATTGAAAAAAATCTATGTCTATATCGACATCCGTATCCTTCATACATTGCCAAAAGAAGGTACTCGGATTCTTGGCTAATCACTTCTTATGTGTTGGAAGATGTGACGAAGGGATTAATACCCCTTACGTAGCAGCTCTATACAAAAAACGATAGGGAGTTGGAAGTGAAAGGGTATGATCGCCGAGTCTTAAAGAATGTACCAAGAAGCATCCCTTAAGACTCGGCTATCATACCCTTTCATTTCCAACTCCTTATCTTTTTTTGTATAGAGCTGCTACGTAGGGGGTATTAATCCCTTCGTCACATCTTTGATCACATAAGAAGTGATTTGTACCAGACAAGAATTGTACAAGAATCTGAGTACCTTCTTTTGGCAATGAAGGAAGCATACGGATGTCGATATGGATATAGATTTTTTCCAATTTAATTTTGTTTTAATTTAATTTTATTTTCAACACATCGCTTTGTTCATTTCCCAAGGTATTAGTGCCTTTTTTTAATACTTGAGGCAATAAGAAAATATGGACCGCTTAAGATTAGATAAGAGAGGTGATCGCCTACTTTCCAACTGGGACAATACAAAATTCCAAAAAAAGAAATTTGTTTGTTTATTCAATATCTACGCTAATATTCTAATATTCAATAATATTATTGGCCTTTGTGCTACAATTGTTATTACACTTAGGAGGAAAAATATTAAATTTATCCAAAAACAAGGCCGTTTAAATATTTAAAATTTATTTAAATACATTATTTATTTAAATTATGTACGCTAATCGTTGATTTTATTTTCAAAAATTAATATTTTAAACTTATTTAAACTTATTTATTTATTTCTTTGAAATTGATTATTCATTGTACAATAAGATTTCTCTTTTAATTAGTACAAATATGGTTAAGTATTAATAATGAGTTTAAAAATTATAATTCATCTTAACAACTAGAGATTAAAACAAAAATATAATGTAAATAATATTTGTTTGGGCAGTTCAACTTGAAGCTTTTTTTCTTATGTCTATTGAATTAATAATATACAAACATACAACATTGTCATGAATTTAAAGTTATAATTTTCCCTTTTTTTTAATAACATGCATATTTGGCATCACCAATGTTCATATTTTTGCTCTCTCTTACTCAATCATATTGAATGTTAATTTGAATAAAATTTAGTATCACGAGTACCACCGAAGAGTTCAGTTTCTTTTTGTCACGCAACATTTTGGCGACCGTGACAGGACCCAAATCGCACAATTGCAATTTGTGGCCTGAAAATTAAAACATATTGTGACTTGCAGAATTTTTATCGTAAATTCTTAAGAAACGTATAATTCGAAACCTCGTGATTTTGCCGTCGTCTTGGAATCGTCTAAGAACAATCAGCGCAACCATATTCATCGCATCACTTCGTCTGCAACCCATTTGAGCTTGTAGATTATCAATTGCAAGGAACTCGTCGATTTAAAGGTGTATTATTCTTGAAGTCTTGGATTTTTACAATAGCACTTGAGACAGCCTAATTCAATCGTACGGACAACGGTCCTAGCTATATATCAAGTGGTTTGTACCTAATTTATATACATGGTCGCTCCTCATGTATGTGAATTTCTATCTACATCAACAACAACAAAAACAAAAAAAAAAAAAAAATCACCTTTAATGACCTTCGCTGGAACACAAGTTTATTAATTATCTCTTTGCAGAAAAAATTGCATCATCGTAACTGAAATTGTTTCATTCCATCTTTGTAACACATTCGCTCTTCACAGAATCATAATCGGCGTTGCTGTAATCATTTCATTTACAGTAAACGGCTGTTCAAACCGTTCCTCGTGGTGACGTCACTCATCACTCTACACATTTGTTTGATAAACCGATTGAATGCTGGCTTCTCAAAAAACAACATACTAAAACACTCTCTACAGCAAGTGAGTACCTACTTTTTTTTTTTGGCAAAATTTCATTGCAACATTGGCGTTTACTGTTTTGTTTTTGCTTGGATTTGGTCTGGACTTTACTGGCATACAACTTGCAACTTGTTGCGTATTTTTTTTTTATAAGCATATCATTTCGTAAAAATGGCTCCGGTTGACAGCGACGATGGTTCGGCATCCACTACTGCTAATGAGTTGCTCAGTTTAAAACAACAAAGAAGCAGTATGAAAAGAAACATCACCAACTTAAAGGTTAAAATAGATAAAGAAGGTGCAAAGTCAGATGCAACTATACTCGAGTGTCAATTACAAATTCTCGAGTCTTATTTTAAGCAACTTTCACATATTCAGACCCAAATTGAACGAATAAGTGTGTCAGACGACAATTATCGAAGCGAAATAGAGGAAATATTTATTGCAGCAAAATCAAATCTAGTAAATATTTTGAACGTCAAGCGCCGAGCAAGTATGGTTGAGAACAGCTTTCTTAGTGGGAGCAATTTAGGCTCACATCACTCCTCTCGACTTCCCAGTTTAAAGTTACCTAAATTCAGTGGCAAATACATCGAGTATTCGCGCTTTATGCATACGTACAAAACGCTAGTCCACGACGATCCTTCACTTTCTCAAATTGACAAATTTAATTATTTAATCGATTGCCTATCAGGTCAAGCTTTGGCTGTAGTGCAGCCGTTCCAAGTCAATGAGGATAATTACCAAAGGGCACTTGATAGGCTAAATGATCGTTTTGACAATAAGGTTTTAATATTTAATGATAATATCAAATCGCTTTTTTCATTACCAGCTATGTCTAAGGAAGACCCCACAACATTACGTTCAATAATTGATAGCTTTGCTTCTATTAAAGGTGCTCTGCTGTCTATTGGCAGCGAAAAAGACTTGATGAACGCACTATTGATTCACGTTATGTTGTCCAAACTAGACTTTAATTCAAAGGCTGCATATGATGAACGGCAAGAATATAAGGAGCTACCAACATTTGAATCCTGCTACGAATCGCTATGTTGCCGCTGCCAACTATTGGAAACTCGAGCAAGCTTTACGGAAGTTGAGTCGACTCAGCATAAAGCAAACCAAAAGGGTACTAAGTCATCAAAGGCATTTGTAAATTCGAATACATTATGCGCTTACTGTCAATCGAAAGATCATTTTATTGGACGCTGCAATAAATTTTCGTCAATTACAGTTTCACAAAGATTTGATTATGTCAAACAAAACGCACTATGTGTGAATTGCTTAAGCAAGGGTCATCAGGTTGCCAAATGCCCTTCAAAATCACGTTGCCGTGTTTGCAATGGACAACACCATACAACGCTTCATCGCTACGCTGCAACACCTCAAGGGAACTCATCGCTGACTTCTTCAGAACAGCATGGTCCTCAGTCGGCGTTAAGTCCAAGTCCACAGTTTGGAGATTCGCCTCGGCTTCCAACTTCGTTGCTTGTGCGTACAGCTCATCGCGCCATTCTTCCAACGGCTGTCGTTTTAATAAAAGACGGCTATGGCATTTTTCAACCAGCACGAGCACTTTTAGACTCGTGCTCGGAAATAAATTTTATAACACAAGAAACTGCTAAGCGATTACATCTAAAGCAACAATATAAGCACTTAGACATATCTGGTATAGCCAACATTAGTACTCAAATCAAATTTGAGGTTCAAGCCACGTTGAAATCACGCGTGTCCACATTCGAATGGACATTGCAGTTTGCAGTTACAAAATCAATTTCGTCCTATCAACCAAGTGATAATATCAACATAGCCAAATGGAATGTGCCGGATAATATCGAATTAGCCGATCCTTCGTTTTTTAAGTCGCAAAAAATTGATTTGTTAATAAGCAGTGATGTATTTTTTGATCTTCTTCTTGACGGAAAAATATCCTTAGGAGAAAATCTGCCAAGCATTATAAATACAACACTAGGATGGGTTGTAGCAGGGAAGTTTGACTCAACTATTTCCACTCATCCGCGTTTTTGCATCATTGCAACACGACAGCAAACAGACGAACTACATGAAGCGGTGCAAAAATTCTGGGAAGTGGAAGAGTATATGCCAACATCTGTGCAATATTCGGAAGATGAGTCATTATGTGAGCAGCATTTTGTTGAAACACTAGGTTTTCCGCTGATGGTCGAGTTCAAGTTCGATTGCCTTTTAAAGATTCTAGTCATTTGCTTGGCAACTCATTGCAAACAGCCTGTAGACGATTTATGGCGCTTGAACGGCGACTAGAACGTGAACCCATGGTGAAGCAGATGTATATTGACTTCATGAACGAGTATGAAGCACTTGGACACATGTCACCAATCAGCGACTTGCAACTTGAGCAGTTTCACTACTTCATACCTCATCATTCAGTATTACGGCTTCAAAGCGCTTCAACCAAACTTCGCGTCGTCTTTGACGCGTCGGCTAAGACGTCAAATAATCGTTCGCTAAACGACTGTCTCATGGTCGGGCCGACCATACAGCAGGATCTCATAACAACACTGTTGGCATTTCGATTAAATAAATACGCTATTATGGCAGATATCTGCAAGATGTATCGCCAATTTTGGGTTCACCCAGAAGATCGTAAATTTCAACGCATCGTATGGAGATCAGATTCAACACAGCCACTGCAGTATTTTGAGTTAAACACTGTTACGTACGGTACATCCGCCGCACCTTTCTTAGCAGTAAGAAGCCTTTCCTACATTGCTGATGCTTATGCACATTTGCATCCCGTTGGCGATCAAGTGTTAAAGCATGACTTGTACGTAGACGATGTTCTCGCTGGTGCAGATACCATTCAGGATCTTCAGGTAAAGAAATTCGACCTTATCAACATTTTAAATAAGGCAAAGCTTCAACTTTCCAAATGGCATAGCAATTGCGCTGATGTTTTGGAAGGTTCTGTAGAGAGCGTATGTATTCAACCCACTGACACCATAACGAAAGCCCTCGGTATGGCGTGGAAGCCCCCAGAAGATATATTTTGTTTTCAATATGAGGTGCCTTTACAGGAAGAGCTAACAAAGCGTTCTATTTTATCAGTGACTGCAAGAATTTTCGACTTACTCGGGCTCCTAAATCCAATCGTGATTCGCAACAAAATCCTACTTCAGGAATTGTGGATGCATCGTTTAAATTGGGACGATAAATTACCATCTCATTTCGCTAATATTTGGAACAGCATCCTTGATGACTTACCAAAAATAAATCATATAGAAATTCCTAGATATGTTTTTACTTCGCTTGCATATAAATGCCAAATACACGGTTTTGCTGATGCTTCACAGCGCGCATTCGGCTGTTGCGTATATATTCGTGCATTTATAAATGGTTCGTATAAAACCACACTTCTTATCGCAAAGTCGAAGGTCGCACCTGTTAAGGCGCAAACATTACCACGCTTGGAGCTATGCGCAGCAGTTCTACTTATGCGCACGTGGAATAAATTTAAAGAAAAGCTTGCACCCTTCATTGAAGATACATATTTTTGGACGGATTCCAAAATTGTGTTGCTATGGTTGGAAACACATTCATCGAAATTAAACACTTTTGTCGCAAATCGCGTCTCTTACGTACAGGAGCACACGCTAGGCATTGTATGGCGCCATATACCTTCAAAGATGAACCCGGCAGACATTGTTTCTCGTGGCTGCAGTGCAGCAGAACTTCCTAACACCATGTGGTTCAACGGACCTACATTTTTGGAACACAACAGCAGCACATGGCCTGCGACTACAATCGACATCAGCATTCCTAAAAATGAGTGCCGTAAAGTGGTGTCATTCAAATGCAGTACTTCTGCCTCAGCTTCATTATGTGAACAGCTGATTGAACGCCACTCGTCATATTCCAAAATTTTGCGGATCATCGTATATATTCATCGCGCATTTAACAAAGTGCCTGCTAATCGATACATGAAGCCATTACTTGTCGATGCAATAACTCATATAGAGCTCAAAAACGCATTTTTATTCATAATCGCTGAAATACAGCATAGTATCTTCCTAGATGAAATACGAAATATTCAAGGAAACAAGCTATTGACTCCATCATTACAAAAATTATCGCCTTTTCTTTGTTACTCATCAATTTTTAATCAACAGGTACAACTTTTAAGGGTTGGTGGACGACTCGCGCAAGCACCTATATCCATGGAAGCGCGTTTTCCTCTTTTGCTGCCAAAGAGCCATCCATTCGTTTATTTATTTGTCAGCTACACTCATCGTCAGCACCTTCACGCTGGCCCAAAGATCTTAATCGGACTAATTCGTCAGCAGATCTGGATCATTAACGCCAGAGACGTAGTTCGAAGAGTAGTCAGAAATTGCGTCCACTGTTTCCGATATCGGCCAAAGCTTATGAACCAGATCATGGGAAACTTACCGGCCGATCGGCTGAAAGCGCAACGACCATTCCTGATAAGCGGCGTGGACTTTTGCGGCCCTTTTGCGACTTCATATCGCATAAGAAGCAAGGTACCATATAAAACATATGTTGCTATATTTATTTGTTTTGCATCCAAGGCAGTGCACATTGAACTTGTGTCGGATTTAAGCACCAACTCTTTCCTAAATTGTTTAAGGAGGTTCGTTGGAAGGCGTGGCGTTCCCCAGCGAATATATTGTGATAACGCCACCAATTTCATTGGCGCTAATAATAAATTAAAAGAATTTTTTCATCGATATATAGATAAGCCAGCAAGCGCTGAGATTCATCACTATTGCTCGTCAAAGGGGTTTGAATTCTGCTTCATACCGCCCCGCTCACCGCATTTTGGCGGCCTGTGGGAAGCGGCCGTCAAGTCGGCTAAGACGCTCCTACTAAAAAATATTTCTCAAGCTTTTTTAACTTATGAAGAACTCCTTACTTTAGTCGTCGACGTAGAAGCTATTTTGAATTCGCGTCCATTGGTTGAAAACTCTGAGGATCCAAATAATGGCGAAGCGCTTACGCCTTCACATTTGCTTATTGGCACGCAGCTACTCAGCATTCCAGAGCCACAATTGGACACTACAGCAGTTGCATATAGTAACCGGTGGCAACGACTTACTTTCCTGAAGCAACAGTTTTGGCGACAATGGATGCGTGACTACATCCTTGAATTACAAAGCAAATCAAAATGGCTTACTCAAGAGTCCAACATTCAACCTGGGCAGATGGTTATAGTACACGAAGACAACCTACCATCGCAACAATGGCTCCTCGCTCGTGTCACGAAGGCAATCGCTGGGTCCGACGGAAGAGTACGCGTTGTCGATATCAAAACACCGAAGGGCTGCTTGCGGCGAGCTATTCATAAGCTGGCCCCACTTCCAATCAGCTGTTGAAAGAACCCTTTCAACGGGGGCAGGATGTTTGGGCAGTTCAACTTGAAGCTTTTTTTCTTATGTCTATTGAATTAATAATATACAAACATACAACATTGTCATGAATTTAAAGTTATAATTTTCCCTTTTTTTTAATAACATGCATATTTGGCATCACCAATGTTCATATTTTTGCTCTCTCTTACTCAATCATATTGAATGTTAATTTGAATAAAATTTAGTATCACGAGTACCACCGAAGAGTTCAGTTTCTTTTTGTCACGCAACAATATTAATAATGAAAAGGTAACTAAAGTAAAGATTACATAATATTTAATTATCAAGCAAAATTACTTTGAAGTACAGAAAGACAGATGTAGGGAAAGAAAGATGTTAAGATACACAGAGAGTTGTTAAAAAGCAGAAGAAAGGTGTTCAAAGAGCCTTCGCTTGAATGTGTTCGCGCTGCATATGCGTTTAAAATTAATAGGTAGCTATTCCAAAGATGTATCGTGTAGACAAAGAAATGTCGAGAGGTCAAGAGATACTTATGCCTGGGCAATATGAGCTGCTCTGTTCTTTGATTTCTACAAAACCTTAAAAGTTCAAATAAATAATCGGGCTCCTTTCTGTTTATGATTTTATGCAACAGTAGTAAAGTACGAAATTTTAACATATCGCTAAGGTAAAGTCCGGTTATTTTCTTTGAATCAGAAGATATATGGCAACGTCTATTAATACCAAAAACAAACCTAGCACAACTATTAAAAGCCACCGTCAAGTTTCTAAGTAAATCAAAATCTAACGTTGCAAACAATTCGCAACCATAGAAAATGATGGGCAAAACAAATGATTTGACAAGCCTTAGTTTAACAACAGTTGGCAAGTACTTGGTGGTAGGACTAAGTCCCCGTAGCGCTCCATAAATTTTAGAGATTACATTATTTATGTGGGTGTTCCATGTAAAATTGCTGTTTAAATATATGCCAAGATTTTTAATGCTATCAACATATTCAATGGGGGAATTCTTTAAGTAAAGTGGTAGCAACTCAGTTTTGTTCCGACGTCTGTTGATAATCAAAGCCTTGGTTTTATTAGGATTTAGTTTGAGACCGTTGTTTTCTGACCAACAAAAGAATCTGTCTAGCTCTAAATTAAAATTCTGTACTGTTTGATCGTGTAGCGACTTCGGAAAAAGTTTATACATTTGTATGTCATCCGCGTAGATGTGATGCTCACAGGTTAAAAAGCAGTCAGCGATGTCATTTATAAACATCATAAACAACAGTGGTCCTAAGACTGAACCCTGAGGAACGCCACATGATACATTCATGTTGGAGGAGTTATTATTATTGTAGTGAACATACTGAGTACGATTGCAGAGGTATGACGAAAAGAAGTTGCATAGCCAGGTGGTAAAAGAGAACTTAGATGAGAGCTTTTCAATCAGTTGCTGATGGTTGATGCTATCGAAAGCTTTAGAAAAGTCCAAAAAAACAACTAGACCGCACATATTATCATCCAATCCTGCCCGAATGTCTTCACATACTTTCAATTGATTGGTTGTAACAGTGCTGTAGTACAACTACGACCACTTCGAAATCCTGACTGATGTTTAGTCAAAAGACTATTATATTCTAAATAAGATTTAATTTGTTTGCTTATCAATATCTGAAAAGCTCTGCTGAGAAATGGGAGTTTGGCGATTGGTCGGAACTCAGAGTTATTTTTTGGTAGTGGTAAAATTTTTGCAGTTTTCCAGAGAGTCGGAAAAGTAGAGGTTGTAATGATTGAGTTAAAAATATGGGTTATATGATGCAAGATGACAGGAAGAAGTATTTTGGTGAAAACAGGACAAACATTATCTGATCCTTTCACTTTCGATTTAATTTGCAAAATAACTTCCCCTACACTGACCAAATCTACTCCTGAGATCGTAAAAATTGATTCTGGAGAACTTTGAAAGACAACATTTCGTGAAACACTATTGCAGTTTCTAAATGGCTGAATGAATTGCTTATTAAGATTATCCAGATTAATATTTTCAGAAGGTATATGTACATTTTTACTTATCCCAGTCGAGCGGATATTTTTCCAAAAGGAAGAGCTCGAACTACAGTGGGAACATTTTCTTTCGTAGTGAAGCTTTTTATTCTTACGAACCAGAGCAGTAACTGCATTGCGTAAACATTTGAAATTATTGTAAAAAACAGCACATTTATATTTTTTCCACTTATCATAAAATAAATCTCTTTTATCAATAAGTTTCAGCACCTCACTAGTAATCCATGGATATTTAGTGGATTTTCTGTTCTTTACTGAAATTGGAAAATATTTAAAAAACAATCGGTTGATATTATCAGTTAAGAATTCTACCTGCTTATTAACATCATTTGTTGCATAGATTACACTCCAATCGATATCTTGACATTCATTGAAAACGGAATATATATCTATATTAGAAAAGATGGGTCTTGTATTTGGATTAACAGTATTAATTGAGGGAAAGAGGTTAAGAGTGAGAAAAATCACATCGTGATGTGAGAAAGCTGGTGCAGAGAACTGATCATAGTGTTAAATTAAGTTAGGATGCGAAACTAAAAATATATCAATTTAAGATGGTGCGCAATTGGGACGAAAGTGAGTAGGAGAATTTATAAAATAATATTAACGTATTTAAGCAGAATTTAAAAAAAAATATTGAAACTATGCACAATTCCATTTAACATTTTTTTAAATAATTAATATTTAATTAAATGTGATAGTATTTATATTTAAACGTGTCAGCAACCGTAGGACTTGAACCTGGGCTGCTTCGATTTTAAGTCAAGCACCTTAACCCTAAGGGTCAATAACCAAAAAAATAAACGTTAGTCAATAACCGGTTACTCCAGTACCCTAATGCATGTTTTCTTCGCTTTTGTATTGAAAATTGAACTTTTCTGTTAAGGGAGTATTCCTGGTTGGAATGCTGTTTTTGGACCATTTTTGAAAAACTTCGCATTTGTGTTATTTAAATTCTGAGTTATTAAATTTTTTTTTATTGTATTAAGAACATATTAAATTAAATAAAAAAATGTTTTTCCTTTGTACGAGGGCTGTTCAAAAAGTTGTCGACCTTCAAAGTTAGGAGTCGAAAAAAAAGGTATGCTGCTTGTGGCCCGGATAACTCAACTTCGGATCATCTGAAATGAAAACAATAAACGGCGATAGATTAAGTACAGATGTAATTCTGGTCTCTTCCACAATCATAATTTTGGGCGATTATATTTTACAAAATGGCGGTCATTGAAAAATGGAAATTTTAGGTATTTTTTTTGTAGTTTAGTTAAAAAAAATAGTAAAAAATTGTTTAAAATTGTGATTGAGGTACTGACTAGATTGGTGACAATTCTGCGTCGATTGCATTTTATTTCAGCAAAATTGGTTCAGAACTACGGGCGCAATGTGGGCCGCAAGCTCGAAAAACGTGGTTTTGAGATAAATGCGTTTAAGTTTGAAGTCATTTTTTTGCATAAAAAAAAAATTTAAATGAAAAATTTGAGCATGCAGCTTTAGAGATACGACAATTCTGCGTCGATTGCACTTGGTTTCATCAAAATCGATTACGTAGAACCGGAGAAAATTGACTTCGAATTTCAAAAACGTGATTTTGAATAAACTCAAAGAAAATTTTTCGGCAGTAAAACATTTTTGTTTTTGTGTAATACCTACATATATCAATCTGTTATGTCAGCCCCATAAAGACCTCCTTCGCCTTCTGTAAAAAATCAGGACCCAGTGGCTCTTTGTGCTCTTCGAGCAGTTCTACCTTCTTTTGATGCGGTCAAAGCTCGATTTTCCTTCAGAACTCGATTTTACCTTCACATTTGGCATATATCACCAGATTAGCAATCGCCATGAACACTGTATAAAACTCCAAAATGCAATTCTCCGTTTTGTTGTCAATACTTATGTCTTCATTTTCATTATTTTTAAATTTTTTTGCCGACGTACTTGAATTGAATTCGGTGTCCTCATCTCTTTCGTGTTGGTTACCACGTAACTGGCGTTTCAAGAGACGAGTTTTCGATTGCTACCAGTGTTTCTTTTATTTTGGTTTCTTTTACTTTTTCTATCCATTATCTTTGCACAAACAAACATTTTTATCAAAACTGTACTTTTCAAAACGCGCGCGCGTCCGGCTTATAACCCAATTCAAAGTGAACTAAACGCTGCCAACATTCGAAGCTCTAAAATGTTTATTCATTTATTTTTAAAATACGAATACAAACAAGTTATTACCTACTAAAGAACGCGTTGAACGAAATTCGGTGGTTGCTTCAAACCGTTGCATTCAAAAAGTAGCCAAATTAAGCAAATCGCATTGTGGTGAAAACATTGCTGGACAAAAAAGGCAATATCTCCTAAAGTATTTCGAATTTAAAAAACCCTTTTAGGACAATATTCTCAAATATCCAAGCTATAAAAATATGAAAAAAAAAATTGAAAAAAATTTTTGCTAACCAGGAATACTCCCTTAAAAAACGTCCCACATTGAGGGTTATTCTTTGCAAGTCATTTTTCCGATGAGAAAAAATGGAATGTTGATGGACCGGATGGACTTCGGCATTATTGACACGACATACACCACAATCCAATTCGTTTTACAAAGAATATTTTTGATGAAGAGAATGTGATGGTGTGGAGTTCTTTTTCTGAAATTGAATGCTTACATCTGCAGTTCGTAAGTTCAAGGATGAAGAGCGCTGACTACACTCTTGTGCTGGAGAGCTGTTAACTCCATTTTTGGGAAAAATAGGCTGACACAACTAGTTTTCCAGCAAGATAATGCGGCAATACACGTAAATCGAGAGACTAAAGCATGATTTCAGGTCAATAACATTGATTTATTGGAGTCCGATTTTAACCACATCGAGAACTTGTGGGGGTTCTTGTACGCCAGGTGTAAAAAATAACAGACAATTTGGCAACGTGGAAGAACTGAAATCATTTATTTTCAAAGAATGGAGCAAAATGTATGCAAATACATTAAAAAATTGAACTACGAGTTTCTAAAAATCAGCTGGGGCAAAAAAAGTAGCCGAAATAGTTAACCGAAAAATTTCGATTCTTTTCGTATTTATCTTAATTTTCCCATACATTTAATAATCTCAACAAAAATGCATGTTTTAAGTTTTTATTGGTGATTATTTAACTAATAATAAATTTGTTTCAAAGAAGACACGTTTAATATATTCTCTTTTTCTCTTTTAGTATCTTTTGTTCAAAGGAAATTATCAAAAGCAAAACAATTTTCTTTTAAAAAAATCAAATTTCCTAGTATATGTCTTACAAAATGTTGATTTTTTCTTTTGATGTTGTTTATTTATAAGCAATCAAAAATCTTTGGTGCGAACTCGCAACAGTCTGTCATTGACTGTTACTTTTGGTAGGGTGTGTCATTTAAGGGTTAACATTATTTTTCATTTGCATAACCTTATTCAGGCAGCATTAAAGTCATACATGATCATCCCGTAGCCCAGCTGGCCCGCCTTGCCTCCTATACAATTTTTTTTTCTCTCATGAGCTTTGAATTTGCGCTTATGCAAAAGCATAACCACGCACAAAAAACAACAACACAAGCTACGGCACGCCCGCGTGATCCGTTAGAAACATTTTTCTTTCTACATGAACTTTGTTAGGGCTTTTCAGAAATAACTTATCATGTTTTTGTCCAACTTTTGAAACCCCCACCCCCTCCCTCCCGTCACGGATGTAACGTGAAAGTTTTACTTTCTTAAAGTTTTTGGGTTTTTTTCTTATAATTATCATAGAACACGTTAATTTATTATAAGTTTTATTATTATAGAAATAACATGAACATTTCATGTTACCAGCTTATTCAAAAAGAAAGTTTCATTCACACTGTGAACCGGACTTAACTGTCCGACTCGAAATTTTTTTTTTCGAAGATTGCCACATGTGTCTATGACAAGGCTGCTAAATATCAGCGTCTCTCGTTGACATTTGGTAAAGTGACAGTGTTTTGTTTACAACAAATTTTTTCGTGTCTTCGATTTTTACGACGAAAGAAAAAATTTAGCAACGAGTTTCTATCAATTTTCGTGTGAAAAATGGTTTCAACTGCGCCGATACGCGTAAAATGTTGGTGAAATGTTACGGTGACTCTGCTCTAACGTATCAGAAGGCAAACAAGTGGTTTAACTGATTTGTGAGTGGCCAAGACGAAGTAGAAGCCGACCCTCGTACCGGGCTTCCATCGTGTTCGACTACCGAAGAAAACGTTAAAAAAATCAAAGAAATGTTGGCCAAAAATCGCAAATTGACGATAAGAGAGATAGCAGAGGACGTCGGCATTTCAATTGGATCCGTTCAGAACATTTTGAAGATTGAATTGGGCTTGAGACGTGTCGCTGCGAAGTTGGTACCGAATGAACTCAATTTCATGCAAAAAAGAGCTGCTATCGCGAAAGACATGCTGGAAATGGTCGAAAACGACTAATCATTCATCGAATCTACCATTACATCAGGCAAATGAATCAGGCTCAAATTTTTCTTCCATCGTAAAAATCGAAGACACGAAAAAAATTGTTGTAAACAAAACACCGTCACTTTACCAAATGTCAACCAGAGACGCTGATATTTGACAGCCTTGTCATAGACACATGTGGCAAACTAGTAAAAAAAAATTTTCGAATCGGACATTTAAGTCCGGTTCACAGTGTGAATAAACCTTTCTTTTTGAACAAGATGGTATACATTGTACGTGTTTATAAACAATGTTTACAGAAAACGTTTCACTTTTTTGTTACATGTTTATAGACATGTTCACAAAAAACGTGTCAAAAAAAAAAAAAAAAAAAATAATAAAAAAACCAACATGTGCACGTGTTTTTTTGTAATTTTACCCTCAATAGAAATCGTCGCATCGATGCCTAAAAAGTTTCACTTCAAAAACGCAGCGCTTCTCCATAAAAACAATCACTCTTTTCGAAATTTGTGAGTATATACAAGTTCAATTTAATATTTATTTTGTTTTTATCTAGGAATTTTAGTGTGTTTTAGCTTGGACCGAAAAACAATGTTAATAAAAAACAATTCCCCAAAAGAATACATTTTTTGCACACATCTTTTACTTCTATCGTGCGTGGCGGCCACACACATCATTCTTTTTATTTTTGAAAATGTATTTCGACAAATATGAATACATAAATTGGAATGATTAAATCATAAAAATTCCATTTAAATTAAGTACAGGCAATCAAACAATATAAAAACTATATTAAATCATTTTTTTTGCCATTGAATATGTTTTCGTACCCTTGAGAATTGACTACAAAAGATCTTCTGTTCATAAAAAAGAAACCAATATAGCCAACATAAATTGAGATCAATGTTAAATGCAAATTTTGTGAGAATAAGTTTATAGAATTCTAGTCCTCTGGCTTGAATGTACTATTAACTTCTTTAATATGCTTCAAACTTTTGAAGTAGCACCCGTTCTCCACTTTTGGCCAATCCATGCAATGCGCATATCTCATACATGTAAGCTATATTTGCCACCAGGCATTTGTAAAAATGTATTTTCTTTAAAACTTGCCTTTTTTTTAGGTGAATTGAAAATTGTGGGTGGTTGTATGGATTTTGGTTGGGTAACGGCTGGGTAAGCGAGCTAATGCTTGCACGATATTTAAAGGGTTTAAACTAAGCAATCGTCTTAAACTTTACCGAAACGTGTAAATCCAGAGCTTTACTTGATGAGAAACATGAAGCAGAAAAACGCGTTCCATGCATAACAAGGACAAATGGCTAGAATGAGCATATCCGTTACAAGTTGTGAGAGAAGAAATAAAAGAACAACTCTTTTCTGTTGCTAGAGCGCGTAAGTCTCCAACCAAAGCTTGTAGATTTAATTATGAAAAATAAGTCGTGGCTAGCCAAAGTATAATTCAAATGCTCGAAAAGCATGTCAAAGCTGCATAAGATGACAACCAGAACAACAGCAGCAACAACATGAAAATAATTGAAAACCCCAATGAAAGGATGCAAGACGTTAAGAAAAGAAAAACTAAAAAATATAGAGCTTGGTAAAAACAACAAAATGGAATTGCATAAAATATGACAGGATGAAGCAGAGTCAAGTTTAGAGCATCAGAGCAAAGGATTACATGAATGAATCAACTAACCAACATCTTTGGTTGCGGCTGCTTTGTCTGCTGCAGAATTTCTTAATGATTTGTACTAAAAACGTTGCTCATCTCCTGCAGCTTTTTCGTATTTTTTTGCTTATTTTTATCTTGCTATACTGTGTGAAAATTTACTTAAATTCTTGTAAAATAATTTAACACACATAACCAATGAAACAAGCTAACACAGGGAGAAGGTGGCAAAGAACAAGTTGAGGTCATGGCAAAAGCTTTCAAAAGTTTTAAAAAATCGCGCCCGCGAGCTGAAGCTTAATATAAAAATAACAAGTATGAAAAAAAACCAAATAAAAATTCGATTAATTCCAGATTTAGCAAAGCTTATCTAATTATTTCCAACCCATTTAAGTGGGTGATTAACGTAGAGTTACTCTGACAGTTGGAGTAAGCTTAGAATTGTCTCAGAGCTGGCGCATGTTACAATTAAAATCAATTAAAAAGTTCTCATTAATATTAAAAAAAAAAACAATGCACGAGTTTATTCAATATTAAGTGCTCCAAAAACACTAAATAGCATATTGAAAATTAAAAAATAACCTTTTTATAATTATAAAAGATTACACAGAAAGAAAACTATGGGTAATTTTAACCACCTTTGAAGTTAATTGATCACCAATGCAAATTGTTGTTGTAAAAATGTGATTTTAACCTCTTTTTACAATTAGATTTAAGGAATTAAATTGTTAGTTTTACTAAACTGAGGGAAATATGTGTTAAAATTAAATGAAATTGTGTTCAAATTAAACGAATATGTTTTTGAAATAGAGCTTTAAACAATTGCATTTAAGCTAAACACAAATGTTTGTAAATTAAAATTTAAAACAAAAGCTTTTGTTTTCAAAACAATGTTTTTAAATATGCTTTTAATGTAAACATTTTCAGTTTAAAAATATTTATTTAAAAATAAAATTTAAAACAAAAGTTTTTACATTGAAAACACATATTTAAAATCCCAATTTTTTCGATGCCATTTTTTTAATTTTTTCGCGTTTTTGACATCAGATTCGTGATCAGCGACCACTGGGACCCCTCGAATACTAAATCTAAACTCCATTCGATGACGTTTGTTTTATTGCGGCTTGAAATATTGAAACATGTTATATATTAAAATAATTAATTAGTTTTTATTTCATCTTACCTTTAAATTTTGTAAGTCCAATTAAAAAATATTTTCAAACAATCAAATGGTTTTACTCAGCTTGGTCTCAATTGTCTGCTCAATGACTCTACGATAGATAGCGACGAGTTTTTTATTATAAAAAATAATTAATAAGAGAAAATTGTAAAAAAAAGTGAGCTTTATATGAGAATGAGAACATGAAATGAGAATTATTTAAAAAAAAAACACGCTTGTTTGAAATTTTGTTCTGTAGAAACACAAACGCGTTAAATTTATATTTTAAAATTTGTTGTTTAATTTTAAAGTATGTTTTTTTTCTCAGTGTGTCAATGTAGACTGTTGTTGCTTTGTAACTATTTCCGTAGTTAGCTCTACAGAAAGAAAAGTATGATTTTTCACTTGCATTTTGTTGATATTTTTCCAACAATTTCAGGAATTAAGGATACCAAAAAGAAATGGTTACTTTTTAAACACACATTTGTTGGTTTTTATTGACAATTTTGAGCAGTTATTAAAACTTTCAAAAATTGTGACATATATTTCTGTACCAACTTAATCGTTAATTTTAGCAGCGATGAATAGTGACATCTTACCCTTGGAATTTGTTGTTATTTTTTCCACTATTGAGATATTAAAGCGTCGGTACCTTAATAAATAAATTGTTGCTTTTATTTCTGTAACAACTTGATTGTTAAATTTACTTACAAAAATGTTAGCATATTAGCCATGCGTATTGTCATTTTTCTAACTGTTAAAATAGTAAAGCCACAATGGAAAGAGATCAATTTTTATACCCCAACGCGTACTGTGTAAGGGGTATATTAACTGTGTCATTCCGTTTGTAACGTCAAGAAGGAGGCGTGGCAGGTATAGAAAAATATATATATTTTTGATCAGCATCTTCTCCTGAGTCGATTTCCGTGTGTCCGTCTGTCAGTCCGTCTGAAGATCAAGTTCGAAAATGGGCCAAATCGGATAAAAACCACGCCTACCTCTCATACAAAGTGACTTTATTTTAACCGTAAAATGTCTTTAAAATCCACAAAAATTTAAGAAATGCATGGCACGTAAGCTTTGCTCTTCAATCTAAATCCTGGATATGAAATTTGGTAAAATCGGATGAAAACCACGCCTACCTCCCATTCAAAGAGTCTTTATTTTAAATGTAAAATCTCTTAAAAATTCACAACAATAAAAGAAATGTGTTAAAATTTTGCACATAAGCTTTTATATTTAATATAAGCTATCTCTATGATATATGGCAAAATCGGATGAAAACTACGCCCACTTCCCATACAAAGTGGCTTTATTTTAAACGTAAAATCTCTTTCAAATCCACAAAAATTAAAGAAATGACTTGAAATTTGGCACATTAGCTTTGAAATATAATAGCAACCATCTCTATGATATTTGATACTATGACGAAAACTACGCCTACCTCCGATACAAAGTGACTTTATTTTAACAGTAAAGTCTTTTCAAAATCCACAAAAATTAATGAAATGCCTTGAAATTTGATACGTATGCTTTGATATTTAATATAAATCCTCACTATGAAAAATGGGAAAATTGGATGAAAACCACGCCTACCTCTCATACAAAGTGACTTTATTTTAACAGTAAAATCCTTTAAAAAACTGCTCAAATTGCAGAAATGTCTTGGAATTTTGCACATAGGCTTTTATATATAATATAGACTATCACTATGATATTTGGCCAAATCGGATGAAAACCACGCCTACCTCCCATACAAAGTGGCTTTACTGAAAACGTAAAATCTCTTTCAAATCCACAAAAATTAAAGAAATGACTTGAAATTTGGCACATTAGCTTTGAAATATAATAGCAACCATCTCTATGATATTTGGAAAAATCGGACGAAAACTACGCCTACCTCCGATACAAAGTGACTTTATTTTAACAGTAAAGTCTTTTCAAAATCCACAAAAATTAATGAAATGCCTTGAAATTTGATACGTATGCTTTGATATTTAATATAAATCCTCACAATGAAATTTGGGAAAATTGGATAAAACCACGCCTACCTCCCATACAAAGTGACTATATTTTAACAGTAAAATCCTTTAAAAATCTGCTCAAATTGCAGAAATGTCTTGGAATTTTGCACATAGGCTTTTATATATAATATAGACTATCACTATGATATTTGGCCAAATCGGATGAAAACCACGCCTACCTCCCATACAAAGTGGCTTTACTGAAAACGTTAAATCGCTTAAAAATCTGCAAAAATTACAGAAATGTTTTGCAATTTTGCATATAAACTGTGATATTTAACATAAACCACTCTTTGATACTTGGAAAAATGGAATGAAAACCACGCCTACAAAGTGACGTCATCAAAATTGAAAAACTTTCGTAAATATAAAAAACTGAATGACATCGTGTCTGAAATACCCAAGTTCCGCCCACGTCGTTTATCCAACCCATACATATATTCTTCGGTAAAATGTGGAGTATTTATACTAGAAAAGTGGGTGTGGCATTTTACTTTGTTTACAAATTACTCTATGTGACAGCTAAGGGTAAAATTAAATTATGACACAAATATTTTTGCAGATTATACATAAAAATTTTATAGACGTCTATAGACTTCGGGTATACTTCAGTACGGCCCCGGGTGAGGGGGGGGGGAAGTATTTTAGCTTCGGTATCCTGCCGAAGCTCTATTCCTTACTAGTTTCGTTTAAAATTACTGATCAAAAATTTTAACTTAACAATTGTGACCATTAATTTGATTGCTTCGCACAGGTAAAGTCAGCCAGTAGTATAATTACACGAATATTAGCCAACTGAAAATACAATTGACAATACAAAATTGGTGGTGCAACAGGTTAAGCAGAGCGCGCAGTAAGCCAGACATCGACGCGGTCCAGTGTTCGAGCCCCAACGATGAAAGTAAGAAAGTGTGAGTTATTCAAATCATATTAAATTTATGTGTTAAAAATTAATGTTTAAATAAAATTAAAATATAATTATACAAATAAAAATGCCAAAAAATAGTTCCAACTGTAGGGTTCGAACCCGTCATCTTTGGTTAGGAGTTCAGAACTCTATCATCGCGCGAAAGTCAATAATTTTTTGCGTACTGTTAAAATTCAGTATAAGTTCTTCGGAAGAGCTACTGTAAGACTGTTGCTCAACTATTTTCATGGATAAATAACTATTTTTGGGGTTAGTTTTACTATTTATACAGTAAAATTGAGAGTGTCAATTATAAATGAAATTAATCTCTTTTCATAAGTTGGTGCAATTTGAATCTACTTTTTGATAGTTTTTACTAATCAACATTTTTTTTGTGCAAAAAGGAGCTTTAATTAAAAAGTAAAATACTTTTTACACAAGTTTCTGTGAAAGAACTTTATTTTTTAAACTATCTGTATTAAGAGGACTTATTTTCTGTTTGTTTGTTTGGCCTTTAAGCAAATCTTAACGGCTGAACGGATGCAGCTCAAATTTGCACTTGCAGTGATGCTCAAAACATTTGCAATGTCATGCAATTTTTTATTTAACGATTCCGATTTTTTCAAATTTTGTATGTCGATAGTTCTTAAAAAATAAAATATTTGCATTTTTTTTTTTAATTTTTTAAGTTAACTCTGTGAAAAATAAAAAAAATTCCAAAATTTGTAATTTGGACATATAGTAAAAAACTATATTGTCAAAACCGTTAATCCTACAAAAAAATCACATTGTCGTCTTTTCTGTGCCAATGAACTGACGGCTAATTCATTGGGAAAGTAACAGTGATGCAAACATTTTATGAAAAATAACTTATTATATTATTCGTTATTATATTTTCATTCAATTTGTATCGAATTTGATATCAATGCAATAAAAATTTCAAATTTTAATTTGCCAAAAGACTATGAAACCTAAACATAGTTGCAACAGTTCACCATGCAAGCATTCCAATTAATTTTTTTCAACTTATTCTTGATTCACTTCAATAACAATACATTTTAATTTCCTTCATTACATTTCCCAAAATTATGTTTTAATATAATGTTTTTTAACTTTGCCAATTGTTCTTCAATTAAAACAAAAAAAAAAAAAGAAAAAAATAAAAAAACCGTTTTTTTTATTGTGGAATTTTGACAACAAACGATGCTAGTCTCAATAATTTTTCTAAAGTATCGTAAATTTTGAAAAATTATTATTAATTTAAAACTAAAAACAGTGACGACTTTTCAATGCAAAATTGATCCATATAAAAAAAAAAGATATTCCAAGATAACTTCACAAAGTTTTTTCATCTAAATAATTTAAAAGATTTTTTGGTATTTTGTCATCAGTAACAATAGCATATCTTCAGAGCTATGGAAATTCTAAGTACAATAAATTTTTCATATAGAATTTCAAAGTTATCCCCAATAATTGTAATGTCATTATTTACCATTATTTTCTAATAGGTATAATTTTTTTAGTACTGCCAACTTTTTTAGGGTTTAAGATAAATTCATGTTTTTGATGTCATCAAAAACAAAAAATTAAATAAATTACAAAATAAATTATAAAAAAAAAATTTATTTATTACGCGAAATTCTAAGAAATTGATTTCAACTCAAAGCTGAAATTTGGTAGTTTACACCGATTGATTTATCTTTGAACGAGCTCAACTTGGTAACGGTTGTGTAGATACTGTTTGTTTATATACAACAAACGATATGGTAATTTTATTGCCTTTGCAATGAGTTATCAAAAAAAATTTTCCGTAACTTAGTTTTTGGGCTAGAAACAATAAAGTGAATCAAGGTCGTGAACTATTAATTAACCCTGTAGCTCCTAAGAATATTAAATAGACCCTCCCTCCCACACGATTTTTGTCTCAGCTCAACATAATCTTTCACCTCCGTAAATAGTTGCACTCAATTGCGGGACACCCTGTATATATATACCCACTGAACCATAAGCGAAGGTTTTGAGTAAGGTGAGAGTCTTGCGAACGTTTTTGGTTAGATTTTTTTTTTTTTAATTTTTTCTTTTTTATTTTGTCGCTTAAAAGTGCTTTTTATAAAAGATTAAATTCGTGAAAGCTTTTTCCACAAAGAAAAATTGTGCATATTTTGCGAAATTCATTAAAAACTTATTTTGAGTCGAAAATGAATCATTTTTGTATCATTTCAGTAGGTAAGACTTCCTTGTAAATGAACCATTTTTTGTTCATAAATGAGTTCGGAAATGAATCATTTATGTTTCGTTTTTGCATTCTGAAATGAGTTCAAAAAAGAATAATTTTTTTTATCATATCAGTAGGAAACAATTTCTCATAAACGAATCATTTTTTGTTCATAAATGAGTTCACAAATGAATCATAAATGTTACTTTTTATATTCTAAAATCAGGTAAATAAAGGAACTTAAAATGAAAATGTTAACCTTCGTACAAACGTCATATGAAGTTTTTTACCATTGCGAGATGGATGTACTGCTACACGTATGAAAATTTTCAACATTTCTATTAAAAATTAAAATCAAGCCCAAATAGAATGAAAACAACGAAAACATTCCATGCAAAAATGTAATCAAATAAATTCCCCAATTAATAACTTAACTATTTTGATATTTCATATATAATTTGGAAGTTTGTCAAATTGGAAAACAATCACGCCTTTTCCCCTTTGAAACATCAATATCATGAAAAACACAATGCGTGAATTCCAGCCCAGGTATATTAATTCTATTAACCCAATGATTAATATGATCTCTAATTTTAGTAATAATCATTTCTTCTTTAACAAAATATCGATATGTAATTATAAATAGTATTATGCAATAATAAAGTTTATAATTCAAAAAGGTTTTTTTTTTAACTCATTATTGAACAAAAAAAGGTTTGTTTTTGAGAGGCAATTTAGTCCAAAGATTTATACAAAAAAAATAACTTTTGTATGGTTAATTTTTGAACTCATTCCGAAGAAACAAACAGTTTGTTTCTGAGAGGCATTTTCGTCCGGCGATTGATTCAAAAAGGGTTAATTTCCGAGTGCCGAAAAAGAACCTTTATGGTTCTTTTTTTAACTCATTTCCGAGCAAAAAAGAGGATAATTTATGGTTCTTTTTTAACTCATTTGCGAACAAAATAAGGTTCGTTTTTGAGAGGCATTTTACTCCGGCGAATGATATAAAAAGGGTTCATTTATGAGTGCCGAAAATGAACGTTTCTACCCGAAAAGGTTCATAAATGAATTCAAAAACGGAAGTTTTGGTTCACTGGGTACTAGCTATAGCAGCTATAGCTATATATAGCTGCTTTTTTATTATATCACTTATTTTATCTGCTGAAGCCGGTATATTTGAGTAGGGGAACATTCTAAAGAATGTTAACAATAATTTTTTGTAAGTATAAGTTGTGATTTAATTAAGCTTTGAACACTAACGTCTTCATATTATTTGTTTCGTTTAACTTAAAAGTCGTTTTTCTCAAAACTACTTTTTTCAAAACTGCGGGCAACCTAGATCAAAAACTACTTGACCGATCCTTACAATATTTGGAAGGACATTTTTTAATAGCATTTAACCAATCTAAATGAAATTGATTTTTCAAATAGCCTTTTAAAATCGTTTTAATCAAAATTTAAAACAAAAAATAAGTAATAGATGCAATTTTTTATTCCAAGTACATATAAATTTTTATAAAAGGCTTTTTTAAAATTCTGTCTTATACAGATAGGAGAAATTTTCATTACGTTTTAAAATATTTAAAATATTATATATAAATTATAATAATGAATGCCCGCAGTGCGACAAGAGGTCTTTTACAGAAAACGTTGTAGCCAGCGCCATCTTTGGTTTTGGAAAAAGCTAAACATTTCTTTTTAAACATAAATACATATTTTACCAAATTTGAAAATTTTAAAACTCTAAACAAATTTCCTCTAATAAAAACCATCACCTCAATATCACTCTTTTTTACTCACCTCTAAATGCATTGCCGGCCTTAAGTCTCCAATATAACATGTTCTACATTTGTACAACATTTTCTCTCCACAACAAAATTTTCTTTCCATTTTGTACTGAAACAATACGTGGGCGACTTTTTTGAGATAATTTTTGATATTAACCATTAATTGGCTTTTATTGGCCCTCATTAGCTACTCTAGATTTCACATTGTACAAAAATCCTTTTGCCATAATTCATAAAGATATCTTTCATTTCATTTCATTTATTGAGTCTAATGGAATATAATATCCTTACAGATTATAATATAACACACAATAATGCAAGCATACATTTACTAATTAAAGTTAAACTAAGAATAAATTGTTGATTGCATTTTTAAAAGTAATTTTTTGTACAGAGAGATCTAAATCATTATTAGACGATAACTCATTAAAATGGGTCAATGCTCCAGTCAAAGGCTCATGTATAGCATAATTTACTTTACATTGTTTTGTAAAAAATAATTTATAAAATCAGAGTTGTCTGGATGGAATATTAAACAGAATGCACTCTAAGAGCGATTGGCAATCAATATTTCCAGAAACCAAATCATACACAAATATAAGAGAGGCAATCTTACGCCTTGACTCAAGGGATTTAAGCCCTAAAAGCAATAACCGTGAATTATACGGCGGAAGTTGTTCATTTAAATTTAAAGAACGCAAAGCGAACTTTGAAAAATTTTTTTGAATTCTTTCCAGTCTATTTGTGGCATTAACAAAATACGGGCTCCAGGTAAAGGAAGCATATTCTAACTTTGACCTAACAAAAGAATTGTATAGCATTTTTAAAGTATGAGGATCAGAAAACTCTAAGCTATTTCTGCGAATGAAAGCGAGCATAGAATATGCCTTAGGAATAAGAAAGTTTAAATGATCATTAAACGTAAATTTAGAATCAAACACATCTCCAAGATCTTTAAAAGATTTGGTTGATTGAAGTGGGATATTAGTAAGATAATATGAATTGATAATGGTATGTAAAGTCAGCTTAGAGAAGGTCATATGGTAACACTTAGAAATGTTCAGAGCTAGACCATTAACTTCACTCCACATCACAATCCTGTTTAAATCAGACTGCAAATGAAGAGCATCCACCTCACAAGAAATTTTCTTAAAAATTTTAAGGTCATCCGCATAAAGTAGATAACGCGATTGTTTAAAGCATTTGAAAACGTCATTTTTAAAAAGCATAAAGAACATTGGTCCTAAAATACTCCCTTGAGGAACACCCGAGGATGCAGCAAATTCATAAGAATTTACATTGTTAATCCTAACAAAACACATTCTATCCCATAAGTAAGAATGCATCCAATTTAACAAAGAAGAGTGAAAGCCCATTTTCGACAATTTCAAAAGCAGCAACTTGTGTGAAACTCTGTCGAAGGCTTTTGAAAAATCGGTATATACAACATCCACTTGATTACCGAGCTCAAAGGATGATATGCAAAACTCAGAGAACACGGAAAGGTTAGTTACCGTGGAGCGACCCACAAAAAAACCATGCTGCTCAGGGCAAATATGGCGTTTTATTAAAAAATACAGTTTGGATTTAATTATACTTTCAAACAGCTTAGAGACATTGGATAATTTCGGGATTGGACGGTAATTAGCAATAAGATTCTTTTTACCTGATTTAAAGATAGGCGTGATGGAAGCAATTTTCCAACACTTAAGATAAACACCTTCAGATAGGGATTTATTAAAAATTTCACATAAGGGAGCAGCTAAAGAGTAAGCACAATTTAGAAGGAAAATGGAAGCAAAGTCATCAATATCTGTTTTGCAAGAACTTTTAATTTCAATGAGCTGCTCCAGGACATCATTAACAAATAAGGTCAATGAGCCCAGATCAGTAAATGAATCAACGGACAATCTCCTCAGCGGCAAGATCCTCATCAACAACAAAATTAGACTTGAAAAAATCTGCAAATAGCTATGTTAGTAGAGCACCTACTTTCAACAGACATGGAAGTAGGAATTTGTGAGCCACCTTTTTTGGACTGAATAAAATTCCAAAAACTTTTCGGATTAGTTTTGATATAGGATTCAAAATTTAATATGTATTGCTTGTATAAAAACTTATTAAGAAAATTAAATTCGCGCATATAGTGCACATCATTTTCATGATAACGAGGCTCATTTGTCGCCCTAAACAATTTAAGAAATTTGTTACCCAGGTTTTTAAGCTTTTTGAGTCCCTTTGTATACCACGGCAACTTAAAATTCTTTTTATTATGACACGGTATATTTTTTTCGCAGATAAGAGCTAAATTTGATTTGAATAAATCGTAGCCATTCACCAATTTTGAGTGAAAATAAGATTATTTACACTTTCAAAATTGCACAAATTATAGTTGTATGATTTGTTTTCTAAAAAACTATTGAAGAATTCATAAAATTCAAAATTTATTATAAGCGGCTTGTGATGCATATCCGATTTTAAGATCGGACAGAAACATTCAGACAACTCATATTTAATATTTGAAGATACAAACACTAAATCAAGCAATTTGCATAAATTGTTAAATACATTATTAATTTGATACAAATCAAGACTTGCAAGACTGTCGATAAAATAAATTTCATGCATTGTATTTATATTAGTCGCAGTAAGCTCATCACTAATATATGTCCAGATGATTCTCGATAAATTAAAATCACCAAAGATCGCTAAGTGACTGTTGCTTTCCAATAAAGAATGAATGTGTAAGATATTATCAACATGAGCTACATAGAGAGCCTCATTGCTATTAGGAGGAATGTAAGAAGCGCAGACCAGAATAGAATCAGTTGCACCCGTTATTTTTACGCATATTTGGCCCAGCAAAGAGTATGAATTACTCAATGGCATGATACTCGAGCACAGCACACGCTTAACTGCTATGAGAACGCCACCACCACGCAATTGACCTGTCGCAATAGGGTCTCTATCCTTGCGATAAACGTTGAAATACTCCATATTAAAATATTCGCCGTCAAAAAACTGCGCATTAAGCCAGGATTCAATGAAACTAAACACATCATAATCTTCATGTGATGAGTAATTATAAATAAGGTCTGCTTTGGTTCTTATACCAGACATGTTCTGGAAGTAGCATTTCAATTTCTTAGTTGGTTTAACGCTTAACGTAACTCTCACAGGATTCTATTTCGCATGGATTCTTCCCGGTTCTCTCCGAAAATTTTTAAACATCGATACTTTAATATTTTCTTGCCAAAGCGATGTACTAAGGATATTATCAAGAAATGGTTCACTAACACCAAGCTTGAAAGTAATTTTTTTAACATTTTCCATAGCAGTGCCTTTTTTTAAAAGTTTATAATATCTAGTTTTATTTTTCGACGTAGATAGATAAATTTGTGAAAACGATTTGATCATCATGATAAAAAAAATTACCTGTTTTCAAAGTGTTATTAATTATTGATAAGAAAATAAATACTTTTATTCATCAAAATTATTTCCAGTCCTTATTCACAAATAACAAAGAAACAAGCATAAATCGAGTTTTCATTTATAATTAAAAAAAAAAAAGGGAACCACCATCTAATTTCTGAAGCCATCAAAAAACATGAACGAATTTTTAATATCCGTTAACAAATGAATTCTTTTCAATACAAAATACTTCAGTAAAATAAATAGAAGAATAAAAACCACTCAATTTCTCTGCGATGCAAACGAGTGCCTACAATTATCAAATTCACTCGAGCATCAACAGCATGAAACCCGAAAAAAGTATCCTTCGGTAAATAATTGCTTTAGCATAAATTTAGGCAAATTCACTTTGCTACACTCAACAGCGATTTCCGGCACTCAATGTTAAACCAATAACTAGCAAACAGCTCCTAAAATCACACTACAAATAAAACTTGAAATCAGCAGCAGTAGCAGGAAAAGCGACAGCAATAGGATCGACCAAAGACCTAAGGACCACGTAAGGACACGCAGAAAACTTTTCAATTTGCTATGCCATTTGTGTTTGTTGCTTGTGTTGTTGTTGTTGTTGTAGTTGTTAGCAGAGATGGGCTTGCTTATGGTGCTGTTGTTGTTTGTTACGGTATAATTTCCTAAGTTAAAAGTAAACACTTTTAGCGAGCATTCGCTGTAAGTATCCAAGAGTGTGTGTGTGTATAAGTGTGTATTAGTGTGCGCATCTGTGTGTTATTGTTGTTGTAGTACGTGTTTAGGCGAACGTATTAGTGTGTTTGAGTTCTTGGAGTACATTTCATGCAAATGACACTTGGAATTTTCAAACACTTTTCCTCTCACCCCTGACTCTGCTCCCCCCGACGCCTACAGCCTCTCTTCAATCCAGCATTCAATTTGAATTTGTAGAAAATTTTAAATTCTTTTCATTTGTTGTATCAACAAAAAAGTAGATATAAAAAAAAATGTTAAAAATGTAAATAACATTAAGAATACGCAAAGTAGAAATGCGTTATTACTTAGGTGTCAATAAGATATGGGTGTCTGTGCCGGAATAAAACGGTGAAGAAAAAAATGCGTGTATTTTTGTTTTAGCTAGAAAAAAAGGGAATTTCCTGGAATTGTATTTATATTTTTTCTTCCGAAAATTGCTAAAATTAATACAGTCGAGTCTTTTGCTAATGGATTTCGGTCTACTCTAGGCTCCAAGTGTTGACAAATTCTAAAGACCTTAATTTTTGAATACACAAATATGTTTATTATACTGCATATTATGGAAATTATAAGGAGATGGCAATTATTATTCAATTAAATCAATTTTTAGAAACTCCCAATTTCCAAGACATTTTTGAGAGTCTTAAAATTTTGGTATTTTCAGAATGTTTATTAAAAATTTTGTTGCTGCTAGCTTCAGTTTAACCCATTACGGTCCAATCGTGCAATTTAGGTCATCGATATTTTTTATCATATTCAATTTGTAGAGTTGTAAGTCAAAATAGTCATCTGAAACCAAAAGAGCACATCAAATTTCGTCAGGAGTCCACTTTTCAAGATAAAATTCGGAATTCTAGAATCAGAATAACCGGCAACGGTTATGTCGGTGCTGTTTATTGATATACCTTTAAAAAGGTGATTTTATTGCCTTTGAAATGAACTATCAGATAAAGTTTTCCGTGACTTAGTTTTTGTGCTAGGAACAATAACGCGAATCAAAGTCGTGAAATATTAATTAACCCTGTAGCTCCTAAGAATGGGAAAATAGACCCTTCCCCCCCTCCCATACAATTTTTTTCTCAGCTCGACATAACCTTCACCTCCGTAAATAGTTGCACTATGCACAATTGCGGGACACCCTGTATAGGCGATTCGCGAAAGAGTCGTAAGAAGATCAAATAGCGATTCATCTTCTAACAAACATTTAGACGAATCGCGGAAGACTTGCAGGAAGATCATGTTGAATTACTACTTGTTATGAACCATATTTATATTATTTAGAATTTATTGTTTTTTATGTTGACATGAAAATATCGAGAAAATAAAACATTTTTTTACTCTGCCTTTTACGTTCCATAAATTCAGATCGTTTTTCATTTTACTCTGCTAATAGGTTATGGGCCTGACATAGCTAAAGTCGCGAATAATAGTTAAAAGTTTATTATTAACACGTGATTTAGTACGCTAAAAATGAATTCAGTAACGAGTGTGAACCAGATGGAGAAATTGGTAGGGTCGGCGAATTGGTCGACGTGGAGCTTCGCAATGAAGACTCAATTGGATCTGGATGGAGCATGGTCCTGCATCGAACCCATGGCTTCGAATTCTGTAGACGTAGTTGTGAATGCTACAGGCGCACCAGGCATAATCGATGGCTTTGCTAGAGCAGATGGAGATGCTGCAGGTGTGGCCGCGAATGCTGCAAGAGTTGCCATAAAAGCTGCAAGGGATAACACAACGAGGTGTAAAATCATATTGGCATTAGACAAAAGTATTTACGTCCATGTCAAGGAGGCAAAAACAGCGAGGGAAGTATGGATGAACTTAAAGAGGCTTTATCAAGATTCTGGTTTGGATCGCAGAATTGGATTGCTGCAGAGGTTGTGTTCAGTGCAACTGGACAAGTGCTCATCAGTCGAGGACTATGTGAGCCAAATAGTGTCAACGAGCCAAAAGTTGAATGAAATTGGGTTCCATGTCAATGATGAATGGCTTGGAAATTTGTTACTCAAAGGGTTGCCTGACACATACAAGCCCATGATTATGAGCATCGGTAAGCCGATTTCGGCAGATGCCATAAAAATGAAATTATTGCAAGATGTATGCTCTGAGAGTTCAACGTCGAATGCCGCATTGATAACAAAAAATCGCGATAGCAAATATCGTGGCAAGAAGTACCAGGGAAACAGAGGTGTTAAGAAAGAAGTGCGATGTTTCAACTGTAATGGAATAGGTCACTTTGCAGCAAATTGCCCATCAAAGAAGATGGATAAAAATCAACACACTGGTAGTTCAATGTTTTCTGCATATAGAGCAGTGTCAAAGACAGGTGAGTGGTATATTTATAGTGGTGCAACTGACCACATGACGGCGAATGAGCACAATTTTCTTGATATCAAAACATACAGTGGAGAGATTAAGACCGCAAACAACAATGCTGTGAAGTTCGTCGGTAAAGGTAATATCTCTTTGGTGGTTACTACTCCAAGAGGCACAGAGAGTGTGAGTGTGCATGATGTTCTACACGTTCCGGAGCTGGGAGTCAATTTGTTGTCAATTAAGAAAATTGTTGATCGTGATAACAGTGTCATATTTGACAAGACCGGCTGCAAAGTTCTAAATTCTAGAGAGGAGATTGTCGCAACAGAAAGTCCGAAGAATGACTTGTATAAGCTGAATCTAGCAGAACAGCAAAAAGCATATGTTGCAAGAGGTATCGAATTTGACCTATGGCATCGTCGATTTGGGCACTTAGGCCTTGAGAACATGAAGCTGTTTGGCAAAGATTACGTGGTGGGCGTGAGTTTCAAGTTGGAGCAGACACCAACATGTGTAAGCTATGTAGAAGGTAAGCAGCATCATTGCAGTTTCCCATCGGAAGGATCAAGGTCGTCAAAGGTTTTGGACATCATTCATTCGGATGTGTGCGGCCCGATGGAGGAGAAGTCTATTGCTGGAAGTTTATACTTTCTCAATTTTATTGATGACTTTTTCATTGATTTTCATTGATTGATGCGGTATTGAGATGTTTCCAAGAATTCAAAGCTGAAGTAGAAAATCAACATTGTGCCAAGATAAAGATGCTTCGTACGGATAACGGAGGTGAGTACATTAATCGCGCAATGCAGCAAGAGCTGAAAAGTTGCGGAATAATTCACCAAACATCAGTGCCGTATACCCCCGAGCAAAATGGAGTAGCTGAAAGGATGAACAGAAATATCCTTGAGAAAGCGCGAGCTATGATGAGTGACGCAAATTTACCAAAGTTTTTCTGGGCAGAAGCGGTTTATTGTGCAAGTTACATCATTAATCGGTCGCCGCACAAGAAGCTGGAAAAGACGCCGGAAGAATTGTGGTCTGGACAACACAAACCAAACGTAAGTCACTTTAAAATATTTGGTTGCACAGCAATGTCTCATATTGCAAAACAAAAGCGTCGCAAACTTGATTCAAAGTCCGAAAAATGTATTTTTGTTGGGTACTCGACCACGTCGAAAGGTTACCGTGTATACAGTTTGTCCAGAAAAGAAGTCTTTATAAGTCGAGATGTAATTTTTAACGAGAATGAGTTTCATTACGCTCAAAAAGAGAATATTTTAGCAGAAAAGATGTGTCCGACATATTCCACTGTAGTGGGGGCTGACGCACTGCAACAGCAAGTGAGCGCAGACAAATTAGTCTTACAACAGCAGGGAGACTTAGACATTTCAAGAAATTTCGAGTCATGTTCATCGTTACAAGAGAATGATCATGAAGAGGGGGATTATTTTGAATCTATTGAGCAGTCTGGTGTTAGCGAAATTCATGATGAAGCAGTAACTTTGCGCAGAAGCGATAGATTGGCAAAGACAAACAAAGTTGTATACTGTGCTGAACAAATACAGCTGGCTGACGATCCCATTAGCGTAAATGACGCTACGTCAAGAAGTGATAAGGACAAATAGATCAATGCCATGAATTCAGAGATTAAATCACTGATAGCAAATAACACATGGGAGAGTGTGGACAAGCCTGCTGGCGTAAATGTAATCAAGACGAAATGGGTGTTTAAAATCAAGAAGGAACAGGACAACGAGATTCGGTACAAGGCGCGATTAGTTGTAAAAGGTTTCACGCAGAAAGGCATCGATTACGATGAGACCTATTCGCCGGTGGTTCGCTATTCGTCGATAAGATATCTTATGGCATTGGCGGCAAAATACAACTTGCAGATACAGCAAATAGACGCAGTTACCGCGTTTCTTCAAGGGGATCTTAGCGAAGGTTTTTATGCTGAAAAGCCCGAGGGTATAAGCATTGGCAAACCTGGCCAAGTTTTGAAGCTAAATAAAGCTATCTACGGTTTAAAGCAATCTAGTCTTGTCTGGAATTTAGACGAAGTTAGACAAAGCTTTAAAAAAATGCGGCTTGAAGAGATCTAAAGTAGATTCATGTATTTACTACCACCGCTGCAGTCGCAAAATGACGTTCGTTGCTATATATGTTGATGATATTCTCATGTTTAGCAATGACTTCAATTATCGAGAAGATTTGAAGAAAAAGTTGATGGCTGAATTCAAAATGAAATTTTTGGGTGATGCAAAGCAGTGCTTAGGCATACGTATTACACGCGACGAGGACAACATCTACTTGGATCAGGAATCCTACATTACTGACATATTAAAGAAATTTAATATGCTGGATTGCAATGCAATTTCGACGCCTATTGACGTAAATGTTAAGTTGTCGAAAGAGATGTCTCCGAAAACAAAAGAGGATAAAGCCAATATGTGTAAAGTGCCATACCAAAGGGCAATTGGAAGTCTCATGTTTGCTTCACAAGTAACTCGTCCTGACATTTGCTTCGCGGTAAACAGGCTCAGCAAATTTAACAACAATCCGGGGAAGGAGCACTGGTTAGCTGTAAAGAGAATTCTGAGGTATCTGAAGGGTACAACATCTGCAAAGTTGAAGTTCGGAAGAGGTGACAATCAAGATTTCCACGCATACTCTGATTCTGATTGGGCTAGTGATCCTGATGAACGACATTCGGTAACCGGTTATGTATGTATGCTACAAAATGGTGCGGTATCATGGGCATCGATACATCAGCCAACTGTTGCACTATCCACTACTGAAGCCGAATATATGGCGTTGTCGGCTACGACGCAGGAGGTGTTGTGGATTCGTGGACTGGAAACTGAACTAAATCCTGATACAAAGGAAGAAGCTACGCAAATCTATTGCGACAATCAAAGTGCTATTCAATTGGCATCGACGAACAAGTATTTGGCAAGATCTAAGCACATAGATGTTCGACATCATTTCATTCGTGAAAAAAGGGAGTTAAACATCGTCAAATATTCTGGTGTCGGAACTGACAAAATGGTTGCTGACAATCTAACCAAAGCGGTACCAGCTGATAAGCATTTATTTTGTTCTAATCAAATGGGTTTAATTTTTCCGTAAATATTATTCGAGTGGGGGTGTTGAATTACTACTTGTTACGAACCATATTTATATTATTTAGAATTTATTGTTTTTTATGTTGACATGAAAATATCGAGAAAATAAAACATTTTTGTACTCTGCCTTTTACGTTCCATTTCATTTCCATTTACGTTTTTCATTTTACTCTGCTAATAGATCAAATAGTAGTTCATCTTCCTACAAACATATAGGCGATTCGCGGAAGAGTCGTTAGAAGATCAAACAGCGATTCATCTTCCAATAAACATATAGGCGAATCGGGGAAGCGTCTTCAAAACCAACTTCTTTTCCAACGATCTTTCAAAAAAATATATCATCGCTCAAACTTTTAAGGCCGGAACAATAAATAAATAATAACAAGTTTTTTACGAAAACACTTCGAATAAAATATAAATAATTCATATTCCTCGTATAAGAAGAAATTTAAAATAAAAAATTTTTAATTTTACGGAACACTATATTGCTTGACTGCTGGTTTGTTGGCTACCTTAAATGAGAAGAATGTAAAAGATTAGTTAAAACATAATTTACACGTACTTACATACTTATCGCCTCGTTATTCCAGTACCGATACGCGAACGAGCCACTCGTTCGGCTTATCCGATGAGCTTTGCCTCCTTCTTGCTTAATCAGATATTGATTGCGTGCTGCTCAAGTTTAACTTAAAATATGCAGCTTATATATATATATATATACTGGGTGTCCCGCGACTGAGTGCAACTATTTGTGGTGGTGAAAGGTATTGTCGAGTTAAGCAAAAAATCGTATGGTAGGGGAGGGAAGAGGGGTCGCTAAGAATTGTTTTTGCATGTATATTTTGTTGGTGGACTAGAACTCTAGCGAAGTTATTTATATATGGTAGTCGGCTCTCAGCATCTAACCTAAGGTTGCGAAAATAGAAAACGCTTATTGCTGAGTCGAGCCAAAAAACACATTGGAGCAAAAGAGATGCATGACTTGGTTTCTTTGTTGCTCCAATGTGCTTTTTGGCTCAGCTTAACAATAAGCATTTACTACAGTGATCTCTGCTTTAATTTTTTTTTGTACGTAATACAGTTTCGTGAAAAGTTGTGCAGCACGCCGTACAAGTCCAGTAATATGGAGAAAATGTCCCACACTGTACGCATAAATCTGCAATTTTACGATAGAGTTTTTACACTCTTTATAGTTTAATTTAGGTAACAGCCAATAAATGAAATTCATAAAAGCTATAGTGATCCCAACTACAGAACTATGAAAATGAGCGGGAATCGTGACACGTTATTATCTAATAACTATTAGTTTTTTAGTACAGCCAACTTTTTTGTTTTTTAAGATGCATTAATGTTATTAGTGTCATTAAAAAGAAAATTGAATAAATTCCACAGTTAATTATACAAAAAATTTCATTTATTACGCGAAATTCTGAGAAATTTGCATTCAAAGTAACAATTTGGTAGTTTCAACCGATTGATTTCATCTTTGAACGAGCACAGCTTGGTAACGGTTATGTCGGTGCTGTTTGTTGATATACCGTTGAAAAGGTAATTTTATTGCCTTTGCAATGAGCTGTAAGATAAATTTTCCCTTAAATTAGTTTTTGTGCTAGAAACAATAACGTGAATCAAAGTCGTGAAATATTAATTAACCCTGTTGCTCCTAAGAATGGGTAAATAGACCCCCCCCTCCCATACGATTTTTTTCTCAGCTCGACATAACCTTTCACCTCCATAAATAGTTGCACTCAATTGCGGGACACCCTGTATAGCTACTATATAGTAACTTGATTTTTATATTACTAGAGTACGCCAGTGGTCGAAATTCGACCTTTTCGCGATACGATCCCCCGGTATACTAGCTTCCATTTTTCTTTAAAAAGTATTCGGTGCACTCCTTCTCCTACTCTGATTCATTTAAAAAAAATCATCAAAATCGGTTGAGAAACACACTGAATGCCATACCACCCACGAGCAGCGCCAGGTATTCCAGCTAGCATTTTTCTTTAAAAAGTCATCAGTACTACTCCCTACATTTAATTTTTTTTCATTTGAAAAAAAAATCATCAAAATAGATTGAGGAATACAGGAGAAAATGGTACTGAACTGTTTTTTCTTAGCCTATTTATGTATAGATATCGAACTTAAGCGCCGGTCTCTCTTCAAGCTTATAACTTTCTTAATATTCTAGATATCTTTATAAAATAGTTTTTTTACATATTTTTGATATGTTACTAAGTCATTTACAATGAAAAAAAGAAATTTTGATTCTAAGATGCCTTTAAATGTATTGCCGGCCTCAATGTGGTAAAATGAAGAATTAAGCTGATTTCAATTGAGACGAAGTGGTGAAAAAATAGAGTGCAATTTCATATTTATATTGCACTTAGTAGGAAAAAATATAGCGCTTTTATATGCATATAATTTGCTGGCTTAATATTGCACTTATTAAAAAACTAGCTGATATACTGAGTGTTATTCGGGAGTTTATATAAATAATTTTTGTCATTTAGTCCTCGTTTTAATGGCTTGAAGTAACTACACTGAGGAATAAAAAATATGAAGTTTATCCAAAAACTTTTTAATTTATCGAAAAACCAGGTCTTATTTGAACCATTGACGCATTTGCATTAATTAAATAGGTACGTAAATATTGTGACATGAGTTTTCTCGAAGGCTGAGGTAAAACTCAGCCGCTCCAGGATTCTGATGAAAGATCCATTTACTTTCACAAATTATTTTGAAATAAAACACGCAGGTTTTTCAATAATTCAAATACTCCTTTTATTGGACAATCTACTATCTTAGTATCTGAAATAAGCAGCCTCAGATAGGATTTGGCGTGGGTATTGGTGGGTTATGGTCTCAGTCTTTTGGTATTCGGTTGGTAATCGCTTCAGTAGCCAGTAAGTGCCTCGGTAATCGGTTGGTAAGCACTTGGGTAATCAGTGTTTACCTCGGTAATCGGTTGGTCAGCTCTCTGACGCTGGTAAGTGTCTCAGTAAGTATTTGAACACTCGGTAACAGGTTCAGTAGCCAGTGAGTGCCTCAGTAATCGGTGGTAGCTAAAGAAAGGAACGCTCTATAAAATTTTGTTATTAAAAAAAATTAGCCGCAGCAGAAAACGTTGCAGTCGGCAGAAGCAGGGATCGTGAGCTTACCTAAAGAAAGGAACGCTACCTCACCGATTTTGTGGTCTCTATTTACGTGATTCATAAAGAAAACCTTTTGCGAACTATATTCTATTTTTCTATGCGTATGCAAATAGTGCTTGCTGGCTATGGGCACATTGATTTTGTTGTTGCCCTTATGCAGAGTCTATTTTGGTACTGTTCTTTGTTTGTCATTTATTTTATGTACATATGTCGTGTTGTTGGTAATCTCCTGGTTTGGCTAGTTGCTGTGGTTGTTGTTATTTTGTGTATGTTATGTTGTTTGTAGCCTATCTGTGGCTGATTGTATAACTTCAATGATATGCATATTATTATCAATATCTTTAATTATTAATATAATTCTATGATATGATTTATTCTATGAATTATCCAGTATATTACAATATTAATAAAAATATTATTTTATCAAACATATAATATAATTCTAATATAATTAACATAATTCTATAATAGTGATTCATACAGTAATATTAAATTTTTAATAATAATATTATTTTATCAAGTAGATGTAATGTGTGTAATTAGTATGAAATATAAATATTGTTAAATGTTTATGTTAAATGTTAACAGGAGATATAATGTGCGTAATTGGTATGATATATATATATTGTTAAATGTTAGTTTGTAACATAATGTTACAATATTTGGAATTTTTAAAACAAAACAAAAAAAAAAAAACCAAAACAATGCGCCAGCCATGAGTTTGAACCTGAGCATCTCGCTTACAAGGCAAGCACCTCAACCTGTATGAAAAATTTGATTCTTAATAACTATTGGGTTGGCAACTAAGTAATTGCGGATTTCACTCATAGATGGCTTTAGTTGAATTTTTAGGTTTGCTGACGTAATCGAATTGTCAAAAATTTTTTGTTATTTGAAAGTTGGTACTTCAACTGTCAATCAGTAAAAAAATTTTTTGATCGGTTGTGTAGTTTTTGTTTGGCGTCTCTGTTGAAAAATAGAAAATCAAAATGAATCTTTTCGTCATATTTTGCTTTTTTATTTACGGAAAGGAAAAAAACGCATCGCAAGCTCACAAAAAGTTATGTGCTGTTTATAGTGACGAAGCTTTAAAAGAACGGCAGTGTCAAAATTGGTTTGTTAAATTTCGTTCTGGTGATTTTACACTCAAAGATGAAAAACGCTCTGGTCGTCCAGTTGAAGTTGATGACGACCAATTCAAAGCAATAATCGATTCGGATCGTCACAGTACAACACGTGAGATTGCAGAGAAGCTTCATGTATCACATACATGCATTGAAAATCGCTTAAAACGACTTTGCTATGTACGAAAACTCGATATATAGGGGTTCCTCATGAACTGAAAGAAAATCATTTAACACAACGCATGAGCATTTGCGATTTGTCAAAGAAACGTAATGAAAATTATCCATTTTTAAAACTATTGATAACTGGTGATGAAAAATGGGTTGTTTACAACAATGTCAATCGGAAAAGATCGTGGAGCAAGCCAGTTTAAGCAGCTCAAACAACATCAAAAGCTGATATTCATTAAAAGAAAGTTATGTTATCAGTTTGGTGGGATTCCAAAGGAATTGTCTACTTTGAACTTTTACCACCCAACCGAACGATCAATTCAGTTGTCTACATTGAACAACTAACAAAATTGAACAATGCAGTTGAAGAAAAGCGGCCCGAATTGACAAATCGAAAAGGTGTTGTATTCCACCATGACAATGCATGGCCACACACATCTTTGGTCACTCGGCAAAAATTATTGGAGCTTGGGTGGGATGTTTTGCCACATCCACCATATAGTCCTGTCCTTGCACCATCTGCATACTTTTTATTTCGATCTTTGCAAACCTCCTTGAATGGTAAAAATTTCAATAATAATGATGATGTCAAATCGTACCTAGTTCAGTTTTTTGCTGATAAAAACCAGAAGTTGTATGAACGTGGAATTAGGATGCTGCCTGAAAGATGGCAAAAGGTCATTGCTCAAAATGGGCAATACATTACAGAATAAAATTATTTCGTTCCATGAAAAAATTGTCTTTTATTTTCTAAAAAAATCCGCAATTACTTAGTTGCCAACCTGATAATAACAGCAAGTTTAGCTTAAGGGGAGGGTAAGGTTTGTTTCGTCTAAAAAAGACATTTTTTTATGAATTTATTTAAGAAATATTTAAAAAAAAATTTGTTCAAATATATAGAGAAATAACGGATTTATTGTAGATCTTCGCAGACACCTCGAAAAAAGTTTTTGTGCGGGGACCAGCCTACTGGATCATCTGAAACCAAAAAATCAATATGCTTTCTTTAGTTTCTTACTTTATCTCTCTTTTCTCTATTTTCTTCAAAAATTTTTCAATTTTTGACACCGTTTTGAAGCCAAAATGACGATTTTTGACGAAAAACTCGACCTATTTGTTACTATAATATAAAATACTAAAATATAAATAGTTAGTAAATAAAAAATTGGAAAAAACTCGACGTAACTAGAGAGCTATTTACTTGTAGAATATGTGTACAAAACTTCGAAATGATCGGTTCAGTAGTTTTTTCTGTAGGCTGGTCACCGACTTTAAAAATTACATGTTTGGCAAAATCGATTTAAAGTTTGAGAGACTGAAAAATTGAAAATATCTTGAAAAAACTGGATTTTCTTATAAAATACGTACAGGTCATCATCGATGTCGGGTCCATACAGTACATCACTATCATCCACGTTATCTAAGGCATCTTTTTGCTCCTGTCTACGCAGAACTCTGCCTTCTTTGATCTCGCGAGCAGCTTGCTCGTCCGCTCTGCTGATCCGCAAAGAGTCTGTCGCGCGCCCAATCATGCGCACTCGACGGAACATAGCTTGGAATTTTGCACTTTTCACACGTAACTTTTATTTTGAAGTCAAGACCTTCTTTTTTAAAAGGTTCAAATGCTACTGAGCTATAACACGTTAAACACTTCATTAAAGTTGTTACAGTAGAAAAAACTAGAAGAAAGTCCATTATCGGATTAATGTTTTTTAAGATCTACCTCGCCTTCAAGCGAAGCATTCAATTTGATCTTTTTTCGCTGATTCAATAGACGCTCTTACTTTCGTTTTTCGATCCTGCGGCATTACTCTTTTTCTTGGTCGGCTTACTCTTGGGCCACCCTGTGCACGTCTTTCTCTGCCAGTTGGTTTCGGCCTTTTTTCTTATGTTAAATACAAAATCAGCACGAGTTAAGGAAATCGGAGCAAAACTGAAAGGACGCACATATCTGCTCTCCTAAACGTTCAATTTTAGACTGAAATATATATGCTACATCGAAGGATACAATGAACGTTACACATTTTATTTACCTAAAGATATTAAGACTAAAAGAGGGGATACAAGTAATACAATAGAGACCGAAACAGTTGCCACTCGCCGCTCAGCGCAGGTAGCTTAAAGGCGCGAAAAATTAAGTTAGAGGTACGGACATTCAACGTACTGTAACTTCGTTAGTTTTGCTCTGAATGTCCTAAAAATTATATACAATATTATTCAGATGTTGTACTTTCAGAAACATAAATAAAAAGATATGGAAAAGATAAGATGTCAAATCTTACCTCCCCCTTAAATCAAGTCAAATTTTATTTACGTAAATTTAGATACGCAAAAAAAAAAAAGTTTTATATAGAAAATATTTGAGTTATCCACGTAAGTATTTAAATATAATCTATGAACGGGTTTGGATAATTTTAATATTCGTTATTTCTCTTAGTATAGCATTAAAATGTTAAATGTTAAATTTTTTTCTCTAAAAAGCTTATAAATTTCAAAGTATCTAAGTAATTAGGCTTTGTAACTAAGCCTCGAATTACTTGAAAAGCCATTATGGCTCATTCTTTATTTTCGTTAATATTTTCAATGCTTTGGGTGAGTTTTTATCTTGAGACTTAAATGTGAACAACAGCGCAAAAAATGTGTCAGATAAAAGTTGCAAGGATTCAAGGTGGTCAAATTGATTTTGAGTTTTTAATGTGGGAAAAAAAAAATTTCTTCCGCATCCTCTACCTTTGACAATAATGTTCAGGTTATTGTTGCGTACAAATAACTTGGCTAGTTTTGTTAAAACTAATGATTTCACTGTGGTAGTGTTAATTAAAATGAGTAGTTCCTTTTGGCGAAATTCAATTTGTGTTCCGATGCAAATCTCATTAAAATTCTTATAATTAAATGTCAACATATGCAAATATTTAGTAGACTCAAAAGTTGGGATTAAAATTTTCAATTTAAATACGGAACAGATTTCAGAAAATATGCATACAAGCACACTCACATGCAATACAAAAGGAAGCTTATGCTTAAAGAACAACACACACACACACCCACACATACACACACACAAACATTCTCTCAAAAATCTTTTGAGTATATACATATAATGAAACATAAAGCCAGTGACATCGAACATATACAAATATAATAGTTGATGAAGATGCATGTAGACAAGAAACCATTTTTCAAAGCGAACACTATGCATATTCACACATATTTACATGAACCAGAAATAGTGCCAAATATCTACATATATGTGTATACTGACATATACACGTTCAAAACAGTATTCAACGCACACACCCATACAAATTTGGATTAACTGAATGCGTAGATCTTTTCATAAAGACTGAAGGATGTCACTTCAGACATGGCTGCATTTTTGTTTGCTACCATCCCAGTGGGCAAAAACAGGGCTTCGAAGCGCGACTAGCAGGGCTTCTAATGGATTTCTTGGTCCTTCCACGCTCATGTCTAAGCCCATATACTTTTTTAAATGAAATCGCCAAATTTTCCAGGCAATCCGCTTTCCCTGCTTTAAAGAGGCCTGATATAAGCACTCCTTTAGAATTGCTTAAAGAAGTGCTTAACCAAAACAATTAAAAAAATATATATTTTTTTTTTTATTTCTTTTTATGTATACGAGTACCTACCTATTTATTCTGTGATTTTATTTTACTTCACATATTTTTGTCAGATAAGAATATTTCTAAGTCATGACGTTGATTATTATTCAGTATTTTTGAACTAATATATATTTTAACTTTTAACGAAAAAGTAACCCTGATATATAAGCGGAACCAGTTTTTGTAGGAAAAATATAATTGTTGTACTGCCCTGGGTAGCAAAAAATTAGGCCTCATAGAAGCGCTCGCAGAAGCAGCGAGAAAGTCATGTGTCGTACCACCAAAAGTAGGAGTAAATGCACACCTTCGTTAGAAGAGACCTAGCTTCATTGCCTATTGGGATGTTTTAGCATTTGTGTGAATGTGTTGTGTGAATTCGGGACTTTGTTTTATTTTGTCTGGCTTATTTGGTGAAATTTTAAAGAAAACATTTAACAAAATTTTTTCAAATAATAACCGTGTCAAAAATTTTAGTTCGAATGATCGAACAAAAATGGCAATTCCAGCCCTGAAAGGACTTTGACCGAACTTCTTAGATCAACTGTGTTGTGTATGTTGTGAAATGTTTGAACACAAATGGATCGAGAACTGGACCTACATGTTTTACGCCGACCCCAAACGGCTTATGTTCTCAAGAATCTTTTCATGGCAGTTTTTACTCTCTGAGGTTTGCCATTGTCTACAGAGAGGTGACGGCCGAACATAAAAATTAATCAATAGAAAAAATTTTTTGTGTCAGATGGAGGATTCGAACCTGGGTTCTCTGGCGTAAAAGTCATACACTCTATCCACTACGCCATGGCCGCCACTTTGTTTGATTTGCTCATAATTTGAGTACATTTGAGACAGGCCCATTTTCAGGTACATTTGACAAGGGAGCGATTTTGGGTGTTCAAATCCCGACCCCCTCCTCCTCCCCTTAGGGTCCAGAAAGTATAAAAAAAGATAAAATATAATCATTAATATGATATTTTTTATGTGCGCATACTTAATGCTCCTACGCCTCTCTTCAGTAACAGTATAAACAGCAGCACGCTTAAGATATCGAATAAATTTCGATACATTCAATTGAGCCTTGTCCATCACCAGTGATTTAAGAATATATTGCGTTGGAAAGTATTCAATGAAAATGAGGAAATAATTTACCTTTTACAATTGTTTTAATTGTGGTTTTCTAAAATTTAAACCATTTGTGTTAAGTGTTATTCTATTGATTATTTTATTGTGCCAAAATACTAAAACGATTCCACTTAATTAGCTGCAGAAACCACCATTAAAAAAGGCCAGAAAGAATTAAAATAATTCTTTATTTTTAAGGGACTTTTTTCTTTTATCAATTTCCATCCTTAATATGGCAACTTCTTGGTATTCTTTAATACTTTGATCCAATGTTACAAAATGAAAGACGAGTTATTATAAAAAAAGGTGTCACCGCCGAAGTCGAAACGACATTAGAACTACTTTGCTGATGCACCAACTGAGTGCAGCGCTGCCAGAATAGTATAGTGGTCAATGTGTGAGGTGTCTATTCTTTATTATAATTATTTAATTGTTACAATTTAAGCTAAATCATAATAATGTAATATTGTTTTTCGTTTGCATTGTAGGAAGCGTTCAAGAATCTTTAGAACCCGAAAAGTGTCCAGAACTGCCTTCGAAACCGGCAGTTGCAGGAGGTGGTAGTATTGACAGTAATGTTAAAAGCGGTCATATAAGTAGTGTTATTAAGAATATTTTACTTTTTATCTTAATAATTCTTATATTGTTATTGTTATAATATTTGTTTTTATGTTAATTTATGTTAATAAGTTTATGGTTTTTGTGTGTATGATTGTAGAAGTTGTTCCTGAAACAGAAATTTCTTTTGATACATCGGAACTGCCTTCGGCAGTACATAAAGGTGCAAGCAACGATATTTCCAATTTTATTACGTTTCAAGTTTTCGAAACATTTAAAATCTCCCCTCCCCACCAAAGTTTTAATTTTCCTGTCAAGTGGCGCCCGTGGCGTAGTGGGTAGAGTGTGTGACTCTTACGCCAGAGAACCCAGGTTCGAATCCTCCATCTGACACAGAACAGTTTTTCAATTGAATTCATTTTTCGGTTTCTTGAATTTTCGGTTTTTTGAATTCGTATTTTGGTTATAAGAAAATAGTAGTCTATTTATCGTGGTAATTTTTCTAGAAGTTTCTAGAAAATATCGCTTGAAAGGAATTCGCATTTTAGGTCACATTTCTAATGGTGTAGAAAATTTCTACAAAGTTACTGTTTATATACCTTTCCTTGGTGCAACAATTTACAACATGGAAGTACTATTTAGAAAGCACAACTGGCTTTTGGCATCGTTCAACTTCATTTTGATGACATCCGAAAACGAGGAATGATCAAAATTTTTAATTAAACAATATGCAAGAATTTTACCTTGCTCTAGTAACACTACCATACGAATAAATTAAATCAGAATTCAGCAGCGGATAGGTGAAGGAGTGCAATTGATATTTGAAACATATTTCTAGAAGATCTATGGGCGAGTACCGCTTAAATGGTTGTGCATCCTTAAGAGTACATAGGTATAGCAAAGTCACAGAGGATTTGGCAAAACAAAAAATGGGAAGAAGTTTTATTAAAAATTCATTTAAGTTTTATATTAAATTCTTTTGATTCACGATATCAAAAAATATTGATATATTTTTTATGAAAATCTCTCCCCTTGGGTAAATCCTGGCTACGGGCCTGATTTCAGACATCTATTATTATATGATATCAAATTTGTACATTGTAGTTCTACTTATTTAGAAAAAGAAAAGTCTCGGGACTAGTACCGGGATCCAGGGACTTCATTTTAAAATGGTTTTTTATGCGGGATTATTTTTGTGCAGTAATCCAATTTTTATTAATATTTCAACATTTTAGCCGCTTGCAACTTTACCAAATTTAAGGATTTTAAGGAAAGGATTTCTTAAGGAAAGTTTTAGATTAGGGGTGGGTGCTTCGTATCCGCATTAGCAAATTAAAATTTGTCACATCCCACATTTGTCAAGTAACTGAGTAGTTCTTCTTTGCATATCTTCTTATATAAAAATCGGTTATTTAGTTCTTAGTTTTTGAACAAAGCATACAATTTTTAGCAAGAGTGAAATCTAGGAAAAATATTAATGATTTAAAAAAAAAATACGCTTTTTTAATTTTCGTCTTTTGGTCGCAAATAATATTTTAAAAATTTGTATAAACTAAGTAAAATAAATTAATTTTTTTTTGTGACAAAAATATACGAATTTTTTCTTTTACTAAAGTCCAGTTTTTCCTTCTGCCCTGCCTCCTAGCCCTCCTATGTTATTTCAACCATATCTATTCAAGCACTCACAGTACCAGCGATGACCAAGCCCACTTTAAATTCACAATCATCTCTACAATAGCCACTAATTTGTTTTGTTTTTGTGGCAAGACACGTTCACTCGCATGTAAAACCACGAAAACATGCAGCAGGAAGAAGAAGATAAAATATTTAGAATAATACCAAGGAAGAGGTAGAATATGTAGAAGAAGCAGCAAATTAAATGAAGTTTCAAGAATTTGCATACGAGAAATTGGCAGCACTGTGAAACACCATTTTATGCTTCTGTTGCAAAAACAACTAAATGTTTTCCATTAGCTAGGCATTTATGCACACGTCATTTTACGTATAAATTACAAACACATATTTAAACATATATTTGTATTACATACATAAACTGAGAGTTCCTTAATCACTCAAATGCATCATATCTAGTGCTGAAGTGAAATAATAAAGGTTTTTGTTTCTAAAGATTCAATTAGTAATTGGATTTTTGTCTAAATTTGGTATCTTTGATTTATAAGGGTGGCTTAAGTTAATTTGTGTGTATGTATGTATGTGTTTTTCCATGAAAATCTATGTGCAATCCCGGAAGTGTATAAGATTTTCTTCCTAGCTTGTGTAATCTGAGCTAGAAATCTTTAAGCAGTCCTTTGGTTCAAAAGCTGTGTTTGCAAGTGTCACATAGATCATCTCTCAATTACGAAACCAGGAGGCAGAAACCATGAAATTAAAACAAATTTTTGCTCTTAAGCAGGTTAACCACATAGTCAGGACAATGACGTTTAAATTTCCTGGATTGGAAATTTACAAGGATTCCTTCATTGATTAGGTGTCTTTAAATTTTAATTAAGAAAATAATTATATTCGAAATACAATTTCCTTATAAAAATTCATAAGAGACTATTTGCTAAAATAGAATTTAGCTTTTTTGGTACATTTTATGTATATCGAACAAATACTACGATTTGAATTCAGCTTAGGAAATGAAGGAGATCAATATGAGAAAATTTGCGATAGTTTAGTTTTGGATATACTTGAATCAATTTTAGAAGATTTAAATGTATCGAAAAAATGTAACGATACTCAAGTGATACTCAAACTGAAGAGTGAAATAAAAAAAATTAGCATTATAGCGTGTATATAGTAATGAAGTGAAATTTACGCTCTTTCTTTTCTAGAATAAGAAAGATTTTAGTGTGGGAGACAAAGGGGAAGGAAAAGAGAAAGAGAATATCTTAAAAGAGATATAATACAAAATTCCATTAAAAAATAATCCGTACTATTTTCTATATTAACACTATAATCGATTTGTGCTTCAATTGGTAATACTGATATTAATGGTTTGTGTTTAACTAAAATATAAGATACGTCCGTGAAAAATTCAATCCATTGTAGTTACAGGTTTTGTTGTTAATAGCCTAGGATTATTATGTGCAAGTCAAATTTTTGGTGAAGAAAATTTTGGTGAAAAAAAATCTCCCTCGGGAATCATAGGGATCTTTTACCAAGAGCATCAACACCTGTTTGACTGTAAATCATTAGGATGTCAGATGCATGCATTGAAAAATGAAACTTGGTGGATAGGGCTGCCACCTCAATTTTTTTGTATTTTTACGAATTCAGTCCTGAGGCGAACGCTAGGTAAAAATGGGTTGCTGAATCCGAATCCGTTTTCAGAATTCCAAAATTACAAAAATTCGTAAAAATACAAACAATTTAGGCGGCAATCCCATTGGCCATATTGAATTGTAAGACTGTGATATCTGATCAGATTCGTAATCATATCCTTTGTCAGAATTTGAAAAATACAAGAATTCGCAAAAATACACCTTTAATTTTAATATTCTGACATCAGATTCGACATCAGGGACCACCAAAAACTGTTTAAAGATGATCTTTAAAACTCTCAAAAATTAATTTTATTAGGTGGCAGCGCTATTGTAAAAAAGTACATAATTTTGAAATTCTGACAACGGATTCAGATTCAGCGACTTATTTTTTTTACTTAGTATTCGCTTCAGCACCGAATTTATAAGAATAAAAAATGTAGGTGGCAGTCCTGTCTGTCATCTTGAAATTTAAAAATTCCGACATCATATTCGAAATCAGCAATCACCTAGAACTGTGAAATGATGTTTAAGACTCTTAAAACTACATTTTATTGGGTGGCAGCCCTATTGTAAAAATTCCATAATTTTGAAATTCTGACAAAGGATTCGGATTTAGCGACTTATTTTTTTACCTAGTATTCGCTCCAGCATCGAATTTATAAGAATACAAAATTTAGGTGGCAGTCCTATCTGTCATCTTGATATTTGAAAATTCTGACATCATATTCGAAATCAACGACCCCTTAAAACTGTTCTGTGGTAAAAATTTTTGTAGCAACCCCGTCCACGTCAGCACAGGGTACATTTTTTAAATTCTGACATCAGAAATAAGCAATTCTCTAAAACTTTTAGAAAGAACTCAAAACTAAAAAAAAAAAAACATACGTATATTATTAGGTTGCAGCATTGTGGTTATCTACGTATACGCCGCGCTTGGATATAAGTATATACTTATACCCGAAAATATTAATAAGTCGAATGCGTATAAGTATTTTACATATTTCATTCAGTATGGATAGGGCAGAGAACAGCAAGAAACTCGGGTATGATTTGAGTATCCGATTTCAGTCGGATACTCATTGCGGTTTGCTGACGTTGCACGAAGTGTATCGAGCTAAAAGGAGACTATATTGAGAAATAAAACTTTTTTGCCGTAAAAATCATTTATTGTTTCATTTTTCACTGAACTATCAAATGGTTCTAGTATCATTCAGTTGGTTGCTTTTATTTTTGTGCAGTGAAGAACACTTACATTTTTTTTTCTGTGTCTAGTCACTTTTGATGCTGATAGTATGTCTTTAACGCTGCAGCCACACGTGATAGTACTGGCATGCTAATGAAGAATATGTATTTACTTCGAAAATGTTCCGAAATAATCATCAAATTTCGCTGCGGCCACACGTGATAGTAAATTTTCATTTGAAAAATGTCGTCAAAGCCAAAGGTTCGACCACTTTTTTATTCCGTTTGCTTTTATTCAGTGATGCTTTATATGCCAACACAGCACCAAACTTAAACGGGATAAAAATGGGGAACTAATTATGTTGTAAAATGTGTTTATCAATATTTTTCAAAATGAAATGCAACTTATTCATATGATATTTTATGTGTCAAATGAGGGCAATTAAAATAATTGCATATATTTCACTACAAGACATGAAAGAAAAGTTCATATACAGCGTGAGTCCGAACAACTGTCGCCCTTTTTTGAAATGACACTGTGTCGAACCAAGCAAGCATCGACTGTTAACCGTTAATAATTTACATTTGCACATTAATTTTTATATCAGCTGTGTTATTTGTTTGTTTGATTAGTTGTTTTTTAATGTTTGTGAGCGATGGATTCAAAAAGAGAGCTAATACTAAAGTTACATTTGCAAGGCAACAACACAGGACAAATTGTTAAGTCGCTTGGGAACCTAGGTGTTAACCGTAGATTTGTGCAGCGCACAGTGGCTCGATACAAGGTGACTGGGAGCGTTAAAATAGCCAAGAAACCTGGTCGAAAATGCAGTGTTAGAACTCGTGATCTGGTAAAGAAAGTTCGTGAACGAATAAGGAGAAATTGCGCAGTTTCGGGAAGGCAACTGGCCAAGGACTTGAGTGTGAGCCAAAAAACCATCCGAAATGTTATAAAAAAGGACTTAAAGATGAAAGCGTATAAAAAAAAGAATTCATGGACTTACGGAGCCTCAGAAGAAAACGCGGCTTGAAAGAAGCGCTTTGCTTCTTAATCGGCACGCAAAATGCGATATTGTGTTCTCTGACGAAAAGCTGTTCGTACTGCAAAGAAGCCACAACTCACAAAATGACCGCGTTTATGCACCGAGAATGTGTGATATCCCAGCAGATAAAAGAGGAATTGAAAGGTATCAAAACACTTCATCAGTCATGGTTTGGGGAGCCATATCTGCGAAAGGCAAGCTTCCTCTCCTTTTTATTGATAAAGGTGTCAAAATCAACGCCCAATATTATTTGGAGGAAGTGCTGATACATCATATTCTTCCACATGCATCACAGCTTTTCGGGAATGAGCCATTTTGTTTTCAGCAAGACTGCACCGGCTCATTCAGCAGGAACTGTTCAGCGCTGGTGCAAGAGCAATATTCCATGTTTTATTTCGAAGGAAGAATGGCCTCCTTCTTCTCCGGATCTGAACCCATTGGATGTCTGCATATGGGGGTATATGATGGACAAATTGAAAAACTTGAAAAACATGAAATTAGACCAATTCAAAAGGCGCTTGCAAAAAATTTGGGACGAAATTCCAGATGAAGTCGTTCGTGCCGCGTGTTCCGGTGTTCCTAAGCGTTTGAAGGTTGTGAAGCAAATGAAAGGAGAAAGATTTGAAATTTAGCTCATAATACGAAAGACATTTTTTCGATAAATAAATAAAATGAGTTTCTAGTTTAAAATGCGGTCTGGTATTTTCTTTATTTGAACAATTAGGTGCGACACTTATTAAGACTCACGCTGTATATAGTATTCATTATTCAGTTCGGTATTTAAAGTTCGAATATTTTAGGGAGAAAATACAACACTGTTTTCTTACTTCGATTTCGCACTGGCTGTGGTTGTCGAAATTCACTGTCTCAGTAAAAGTTGTTGCCAGTGGACTGCCAGTGATGTCAAGGTGTGAGTGTAGTAGTGACAAGTGAGAGTGTATTGAGTTTTTCGAACTGTTACTGTCTTCGGACTGGCACGTGTGGCTAGGGGGTAAAATAAAAATTGATGATAATTCATATTCACCACGATATTCACCTCCGTAATGATGTGTGCGAAAGAGGCGACTGTATACCTAAAGCTCTTGTTGGACGGAGATACAAAGTCTCATGTATATTCACACCGACGGTGTACATTCGGTAAATTTTTTCCGATGCTCAAACAAAAATTCTGGTAAAATCCGGACAGATTAACTGGTAATTAGCCGGGTAACTACCAGTAACCTTTTTTGCTGGGTTAATATTAACAAACTATAATTATAATATTTTGTTATCTATATCATATACTATTATATAAAAGGCTTATCACGTAACTTGGAGTGAGATAAACTTAAGAACTACTCAACCGATTTCAATAATTCTTTCACAACTTCAAAGCTTCATTCTTAGTTGAAGCTATTGCATACTTTATTTTTTAATACCTACCCTAAAAAGTTCTTAAAATTGAAGATTAAATACCTTGTACAAAATATTACTTAAAATGATTCATGCAAGTTGCATTAAGCAGTACAAAGCTGTTTCTTTCTTTTTCGTTTGTTAGTTTTACGTTCCTGTAAAATTAGTCAATAAAGCAACAGCAATGTAAATAGACAGAATCTATTTTCTTTTGATGAAATTTCTTACAGTAAAATGCTTAAAATAAATAAATATGTAAAGATAAGCATATTTTCATAATATAAATCAGTGTCGATCGCGTAGTTCCCTCGCTAGGTTAGCGACACTTCCTCTTTATACAAAAACTCGAAAGAGTAAACGAGACAAATGTTGTTGCTCTTTCTCGACTCTGATATAAATGCATTAAAGGGCAATAAACAAATCATAAGCCAAGCAGTCCTGCTAAAACAATAGCAGTTGTGCTGCCATCTGTGTGTAGGCAGTTGATAATAAGCTTTTACTAGCAGTGTTGCTAACCGCACATTACAAGAATAGTAATTTTAATAAAGGGTTTGCCTTTATTAAAATCTATTTTTGTGCCTCTTTTTTTTGGATGATGATACCATGCTTACGACAATAAAATGGCTATGCTAATTTAATGAAAGTTATTTAAACATATTCAGCTCTATAATGAATAAAGTTTCGCCCGGAATTAAAAAAAGGAATTTTCAGTTTGTAGGCTAGCCCTTGCCTTGCTATAGCCTTGCATAGCCCTAGCCTATGCTTTTAAAGATTTTTTCTTGGGATCTTAAAAATTGACAATAAACTCAAACATTTGTGTTAACATTTTTCAATAATTTCGTGCACAGTGTAAAATATACGAAAATATCCTTTTTTGATTCCGTGTGAAATTTTATTCACAATAGGGCTGATTAGCTATACAGCAATAGCAGAATATCTCTTATTATCTATTGTTGGAAAATCAAGTGTTTATTAATTGATAGGTGTAAATATGATATATTTACATAACGGGTTATTTCGTGTGCCTTCGTTGTTAGTTTTGACGTGGCAATGATACTTTCACCGCCAAGGCTTCAAAAAATGTTGAAAATGGCATTTTTCTAAAAATGATTGGCTTTGAATGGAGTTGCTATTCAATGAGTAAAGGTGTTATGATGATAAATCCAATAACACGTAGTAAAAGTTTATGTTTGACTTTAACACAAATAAATAAAAATTTAAACACGTCCGCAGGGCGCGGAAGGAGGGGCTTAAGCAACGAAATTGCAAATTTGTTACATGGAATAACGCGCTATGTATAGGGAGCAACGCTAAAAATATAACACATCAGTAAAGGCTGGATCAAAGCCCTCATGACAAAAATATACAAAGAATTCATGACGTCATAAGGCCGCGCTCTACTGATCCTCTACTGATAAGAACTAAAATGCATCAATCATGCAACGGCGTTGCATTGAATTATTACTGGATAAGTTTTTTCGACACGTAAATATTGCTTTTCTACTAAATGCTTTTCTACTAAATGAGAAAATCAAAAGTTGTAAAAGATCATAACCCCTGCACATCTTCTTATCACCCCCCTAGCCCCCTTTATGTATTGAAAGCACTTATAAATATTCGTTAAGGAATCACGGAAGTATTCAGCATGCTGCTAACTTTAGAGTAATATTAAAGGGCTTATAAATTTTAAAACTTTATGAACTCAGACTATTTCTAATTGCCTAAATTGTTTTAAATTTAACTAAACTTGCCATATCAGTTTGCTTCCTTTAGGGACGCCCTCCAAATACAGTCGTTTTAAGACCCTTAAATTAAACTGTAATAATTTCTCAACAAAGCACAGTTGTAGCATAAGTCTGGTGCATATAAAAGAATTGGGTTAAGGGTAAAACCCTAATGGTACACCTTTTTAAACTATAATTAAACAGTTCCGCTTTCAAACAAAACAAATCGTGCAATTAAAACATTTCAAGCAACTTATCTTGATTCGACCCATCTAGAGTGGCACAATGAAACGAGCCAACACCAAGCAATTTCAAACCCTACTAAAGTATTGTGTCATTTACAGCCATTTTTTCAATCTCATCCCCAGCACCACTTAATTTTGTTGCACATGCTTGCCTTTGAACTAAGCAAAACGAAAAAAGTACATAAATTAGAACTAACGTAAAAATCTGTGTTCCTCGGCAGAAAGTTATTTTAACGTAAACCTTTACGCACTTATCCTTAAAAATCAAAGGATATTTTGGGACAGCAAAAACAAAAACAATTCATTTAGCTTTTTGGTACTCGTTTAACTTGTCAGTACCCTGGGCTAGAAATTAAAGGTTAATCTTATGTTCCCAAATGGGTTTATTTTATTTGAACGCGTATAACTCAGCCTTAATACAACAGAATAAATGATCCTTTTTGTGTGTATGTGTGTGTGTGCCCTAAATGCAGGATTAAGCCAACTTCGCATTTGATAATAATTAGGCCAATTTTTCGTTTTGCTAGAGTCCCTCGGTTAGTTTAAAACAAATAATTTAAACGTTAACTAAGCCCTCGGCAATCGCTGGAAATTACGCTTAATAAAATTCTAAATAAGTTTCCTTTGTTTTTTTGTTGCTGTTTTTTTTTTTTTAACATGCCTACACTTTAAGGACATGCCAAAGTGTGGATTATAATGCATTAAGATTGCTGTGAGAAAAGGCAGAAACAAAAAAGGAAAAACTCTTTTTAAGCTTTGTTATATGGTATGACATGTTTTTGAAATAAAGAGGACTTTTTTAAATTGTTTTTATAATATCATATGTTGTAGGGCTAAAAATGTCAACCATGCTGGTTAATTTCTTTGTATTGTGAGAAATTTGCGTCACAATTATAGAAAACATTTGGCGCGCATTAACAATGGAGGAGCAAAAATTAGCCCAGTGAATGAAAGAAACCAAAGTATCTTAAATGTTTCTAATTTGTAGATCCCTAAAGTAATTGCCAAATTAAAGTAAATGAAGAATATTGAAAAACAGAGGCGTTTTTTATTTTTTATTTTTTTATACGTGCTCAACCGATAGCTTAAGATTTTAAATTTATGTTTCAAAATCAGCGAAAATTTCGTTTTTTCGCCATAACTTTACTTTTTTCCATGAAACAACATATTATTTATATTATTTATAAATACATACATATATTTGGTATCCAACGAAAGGTATTTAGAGGGCGCAAAGGGGGTTGCATCTAATTTTTAGAAATAAGTTTCATTGTTTTCTAGTTGTTGAAATTCTTAACAGTATTTAGTGAATATCATGAAGAGTTTGTACTCACAATTTTTCATTTTCACTTATGCTTAATTTCAATTAATTTTAAAAGTTATAATTTTTTTGTATTGCTTTAAGTCTTACCATTTTATATTAAAATTTTCTTTCTATAAATAAATTTAAATATAAATTTTGTTTTTATAAATATAAGGAAAAATAATAACTGTAATAAAACTTCTTATATTGCCTTTATTATGCAATAATTTTTATGTAAAAATCCGTTACATTAAAGCTGAAATAAAAAAAAGGGGTAGATTTTGGATAAATGCAAATAGTGGTAGAAACCAAAAAAGTGAAAAGAAAGCAAACTGATAAAGACTCTTGTAGCTAGCTCTTGGAAAGCTGCTAAGCCAAACAACAAAAATTTATTAATAAACTAGCGCCGACCGGGGGTGTGTATCATTTAAATCGCCGCCGAATCGAAAAATAAAAAGATTTTTTCAGTATTTGTAGCGCCAAAACAATTTCCGTACTCGAAAATGAGTGGTCTTGGAGTTTCTTACGATTGCTTGAAAGATTTGTACTACAGCACCCTCTGGTGTTCAAGATAGATTAGATTTGCCTCAGTTCGAATGAGCGGCTTAGGAGTTTTAGAGCTTTTTTAAAATATTTTTACTACAGCGCCATGAAAATCGGATGAGCAATTGCGAAAAAAATTTCATGTAACTCGATGGCAGCGCCATCTCACTGATTTCTCACTTAAATTTAAATATAAACTATTTTTTTACCTGCCACTTTTTATGTATGCTAAAATTAGGAATGAATCAACCCAGCATTCGATTTAATGATTTCTTGAAAAGTGGACGTATCTATAGTTTGACACGCCCATTTGTAATACAGTTGTCAACAATAACCATGCAAACTAAATTACTCTAATACTACAAAAATCGTTTGAAATTAATTAAAATTATTTGTGAACGGAAAAGAGGCGTGAAAACCCATTTTTAGTACAGTTGCAACAGTGACCATACAAACTAAATTACTTGTAGTCTTATACGACTAAGACTGTCTGAAATATATAATTTTTATTGATTTGTGGGCGGTTTTCGCAAAATTTTCTTAAACGTTTGTAGAATAGGAAAGCGAAGAAGATCACAACAAAAAAATTTTGAAGCCAGACACTTCGTTCTTGAGTTATGGAATTAGTACAACATTTCACGACTTTGTTTGATAAGGTACGTTTCATATATCACGAATTCCATGTCACGCACTGTTACAGCGTGTGAATAATTGTAACTGATTTAGTTAAGAAGAAATTTTTGCGAAAATTTTTTTTGCAATTTTTATTAATTAATTATACGCTCTATTTAAAACGTGTTAAGGTTTTTTCAATCCGCTTGCGAATTTCGGTGATATTAAGTAAAATGTAGCGTACGCACGTGCTACAAAATTTACCCTTGAAAAATTTGATGTCTGCTTCTATCTGAAATTTCTGCGAATCGACTTCAGATAGAATTTTCATATTTTTTTACAGCTATAAGAGGTTATCCTAGATTATATTGGTAGTGAAGTTATTTGAAAAAAAAATTTCTAAAATTATTTTTTCAACTTTTAACACCGTCACGCACATGTTACATTCGTCACGCACAATTACTCCGTACTTTGATATTACTTGTTATCTTGGAGTACATTTACTAAAAACGAAAATGTAATACAAAATGGTTAAAATTTTCTTATATTTTAAATTTTTTTTATTGGAAACAAAAAAAAACAATAATTCATTAAGCAAACTTAAAAAATAACAACATAAAACTTAAAAATGTTTGAAGTATGTATGTATTCAAATGTTCATGTAATTCAAATATTCGGTTTTGAAACATTGTGTGGACTTGTAAGTAAAGCGAGAGAAAAGACAATTGTGTGAAACTTCCACAAAGTGTTTTAATTGGAGCTTTTGAATTCCGGGCAAACGAGACTGCTCCCATATTGGATTAAGTTGTATGCGAGTAACTATTATGGATTCCTTATTTTTATAGAATATTTTAATATTTTTTAATTTGTCGGTTGCGCAATTGGCAAAATCTTCTGCAGTATGAATTGTTGTTTGGCGCGACTTTATTTGCGTCCAAACACATCTTTTTACGATAGCTCCAATACCATCAACAGCACCCTTGCCGTGTGATGTTGCGAAGAATGACCAAGTAATTTCAACATTGTAAATTGATTGAAGCATTATTAAACTTGACAGAACAAATTTATTTTTGAACTGAGCAGCGCAGCCATCAGAAAAAATGTAAAATTTCTTTAATATAGGAGTTTTCATAATCAAGAAATCTAAAATTGTTCTTATGAAGGTGAATACCGAATATTTATCATGACTCAAATCATTACTAATAATGGCAATTGACTGAGTCTCATTTTCCGTCCAGACGCAAGAAGTGAACACTGTGACTTGCTCATAAGAAAAATGAGCAGCTTGCACTTCATCCTGCAAAACTATAGAAAAATTTTCTGCGAAGTCAACTTGAATTATAGCCTCGTCTTGATTAATTGTTTCTTTTATATTTTTAAAGTGTTTTGACTGAACATTGTTTACGTAACAGTGCATCTTGAATTTTGGCAGTTGTGCTTGCAGCTCTTCTATTGCTCTGGCTACAGATGATTTGAATTCATTTTCTTGAACTCGACCATTTTCATTATTTTTCTCCCATTTTTTCCAAAATATGTTTGTATCGTAATCAAACAGTAATGGTAACACATCGTTGACATTATCATCGCAATCGCGGCATCTTTCCAACATACAATTTTCATTGTCCACATCACAACAAACCTCGTTTAAAAGTTGCTTATACGTCAATGGAAACCCGTCAATGTTTTTTAGGGCTAAGCATAAATTTATAAAGTTAGCGTGTATTTGGCAGACACAAACATTGTGTGGTGTATCTCTCACAACGATGACATTTTGGGGGCGTAATTGAAAGAATTTTGAACGCCCTACTTTGTCAGCTACATTAATGTCCTCACAATATATTTCATACGCTTCGTTTATTGACATAATCATGTACCGTTTTTGCGTTAAAATTTTGTTATTGTTTACTTTTACCGAAACTACATCAGATTTTCCAGGTGCTTGGTATGAAATGTAATCTTCATTATAAAATTGGACAACTTTGGTGTGCAAAGCCCTCTCTGCTTTAATAGCCACGTGATCTTTTTTCTTTTTATTTTCTAATTTGTTTAATTCAGACGACAGTTCGGGGTAAAATTCATCGCATAGCTGTTTTATTATTATTTGTTTTCGGTGCAAGCTTTCAGGTAAAGTTTTGCGAACCCGACTAACTTAAAAAAAGCTAAGCTTAAAAAAAATATTGTTTCGTTTTATAGGGCATACAATTTGACTCCGGATGTTCAGATAAATATTTTTTTTTAGCGCGATACTGACGCATTCTTTCATTATTTTTATTTTTTTGCTCTCTGCTTGTAGCTCTTTTTATGTTCTTTCTTGGCTCATTTTTCAATTTAGCTCGGTAATTTCTCATTCGTTGGCGATTATTCTCTTTATGCTCTTCCCATTTTATTTCATTTTGCTTTTTTTTATCACGAAAACGTTTCATTCGTTCCTTTCCATTCATTTTCTATAATCAAAATCAAAAATGTCTAAATAGTACATTGTAATACAGAAAATAGTGTAACATGTGCGAAACGCGTGGAATTTTTTTCAGTGGAGATAGTAAAAAAAATTGTGTAAATCGGCTTTGCCATCTAGATATCCACACATAACAGCATTTTCTGGAACAAATTTCTTATATTAAAGTCTGCATTGAAACATATATCAATTTTGTCACGCACATGCTACATATTTTCTTCAATTGTTTAACTGCACTTACCACGGAATGGCGTTGATAATTATTAATACCTATATGTATACGATTATAAGCAAAAGACTTATAAACTTGAAACAAATAATTGTTTTCAAATTGTTGCAATGAACAGCGCACGAACTCACGGCAAATAGCACGATAAAACTGCAAAATTTTCGCTCAACTTATTCACCACGTGAAAATAAAAGAAAGCAAAGAAAAACTACCGTTATCTTGAAAAATTCAACTTGGAACATATTGTCGGAATTCGATAGAATATATTCTATATAATTTCTCTTCTCTCTTTGCAATTTGGTTTTCCACCTATGCGGTTGACTTTTTGGTGGAATTCGTGATATATAACGCCACTTCGAAATTTGAAATATTTTTGTAACGGCCAGTTTAACCAAAAGATAATGTTTTGCGAATTTGGTCATCTATGCACAACAACAATATAGTGAGCAAAAGTGAAGTCTATTTTAATACATTATTTATTGCTTAATATCACTTTTGATGCTATTTCATATTTTTAACGCTATTCAATTTTTTTTCATCAATTTTTTCAAAATAGTAAAAAAAAAGCAGTCCCAAGTTCACTAGGTGTTGGTACAACTTCCGATACTTCTGGACTCTCGACCTTCGCATTCGATGCAAGCAATGTTTATTTATTTATTTATTCATTTCAGTCTACTGATTTATTAAAATCTTACAGACTATACATATATTTATATCTTAAAACTACGCTAGAGGCTAATTATAAACAATGAACAATATTAGTCTAAATTGATGTTCTGACACATTAAATTTTAAAATGTGTGAGAGACTGTTGCATAAGCGTATGCATCTTGGTATTGGCTCATTATTAGCATAATTGGTCCTGTGAAGATTTTCCTCGAACAAACGGGCTCGTCTCAAATCCCTTGGCGCATCATAAATTTGGAAGAGATTTGACAGTTCCATACAATTAACTTTACCTGAAAACACGTTGTAGACGAAAAGTAGAGAACTTAACGATCGTCTGTATTTTAAGGATTGCAAGCCAAGTAATTTACGACGAGCTTCATATGTTGGAAGACCATCAGGCCAATAAAGCTTTTTGAGCGCATATTTACTCATATGCTTTTGAACTCTTTCGATTCGGTCTGAATTTTCAATATAGTACGGGTTCCAGACAATAGAGCAATATTCAATTATACTTCGAACCAAAGAAGTATATAATGATTTTATCGTTAAAGGATTTTTAAAAATCTGCGTATGCCTTTTTATAAATCCCAGCATGGAATATGATTTAGCAATAATATAATCATAATGACATTTGAAATTTAATTTAGTGTCAAAAATAACCCCCAAATCTTTAATTTCGTTTTTACGATTAAGAACACAATTATTCAATTTATAATTGAATAATATGCTGTTAGCACATTTATTGTATGAAACAATGCAACATTTGTTGATGTTCAAAGATAAATTATTTGACAGACACCAATTGTACAATACTGCGAGATCATTATGAAGACTGATACAGTCAGATGTGTTTGATATTCTATAATAGAGTTTAAAATCATCGGCATACATAAGACATCTGGCATTTTGTAAGTATTTGGGTAAATCATTTATAAATATCAGAAATAAAAGAGGACCGCAATGGCTACCTTGTGGAATACCTGACGAAGCATCAATAGCAACATCAGATATAGTTGAGCCAATTTTAACATACAGTTTTCTATCATTTAAATAACTTTTAAAAAAATCAATTAAAGGATCAGACAGGCCGAACTTTTTTAATTTCAGCAGCAGAATTGAATGATCAACTTTATCAAAAGCTTTTGAAAAATCTGTGTAGATGACATCTAACTGAGTACCGCATTCCATTGCATTAATAATATTTTTTGAAATAAGCAGCAAATTTGAACATGTAGATCTTCCAGGAAAAAAACCATGTTGAAATTCAGAAATGGCTTCCTTTACATGGTCAAATAATTTTATCTTACAGACAAATAGCAGTGTTAATGATGTTGGTACAGCTGTTGGTTCTTCTTCGCTTATTTCAGGAACATCATCAAAAAGCTCCACTGAAGCCGCTATACGTTCCTCTGGTGTGTACAGAACCGCTGGAATAACCGATTCTACATTAGCGCAGCGAATTCTGTTGCGGCGAAAGTATTGGTACCCTTTAGTGTGAGAAAAAGTAAAGCAAAAGTAGCACAATTGATTGCAGTGCTCCGTTCGTGGTAGCCAAATTGTTGGTACAGCGTACTTTATTGTTAATCTTCCATCAGTAAACTTACATAAATTTCTATAGCAATAGTCGCACTCGACTTCAGGAGTATACCACAAGTAAGGAACATAAGTAGTCTGGAATATTCTCTGAAACGAATTAATCACTGATTTCGTTATATTTTTCAAATTTTTACTCGGTGCGAATAAGCCACAAACGTAACAAAAATTATTTTGAGTCGGGCACTGCATTTTTTCAAGATGAAATATATAGAAATACGTCTTCGCGCAACGGAAATTAAAACATTAAAAAAAAAAAATCTGACATATACATGAAAAACTACGATACACGTGTTTTTTTAAATTTTTTTCTCATCTCAATAACGGCAACTGTGCCTTTCCATGCACGTTGTTCGATAGCATTCAATTTTGAGGCAGATATTTAGGTATTAACAAAATTACCCAAAAAATTCGGGTTTTTAACAAACTGAAACCGGTACAAAAAAAATCGATACCTATTTTGAAATCGGCTTATCATTATACTTTTAGAAATTAAATTTCATAAAATTACAACCACTCCTACTAGTTTTTCTCACATATATATGCGGCACCAGAAAACTTTAAACTTAAAAACAAAATTCTGACGTGTACATGAAAATCGACGATACACGTGTAAATTTATTTTTTCTCTCCTTTCCGAAAATGTATATAAAAAAAGGTAATTTTTTTAACGCGGTGCTATTAAATTTTCTTGCAATAAACGGATGCAAGAAAGAAACCTTAAATTTCTAAGAAAAAAAAAAAATCTGTCAAAAAAGATTTTGAGATTTCACTTAAGCAAATCACAGAACGAGGCGTAAAACGCTCAGCTTCAAAATCCGCTGCGCAGCGCAGAGCTGCCAGGTGGCAGGGCTTTTATGCTTTTTGGGATTTTTTGGAGACTGGAAACCGTTTAGGAATTATGCTAAAGAGTTTTTTTACAATTCTAAAGCTTTGCTTTAAAAATAATTACTTCGATTTCTCCGGGCCTTTACACTAACGGTCTAAGAATAGTCACAAAAGTAGCGATATATTAATTTGACGAGTTGGTGACAAAAAATAAGAAGGTTTTCTTTTTATCGTTGTGTATTTATATTTTCATCAAGAATTTTCATTAAATTATTCTGTAAAAAGTGAATTCAAAAACCTATTCGACATGATATTGAGCAAAACTTTTTGGAGTTTACTCCTTTAGAATCGATTTCATATATAGCCTGCGGTATGATAATTATATCGCGAGTAAAATCAAGCGTTGAACAAAAACTCAAGCGTTACGTTTTCTGTCATTTTCTGTCAGTCTAGTGACTCTCCGCTCAATATTAGAAATTAAGTTTTGACATTTATGGTGCTCAGCTGTCAGCCACGCGACTGTGCCCAGCAAAATACCAACAACGATTTGGTACTGTACTGGACCGAGTACTGGGCCGGTTTTTATGAAATAAGTTTTAAAATATCATATTTGTTCTACAGCACTCCATATGGGTATTTTTGTTTTGAAATTTCAATAGTAAGTATATACAGTGGGTGATCATATTATTAGAGCCACCTAAAAAAAAACGTATTTTCTAAGTTTCGGGTTAAATAAAAGGCATTATAGTCGATGTTTTTGCATCACAATTATTTTATTAGTAAAAAACATGTAATAAAGCATAGAAAAAAATTAACATTAAGCTTTTATAACTGCAGAAAAATATATTAAAAAATATTTTTGTCAATATTTGGTAACTCCACCTTTTGCTGCAATGACTGCTGCTACTCGTTTTGGCATAGATTCTATGCATTTGATGCAATTGAATTTTATGGATTCATTTCGGTGCCACACTTCAATCAAACGCTCTATTAATTGGCGTTTGCTGGTCACGAATTCTTTGGAAATTTCACGCTTCATGAGTTCCCAGAGGTTCTCAATAGGGTTGAGATCCGGAGAATTTCCAGGCCAGTCAAGAACACAGACTTTTTGGTCATTAAGAAATTTTGTGACTCTCTTAGCCTTATGACAAGGAGCAGAATCATGCATGAAAATAAATTTGTTGTTTGGGAACCATTCCTGAACTTGCGGTAGCATTTTTGTGTCTAGAACCTTGATGTATTGATCCTGTCTCATCGTTCCTTCAACAATGTACAGGCGACCTGTGCCTTGGCTGCTGATGACTGACCAAACCATGATGCTTAAAGGATGCTTTACTCGCTTCACAATGCAGTCATCTTTGAATTTCTCACCAGCTCTTCTCCTAACGAATTGAGATTTGTCAGATAAAATCTGAACTGAAGATTCATCGGAGAAGCAAACCTTGAATAAATTTTTCAAAAATAGTATACTGTCAAAATATGGTAGCAAATATAAAATTTTTAATTTACATACTTTTTTCCAGTCTTCTATTGTCCACTTTGCGTGTTCTTTAGCCCAATTTAGACGTTTTTGCTGCATTGCCGGTGTAAGAAATGGTTTTTTTTGCAGGTCTGCGACATGCGAAGCCCAAGTCCTTTATTCGTCGACGAGCTGTCATAGGAGATATTTGAATCCCAGCAGTCTGCATAATTTTTGTGATATCCTTTAGAGATGCACTCCTGTTTTCCGAGCAAATGTCTCTAATTTTTCTTTCGTCACGGCAGGTCGTAATTTTTTTTCGTCCACATTTCTTTAAACGTTTCGGTGCTAAGTTCATTTTTTTATCAAGTTTATTTTTTATTCGGTCCACTGATGCTCGTGAGACAGAAGCAATCGACGCTATCTTTCTTTGAGAGTGCTCAGTATTTTTTAGGAGTGTTTTTATCTCCGAAATTTTACTTGGAGACAGGTCTTTGGACTTTCCCATAGTTAAAAAAGAATCTTTCAATAGACGATTAAAAAATATGTAATACCACACCGTAAAAAGGCAAAAGAAACAAAAAAACATTTACATACCTTCACAATGTCAATACAATATTAAAAAAGTAAAACAAAAACTTCAAAAACTTGAATTAAATTTAATAAGTCACAAATGAACCACGTGGCATTGAAGCGCTTCTTCGAACGAAATAACGGCTACTCTTACAAAATTGCGTCGACTTGCCACGTTATGAAATTAACAGCGTTGCCAACTGTATATTTTTTTTTTAAAAACATTGTTATGTCTTAAAAATATCATAAGCACATGCAAGTATCCGTTTGTGTTCAACTATAACTTTGGAAAGTGAAAAATTGTGAAAATATGCAAGTGGCTCTAATAATATGATCACCCACTGTATACTTAAAATGTAAAGATTTGTATGAAATCATCCCCGATGCCGAAAATCCATGTTGCTCTCTACTCTTCTCTGCTTATGCTCAGCTAGCACTGTACAACAAAAACATTGTGTGTGTTTGAATTAATGCGCATTCATATCGTAGCCGTTGCTCGCTCGGGTAGCTTGTATTATAGTGCACTTTTATTATAATTGATAATAATAATAAAGCTTGGTTAAAATTTGTTAAAAATTCGTTGAGTGATTTAAATTTTAAGCTTTATCTTTCTATCGTTTTGCCTGAACTGAGTTTGTTGCAAGTAAGAACAAGCAAAATATAATTATTTTGGTGATTTTGTAGTAAAGTAGAAATACTTCAAATTGAATAACTAGATGGATTTTCAACTGATTTCAATTAAATAAAACTTTCTAGATTTAGAATTAGCTGGATTTTTTTGCTATTATGACATAACGGGACATTTAATACAAAATATGTCCACAAATTGATCTCAAAAAGAGAAAAAATATGAAAAATTTATGGACATTATTAATTGTTTCATTAATTAATTTCATCTCACAATTTTGAGAGTAAAAGTTATTATAATTAATATTATTTATTATTGGATTTGGGGTACAATAAAACTTAGTCTTTTATAGTACACAATGGGTATAACATCAGCTTAACAATTAAACTTAAAATTAAAATAATTCTAGTTCCGCAAGGTTACATTAACTTAAAACTACTGAATTTAGCAACAAGTAAGCTTAAAGTGCAAAATGGAAATAGCAAAAGGTTCAAATTATTCGCTTATAGGGTAATATTTGCTTAAAACAATTTTTTTTTTTCAACAAATTCAAATGCAGTTTCTCGTAGAACACTGGGAGCGACTAGACATGGTACAACCATTGATGCGATGTTTTCACAATTCGTAAATCATGTAACTTCCGATGTTCACGTATCATATTTTGGTTACCACAAACCTGACATTACAGTAGTTAATAATGATGTAACTATAAATAAAATTCATCAATTTACGTCATAATGAATTTATGTAATATATGTAAGTAATATATTTTAAAATTTAAAAATTATACAATCATTTTGGTAATATAAGAGATGCATTTATTCACCCCCTTTACCTTTTATATACATCTCGAATTCCAAGGTAAGCGATCTAGAGGAGTAAGCTCTAGTCGCTCGTCGGTGCTGACACGCACACTTCTTTTTTTCTTTTTAATTTCCTTCCCTATGAAAAATCCCATACATTTATGCTCATCGAATAAATATTTTGGGTGAAAGTAAGAGAAAAATGCGATGTTCAAGTTAGAAATAAAATTTCACTTTATATAAATGTAGTAACGCCACTGCAAAAAATCTACTAAAAATGAGCAAAATAGAACGAAAAGCTGGCTAAACATGCTATAAGCTTTGTTCTCAACATTAAACCGTAATTTTGCGAATTTTTGTGTTGTTTTTTTTTTTTTTTTGTACAAATTTATTAACTTGAAAATGCGACAGAAGCAAATGAATTTGGAATTAAAACTAAATTTGTCGGATTAGGGCTGGATCAAAACGTCAAATAGGAGTATAACAAAGGGCTTAGCTTGGTTAAAAGTCAGTAAAAAATTAGTTGCTGTAAAGAATTCTAACATTTATTTTTGTGTAAGTAATTAATTGCAGTCAATTTTTCAATAAATTCTTTTGTTTAGTTTTTTGTGATTATTTTACTTGTTCGTCCTTTGACTGCATAGGACCTCTTAGGTTAAAAGTAGTGTTCCACCAAATATTTAATTTCGACTGTTCGGCTTAACATGACCTTTATTATTGAAAAAATGTTATTAAAATTAACTTTTTATAACATTTTTGTTTTGTTATATGTTATTGTTATTATTTTATACAGGGTGTTCCGCAATTGAGTGCAACTATTTACGGAGCTGAAAGGTTTTGTCGAGCTGAGCAAAATATCGGGGGGAGGGGTGGGGTGGGTCTATTTCTACATTCTTAGGAGCTACAGGCTTAATTAATATTTCAGGACTTTGATTCACGTTACATCAACGTACATAAAACTTATCTTGATAACTTATTTTAAACTTTGTAGATAATGGTAAATTTTGAGAGCAAAGGACACGCGAATTCTTAAAAAAAAAAAAAAAAAAAAAAAAAATGGCCATTTCAGCCCTTACAAGGACTTTGGCCGAGCTTCTTATGATCAATTGTGTTGTGTGTGATGTGAAAATGTTTGCACACAAGTGATCGAGAACCTACATGTCTTACTCCGACTCCGAACGGCTTATGTTCTCAAGAAGCTTTTCGTGGCAGTTTTTTTCAATTCAATTGAAAAAACTTTCTGTGTCGGATGGAGGACTCGAACCTGGGTTCTCTGGCGTAAGAGTCACACACACTACCCACCACGCCACGGCCGCCACAAGCGAATTCTTAGTACACCTATAATTAGACAACAACTAATTTTTCTGCATACTTACATTTTACCGTTAACGAGCTTGTACGCTTAAAACGTTGCACGTTCTTGTGTCACATATAATTATTTCGCAGACTGTACGAGTCAGTTCCGGTTTCGTCCGAATATTACATAGAGTGTAATTTTCGGTTTCGGGCGCAAATTTCAGTTTCGGTCGCATACTAGCTATTATGTTTTTATTTAAAAACATTAAAGAGTTAGTAAGTAGTGAATAAATCGAATCAGAATTATCACAATTTTATAAAATATAATTTTGACTGTGTTTTGACTCTATGCTTATTTTATTATTATATAACTCGAATGCATTGTCATCTCTTATGATGTAAGTTGTTTTTTAAAATTTCGCCACAGACACGATTTTACTTTCAACTTTATTTAATATTAATTGGTATTAATCTGTGATTTGTTTTATTAACTTTCACTTTCTTTCTTGCTGCCAACACTTAAGTTTCGTCCTTGTTTTCTAAAGATTGCAGTTTAATTTTGTTGTTGCCATCAAAAATGGCGTCGTTTACAAATGCAAAATAAAAACTTACACTGATCCAGCGTAAGTCGCTGGGATTTGAGTCTGAAAACAATTGAATGTTTTATGTAAATTTACTGGGTAAAACTTTGCCTCTAACTGCCATACCGTTAACACGCCAGCTTAAGCACTTTGTTTCTTTTTTTTTTCTTTTTAGATTTGATTTCCTTTGAGTTGAAATCCTTTGAACGGAGTAGTAGTGTAGAAAAAAAAAAAAAAAAACAAACAGTTGATGGAAGGTCATGCTGAGCAAATATAAAAAATAAAAAGTAAAACCCGCTGTAATGATGTCCTTTTTAGCTCACTTAATTTTCTTTCATTTAAAACCACAAAATTATTTGTCGAGTTGAATGTCGAAGTGGAAAAAAAGGTCACAATTTTGTGTCACCTCAAAGTGAGTGGTTTTGTTTTTGTACTGTTTCAGTAACATTTAAGTAGGGAAAATAAATATTTAAATAAAAGTGACAATAAAAAACGCAGTTGTTGTGGTAGGTAGAAAAACTTGTGCAGGGTTTTTATGGGAAAGCGTAAAGAAGCGGTTTCTACTCTTTGGTTTGTAGAAATTAAAATTAAAAAATATTTCATACTGCTTTGGAGCGGGAAAGAAACTGTTTCTACTTAAATAACATATTGTTTATTTTTAGATCAAGTTTCAATGAATTATTTCAAAGATTTTTTGAAAGATATGGTTAATTTTACGGTAAAAAAAAAAAAAATTCATTGGAAAGGTCCAAATAGTTCATGAAATATTTATAAAAGATATCATTATAGCCCCTATTAATTTATATTAATTGTATAAATCTGCTGATTCTTTTGTTTAAAAATATATTTTTTTTCTCTATATAAAACTTAAAGTCTTATTTCAATCAGCTTTAATGCGATCTTCGATTAGATCAGTTTCAATTTTGGTTAAAGTGTAGTCTGGGCGGAGCTTTTGTTTTGGAAATAGCAGAATACATTTATTTTTATTGAACAAATCATTAAGTTTCTATAAATTCCTTGTTCAGTATGGAATATTTTGACTAATTTCTTTAAAAGTCTTTTACAAAAGTCAGTTAGTCAGAAGAGGGTGTGGATCGTTTATGTATAGACAGAAACCGGTTTAATAAGTACGCCTACCGTAAGGCTTAAGTAATTGGGTCTCCAGACCTAGGGTAATAGTTCATGAAACAGGCAACCAGAACTTATGTGTTTACCACAACACGGACCCGTTCATGTATTAACTAGTAAACATACGGGGCATCCGGTGTAGCAACACGAACATGGAAGCCGTTTCACAAACACAAAGCATCACCCAGTGCCTTGCTGATTAGGAGCATTACGCAATAAATTACATGTTGCCCGTAATAGCAGTACCAGTTTAGACTTCAGTATTGACGTACCTACAATCCATCTACTGGCGAAGACGAGACCTACCCAATCTCTTACATATTAAGACAGATATGCCAGTCCGGTCGTACCACTGCGTGACTCCGCCGGTCAATCTAGACCTGTGTAGCATTCACAAAACCCCAACCAGTACGAGTCTCCTCGAAGGTCCAGCCCACGACAGTCATCTGAGCAACTCGATCCCGTCAATGAGGATCCACAACATCCTCGCAAAGAGACCAAAAATGATCTCATGCAATTATGAAGGCGTGCATTTTTATGCGTGACAGTGCTCATTGAGCACTGAAACGGCCATTCTAACAGCTCACAGCTGCTGGCTCAGTTGCGAGCAATTGCACTTGACTGGTACCTACAGAGGAGGACCTGATTTTGACACTCTTATTCTGGCAGTCCGGATGATCTAAAGATTTTGGCCTTGTTCTCAGGGACTGCCGTGCTCAGTATGAGAACCCATGTTTAACACTATTTCACCACTAACCTCAGTGACCGCTGTGCCAGTTTGGGGGACCAATTCAAACATCGACGAGCAAACCCCAAAGGAAAGCCCGAGAGTGAACATGTTACGCACGCATATTAAAATACTACCATCCAAATTTTAATCGGCCATTTCTAGTCTCAATGCGGTGGATAGATAGGGTCTACCCCATTTGACGGGTAAGACCCCGTAAGTAAGTCCCCGTGCTAACAGGTTTTAAGGTCAATTGCTATACCTTCGCAGGCTTCTTTCATATCGATATAGCGAATATGACCTGCTACCAAGATGGGCGCCACCCCGAGCCCTTGGTTGACCCTATCAGTTGTTACGTTTGCAGCACGTATCCTACAAGTAACCATCCTCCTTTATCCTGGCTTTGGACAGGCAGGCGCAAATAAGTTGCTAGCCTGGCGGAGTTCGTTCATGTACAGATAATACTATTTTTAGACGTAATATGTCATGTTACTTTATTGCAGGTATTTAAGATCTAATTTTTAGAGTATTATACTTTTCTAGCCGAAGCTGATAATGCCTTGACTAACAGTGCTATTACAAAATACAAATCAGACGTGCAAAAATATTCTCCAAGACGTCTTCTTCAGAAATATACCTTGATAACCTTGTTGTTATTAAAAAGTCTCAGTTTATTGTACTGTCTTATAAAGAAACTAGCTGGAATACCCAGTGTCGAACATTGGGAAAAACATAGCACATACGCTCGCATCGCTTGTTTTTGACGCTAGAATCTATATTATTAATACTAGATACTTGAATTTTGCCCATTGTTTGCAAAATTTTTCATGAAAGAGACTGACATAAGTTCTGTTTGTTTTTTTTTTCACCAGTGCCTGATACCCTACACCCGGAAGTTGTGAGTTTTAAAGAACTGCGCTGTGTGCTTTTGTTTTTTGTTGGAAGCGCGTAGCCAAGTTATTCATTACCATGAATTTGTGAAAAATATCACTCAGATTTGCCATGCCTGAGTTTCTTCTTGCGTATTGGTTTCGATAAGTTTTGAATCTTTACTGCTGTGATCTTGCGGGTATTTGGACAACATACCTGTAAAAGAATTTAACATATTGTTAACATTACCATTATTAGTACCATATGAATACTTAAAAAATAAAATTTTAATTTTACAGACCTAATAATTGAATTGCATTAGATGCACCAAAACATGCATCAAAACATCTAAAGAACAATAAAAAATAACAAATATTTACTAATATGCTTTCATATTATGCTACTTACAATCTTCAGCCATTTTCGAACAAAGGAAATTTCTCTTTATCGCAGATTTCTTTATTTTTGCTTTATATATAATTTTAATGCCACACGATATCAAGTATTTATGATCTTTGTATTACTTTTAAATTAGAGTCTACTTAACCAGTAATGCCATGAAAAAATTTTTCATATCGTAACTTTTTATCGAACACTCAGCTCGTCGGATTCTAGTCCAAACTGGCCAAATATCGGATCATCGGATTCAATACTGAAAATCTAGTCTAGTTCTAATGTCTAGTTTAAGTCTAGTTTAATGAATCCGCTTAGATCTCAGAGAGTTGTTTGTTACAAGGCATGGCAATTTTAGTGACCTAAGTAACCCGTAAAAAATTCAGCGTGTTCATTAAAGTAGACTTAAGCCGAAAATTGCAACAAATTCGATATATTGGACCTTATGGCAACACTGTACTCCACTAGCAAATTTCCCGATCGTTAAAATTAGCATTTTACCGTTATATCACGAACTATTCATTTGCTAAAACTAATAAATACCTGACCTTTCCCTGCTTTACCACAAAAAATTAACCAGTGTTTTCTACATTTCATTGCTTCAATAAACATTATTTTTAATTTACTAAACTGAGTGTATAGCATTGCATTGAAAATTCTCTAACTCCTGCAACTACCCGTAAATAAATTTGATCGTATCTTCAAGATATCCAAAAAAAACATTTTATCTGTCCAAACTTAGCCCCTCATTGTCTTCGAAACAGCTATGGAATAATTTAAAATGTATCGGTATTTCCAATAAAAAGATTGAATCTAATAAAATTGATCCTAATATTCTGAACGATTTCTTTGTTTCAAGCTCAATGTTTGATGAAACTTTGAACTCAGCAAATTTCAGCAGATCTGCTTTAGACTTTCCGTCACATTTCAATTTTATTGCGGTTAGTGAACTAGATGTCGCGCGCGCTATAGCTAAAGTCAAATCAAATGCTTCCGGTGAAGATGAGGTTTCAATTAAATTTCTTAAACTCATATTACCTTATGTACTCAGCCCTATTGTGCACATAATCAACCACAGCTCCACAACCTCGTGCTACCCTGCGATCTGGAAGGTAGCAACTATCATTCCAATTGCTAAAAAACCCAATACACGTGAGCCGGCTGACTTTAGACCCATTAGTTTGTTGTCATCAATATCTAAGGTTTGTGAGTCTATAATGGCGGAGCAAATCTCCAACCACATTTGCACATTTGGTCTTATGTCAGATCATCAGTCTGATTTTCGTCCTGGCCATAGCTGTTCTACTGCTATGGTTAAAATAATGGATGATGTTAGAATACCATTCGATACATCATGTGACTCTGCTCTGTCTACTAGACTTTTCCAAAGCTTTCGACACCGTGAACCACAACATACTATGTAAGAAACTTAAGTATAACTTTGGATTTTCTAACAATTCAGTCCGGCTTTTAAATAGTTATCTTTGCGGTAGAACACAGAGAGTTAAGGTGGGCACCAATTTTTCATCATATAGGCATACTTATAATGGAGTTCCTCAAGGCTCGGTTCTTGGCCCACTTCTTTTCTCTATGTTCATCAATGATATATTCAACAAGTGCAGTAACGTGGCAATGCATGCATATGCTGACGACCTTCAGCTGTATTTGTCCAGACCTGTCGGGTTAATCGAAGATCCTTGTGTCAGAATGAATGATGACTTAATAACTGTGGCAGAATGGGCTAAAGCAAACCAACTTAAACTAAATCCACTAAAGTCTTACGTCTTACCGATCTCAAAAACCCCCCTATCAAATATCGATATTCCTCAAATATTTCTCAGCAATGTTGAATTAAAAGTTGTAAGTAAGGTTAACAATCTCGGCTTCCACATAAATACTTCTCTGTCTTGTGTAGATCACGTCAATTCTTGCGAAAGTAAGGTCTACTTTGTACTAAGAAACCTGAGAATGACTGACAGCATTTGTTCCCGTTGAAACGAGATGAAAACTATTTTTGCAGCTGCTGATGCCTGTAATCACTTATTCTGAAGTTGTTTATAGCAATCTTGACTCTCGGTCATCTCACAAGCTCCTAATTGCTCTAATGCTGCCCGTTATGTTTATGGACTGAAGAAGTTCGACCATGTCTCATTTTTCCGCACAAAAGTACTTGGCCGTTGCTTATTTCGTTATCTTGAAGCGAAAAATTGCATATTCCTACATAAAATTATTTACTCGCGCTCCCCACATTACCTTATGAAAAACTTCAGTTCTGTAGGTCAACTCGTAGCAGGAACCTTTTGATACCAAGACATTATTACAAAAACTGTAGCAGATGTTTTTTTTAATCAGTGCAATTAGACTGTGAAATTCTTTACCGAACAACATTAAAGTTGTTTCCAACCTTAAAGCCTTCAAGCGTTTAATTTTTGAATACTTATCATAATTTTAATCTATATTCTTGCTTACTATCTTCTCCTACCCTTTCTTCTGTACTGCTTAATTTTGATTTGATAAACGTATCACATAATACATTTGTTATCAATAGCTTTTATCTCAATTGTCTCTTTCACATTAAGTAATTATTTTGTTTACATTCTAATATTGCTAAAATTTGCTGTTGATCTTCTCACTTTTAAATATTTAATTTAATTTGTAATTTATAATTTAGATTAATATAACTAAACCAAATTGTAATGTACCTTATTTGCGGCACTCAAAAGATTTGTCTTATCTGCCAACTTATCAGATCCAAAGTATTTCGTGGAAGCAGGAGGAATCATAAAAGTTGCAGCTCAATAAAAATTAAAAAATATTACAAAAAACTTGAAAAAAGTCGCAACATAAGGAACCCGTATCTTACCAATAAAATGCAATTGGGGAAAAATTTATATTTTAAGGAGGGACATGACATTCGCGGCAGAGAAAACAGACCTTTTTTTAAAAATTCATAACTCAGTCAAAAACAAATATTTTTTCAAAATTGTTTTTATTATTGTAGAGTATTGAAGAAATTACAAGAAAAAAAATTCAAAAAAATATATTTTTCACTCCAACATGGTTTTATAGAGCTCCAAACTGGCGGCAGAGAAAAAAACGGAGCCTCGTGGTTGCAGCGCTGGGAGTTGCAAAAATTGTCCGACCTGGAAAAAAAATTACTTTTTTAAATCTTAACAAAATTGGTTAACGTATGACACCAGCTTTTTTTTAAAATTTTTTTTCAATTTTTGGTGATGTTCCAAATTTGAAAGTGTGTTTTTTTGAAAAATATATTGACTTGAAAAATTCATAAAAAATCGAAAAAAAAATTTAAAAAAAGCCCGTGTCATGCGATAGCGAATCAAGTTTAAAAAAATACAAAAAAATTTCGTCAAAAAATGAACCCGCTAGTGCCGCAACCAGTACGAGAAACATGGTTTCGAGATAAACGCGTTCAAAGTTTGTGAACAAAGAAAAAAAAGGTTACCTGCCATGCCTGCTTCGTACTGTATGCCTTCGTTATTTTGTGTTGTGCTGTTTCTTATAGTTTTTTGCAATCGTTTAGCAATTCGGGCTTCACCCTTCAAGTAGGTACAAACAATTATATACCAGCTGCCGTCCGTAGGTAGCGCAAAAATTAAAAATGCGCTCTCACTAATCTGGCTGTAACTTTTGAACCCGTAACAATTTTTCCATGAAATTTTTTTTTTTAGAATCTTTAGAATTAATTTGTAAATTTATTCGACCTCTTTTCATAAGTTTTTGTGTTATTATTATAACTCTAATAATTTTTCAATTATTAATTAAGAGTTATATTTTCGAGCTCAAGGTCTATGTTGTTTTCTGAAGAAAACAACCAACAACAACAACAATACCCTTTATATAGAGTGGCAATCATACAGCAGACTAGACAGCTGTTTCGTTGGCCGCTACACCAACTCATCAGTAGCCTTTATATGATAGCGATGATAAACTTAGCCGTTCATGTCTATTTGTTTTCGTCAATGTTAGAGAAAATTACTCTGAATTACATTGTACACACAAATGATACGAAAAGCAGCTAAAGTTCTTCGAATTTTCAGATTCACACTTATTCGGTGTAAGCTCTTTCTTCGAAGATATATCAAAGCTTTTTACCACTCACAGGCATGTTGTATTTTTAGTTGTTGTTCTTCTATTATTCACTGTCCGTCTTAGTTGCAGCAACCTGCTGCTATTAAACTATGACGTCATGAAATATTTTGTTTGAAAACTTAAGATTTTTATTTTATTGTGTGTAAACACACAAATTAATCATAATTTTGTTTTTCAACGGCCGTGCTCTGCCAGAGAATTAATTTGTAAATTTATTCGACCTCTTTTCATAAGTTTTTGTGTTATTATTATAACTCTAATAATTTTTCAATTATTAATTAAGAGTTATATTTTCGAGCTCAAGGTCTATGTTGTTTTCTGAAGAAAACAACCAACAACAACAACAATACCCTTTATATAGAGTGGCAATCATACAGCAGACTAGACAGCTGTTTCGTTGGCCGCTACACCAACTCATCAGTAGCCTTTATATGATAGCGATGATAAACTTAGCCGTTCATGTCTATTTGTTTTCGTCAATGTTAGAGAAAATTACTCTGAATTACATTGTACACACAAATGATACGAAAAGCAGCTAAAGTTCTTCGAATTTTCAGATTCACACTTATTCGGTGTAAGCTCTTTCTTCGAAGATATATCAAAGCTTTTTACCACTCACAGGCATGTTGTATTTTTAGTTGTTGTTCTTCTATTATTCACTGTCCGTCTTAGCAGAGCACGGCCGTTGAAAAACAAAATTATGATTAATTTGTGTGTTTACACACAATAAAATAAAAATCTTAAGTTTTCAAACAAAATATTTCATGACGTCATAGTTTAATAGCAGCAGGTTGCTGCAACTAAGACGGACAGTGAATAATAGAAGAACAACAACTAAAAATACAACATGCCTGTGAGTGGTAAAAAGCTTTGATATATCTTCGAAGAAAGAGCTTACACCGAATAAGTGTGAATCTGAAAATTCGAAGAACTTTAGCTGCTTTTCGTATCATTTGTGTGTACAATGTAATTCAGAGTAATTTTCTCTAACATTGACGAAAACAAATAGACATGAACGGCTAAGTTTATCATCGCTATCATATAAAGGCTACTGATGAGTTGGTGTAGCGGCCAACGAAACAGCTGTCTAGTCTGCTGTATGATTGCCACTCTATATAAAGGGTATTGTTGTTGTTGTTGGTTGTTTTCTTCAGAAAACAACATAGACCTTGAGCTCGAAAATATAACTCTTAATTAATAATTGAAAAATTATTAGAGTTATAATAATAACACAAAAATCTTTAGAATATTTACTAATATTAATACAATACAAAATTTGATATTTATTAATTTAATATTTAATACAAAATTATTAAAAAAGTCGATTTCAAAGAACTGCCAATGTCATGTAACCCCTTAAAAACACGTCAAAGGTGCCTTCTCTAAAAATTAAGTTTGAGCCAATTCCATTCTTAAATAAAGATTCTACAATCACTCGTACACAGTAGTGTAACCAACATATTAGAAAAAAATAAAAAGTTAGAAGCTTAATTTTGGATGACGATAGAGACCAATCCTTTGGATCATGTTACATGCAAAGTGTGTTTTTCACATGTTGGATATATCCAGATTACAAAAAGTAGCCAAAATAAGTAAGCCCCGTAACTTCGGAATAACCCTGAATATGAGGTTTTTTGTCTATATTTCTCCCAATGTGCGTCGGTTGGGGGTAGTATCGCATTCAGGGTGTTTATAATGTATGGAACGCAATGCAACGCACAACGATCAATGGGTCCATTCTCAACCATATATTTTTTGACATTATTTCTGGTTTTAAAATTTCCAATTTCAGAACTTAAGCTTCAGTACTTATAAAAAAGTGGCTCTTAATGAAGATAAAATCCATATCAAATAATACGTTTTTGTCACTTGTCACATAAATATCAATTCCACGAGGTTCTCGTATCAAATTGTCTCTGTTTACGATGTTTAAAATATTGAAATTTGAATACGCATGTCAAGCTAGATCCTTATTGTTGCAGGCCAGGGAAGTTACAGAAAACTATTTTTCCGCTTAAGTTTTTAAGCCGTAATTCGAATATGACGAATTATGAATTTCAAAACTGATATATGGTTTTCTAAAAGCTTGTCACGTCTTTTTTTTCTAGTGCCGCGCACATTTGTATGGCGATTAGTACAGACCGTATCCATCCGTATGCCAAATATAAATACGATGGTGAAAATATTTGATGAAATAAAGCATTAAAATGAAATTGGCATGCCCCCTTGCCTAATCCCGACCAACTTTCTAAACTATGGATTGCTAATTACACCAAGAATACATGTGCTATATTTAGTTGAAATCAGAAAAAAGGTGTAGAAGGAGTTCGATTTATATTAATGTGACACTCCTTAGCCTATTCTCGCCTAGTCTTTTATTCTGTAGACTGTCCAAAAGACAAATAAAACAAAGTGTGGAAAATTTGATTGAAATCGTACAAATGGTGTCGATGGAGTTCGATTAAAATTAAAATGACACGACCCATTGTCAAATATAGCACACTTTTCTAGACTACGGGATGCTCATTATTGAATAGCATAAATGTAAATTAGGTGTACATAAGGCGTTCGGATAAAATTAAAGAGCAAGGCTCCTTGTGTAATCCCACCCACTTTTCTAAACTACGGAGCAAAACTTGTTTGAAGAGGAATAAATGGTGTAGAAGGTGTAGAAACACCAGATCTATTGTCTCATCCCGCCTATTTTTTCCTATTTTTTCTGCGTTTGACGACAGTAATAATTCGAACAAAATTACAAAGTTTTGGTCTAATATAACCAAAACCGTCTAAGATATTGCATTTTTATCCATTTGTAAGCGTTAAAAAGGGGTGTGACAACTTTCCTTTCTATTATAAACCGAGATATTAACCTTAATAAGAGATGTTGTTCATTTTGTGGCCTTATGTGCTACCGTTCCTAAAATTTTAAGACACCTACACGCATGAACGATTTTATGTATGCAGAAGGGCGGTAAAAGTAGGCGTGTCAACATTTATATATATGTATATAGTGATCGTCCCGTGGTCTCATAGTACGTACACACCAAGTCTCAGAATCAAAATAAGTACAATTCAGATATTATAATGATTTATGAAAAATGGGCATAGTTATAGTTTAATCACGCCCATTTTTAGTAGAGGTGTCGAGAATAACAATACAACCTAAATTAAAAAATTTTAGTTCAATACAACCGAATTCGTCTGAAATATAGCGTTTTTATTGACTTGTGGGCGGTAATAGGTGGCATTTCCACTTTTTTTTTAATATTCAATATATTTGCCTCGCCAACAAATGTTGTAAATTAGGCACCCTTAAGTGTTACCGTTCCTGAGATCTTAACGGATACCAACCCGCAAGAACAATTTTATATATAGTATATACACCGAGAAAAAAAGCAATAGGTAAATCACCTAAGTCAGCTTGGGTAAAGAGAATTGTATGGGAATTATAAACTTATGCTTATTCACCTAAGCAATTTATTGTTTAATTCATTGCTTTGAAAGCACATACTTCGATACCTTGCAAAAAAAAAAAATATTTGATTCACCTAAGCCCAAAATCCAAAAATACAAAATTAAAAAACATCTAGCATGGATGGCTTAAGCATAGTTTTGAGCTATTTTCTGCAAAAAAAAAAAAAACACAGCTGCGTCATTAGACACACGAGAGAAGGATAGATTTGATAATATAGTGTTTTTTTTTGTGTAATAAAATCACTTTTAAATTCAAAAATAACTTGAACTGGAACCTTTGGTGCCAGTCCATCGCTCTACCCACTGATCCAAGCAGCCTTGCTATACGTACTACTTGCTGACATAACTGGAGCTATGTTAACAGATGTTGTATTAACAGATGCTGTATGTCGCAGTATTCTGTTGATAGCCATACAACAAAAATCTTTTAATAGATTATTGTGTTATGTTGCAGCATAGCTTCAGTTGTAGTTGATATTGAATAGATCACTCCGCGTAACGAAGGAGTTGTTCAATCTTTAAAACACTTGTTCAATATTTATTATATCCCAGCAGGAAAATGAGCGACTAGGTAAGCGAAGTGGTAATCTATAGCTTGTATGGCAATGCATTATCTCCATCGATGAATTTTTACATGGGGATGTCATAGGAAATGTAATATACGTATATTAATTACTGCATAATACATTTATTGAGGAATTCTTATATTACTCGGTAATGCATCGATGTTTTTGAAAATATCGATGTACATTTCGATGCATCGAATCAAAGAAATTCTTTGAATTTCACAAGAATTCTCAATTCAACAGGATAGTAAGGCAAGAAGAGCAAAAAGAGTGGCGCACACATTACCTCTTCACTTACCTTGGTATGCATGATTTCTTCTATATTATTTTCAATAAAGAATTCTTCAGAGAAAAATTAGATGCACTCCTCATTTTCCTTCTGGGACAATACGAGTAATATACTTTCTGTTCAAAATTTAGCCGGACTGTGAGAACGAAACAACAACATTTTTTATAAAGCTGGAGATTTTGAAGGTTGATAACACTTTTATAGGCTTGGGCGTTCATTCTTAGCGCTATTTGTCTTGTAGGTTCTTTATTATTGCTTCGTAAGCAAGTTCACCTTGAGTCTGACCTGCGAATTTCATAATGGAAAAAAGTTGAACAAAAGTGTCTTTGAAATTGTGTTTTACCAAGGGAATTTCTTGTCCGGGTGCATTGAAAATGTTGCAAAAAATCAATGGGGAGTCTACTCTATCACATATGCAGGGCAGGCATTTGAGTGGTAAATATTGTTAAATGAGGATCGTACATCAGTTGACAACTCGCCTCACCTTTCTCGTCCAGCAACTTTAACAAACGGTGAAAATATCAAAAAGTATAGGGAATTGTGCTCGAAAATCGTCGTATGAACGTGATATAGCTGGCGAGCTTGATATTTCGACTGGGTCGGCGCACATCATATAACATGATGTTTTGGCGTGCAGCGGGTTGCAGATCGACTTGTGCCAAAAATTGCTGAATTTCCTTCAAAACGAGTTTCGCAATATTGTCGCTCAGGAGAGGCTCTCATTGGATGATGCGGACACTCAGTGCAACAGTTTTGGTGACGAGAGTTGGATGTACAAGTATGATGTTGAAACAGCTTCACAATCTGCAGAGTGATGCTGTCCAGATGAGCCGAAACCAAAAACAAAAAAAAGCAACATTATTATTCAAAAACTAGTAAGGATGGAGCTTTGGCAGGGTACCGAAGCTAAAATATACCCCTGCGGCCATATTGGAGTATATTCGAAGTCTTCAGCCACGACATATACGATGCCATTCAGTTTTATATATTAACGAAAGTTTTCCTATTTTAATGACGTTATTTTGTATGGGATATAGGCGTGGTTTTGATTCAATTTTGCCAAATGTCATATAGATGGTTCATATTATATATCAAAGTTATTGTGCAAAATTTCAAGACATTTCCTTAATTTTTGTGGATTTTTAAGAGATTTTACGTTTAAAATAAAGCCACTTTGTATGGGAAGTAGGCGTGGTTTTTATCGGATTTGGCCCATTTTCGAACTTGATCTTCTTTTTTTAAAAATAAACTTATATTTTGAATTTCATCGCGATAGCTTTAAAATTGCGGCTGTAATCGTGTCGACAGACGGACAGACAGACGGACACACGGAAATCGACTTAAGAGGTGATGCTGGTCGAAAATATATATATTTTTCTATACCTGCCACAGCTCCTTCTTGGTGTTACAAACGGAATGACAAAGTTAATATACCCCTTACGCTGTACGCGTTGGGGTATAATTAGGTCATGTGGATTGATTTCTTCGATTCTCAAGGTGTTTTGCACTCGAAATTCCTTCCGCAAGGTCAATCGGTCAACTCTCTCTAATATTTGAGTGTTTCAAGACGTTTGCGCAAAAAGGACAAATTATAGAAGGACAATCCACGGTTTTTGCACCACGATAATGCACCAGTTCCCACATCACCCATTGTACGGGATTATTTGACCAATAATCCAATATCAATAATAACAATATAATAACAATATCAATATCGTTCAACAAGCACCATATTCGCCAGATATGGCCCTGTGTGACTTTTTCCTATTCCCCAAACTCAAATTTTCGCTTCGTAGAAAACATTTTTAGGCGTTTGAAGTCATCAAAGAGAATTCGCAGAGGGAGCTGAAGGCCATTCCGGAACGGGCCAACCAAAATTACTTACTAGAATGGAAAAAACATTGGCATATATGCATCGCCCCCATTGGTGATAATTTTGAAGGTGATGAAATAAATGTGGAAGAATAAATAACCGTTGTTATTTTTATTGCACAATCAGGTTCAATTTTTAACAGAACTATTATTAAATCACTCAGTAGAGTCAAGTATTAAAAACTCTGTAGAAATGCTAAGAATTTTTTTAAAAAAACAATCTATTTTATTAAAACATCGCATATACGAATAGTGAATAACAGAGATGCAGCATTCTCTAAGAATATATGTACGTTCATTTTGAATACTTAAATTAACAGTCATTCATTCGTTTCACTTGAGTTGACTTTTGTATTTTGTGTTAAATGAAGACCCTGAAGCACGGACTCCAATACAGAGGAACCCACACAAGGTTCGATTGGTTGGTCAGTTGCTCTTCAATCATTCATTTTTGCTTCACTCAAGCATTGAATGAAACAACAAGGAAAACTTGATGTTAAGCAGTAAGAGAAAAGAAAACAAAATTCGAAATAAAATTGTAACGAGAAAAAAGAAAACCAAATACAAAGAAATGTTTTGCAAAAATTGTAAATAATTGATATTGTTCGACTTGAAAGCACAATAATTGTCATTGTTTTTTCATTTACAAAATACATATGTTGTCAACTCCATGACAGAGTTTAGGGCAATTTACATGAATACAATCAAAGAAACTTGTACCTTGTCATAACTTCGATTTATTTACATTTTTCGATTTATTTACATTTTTCCTTTTGTTGTTGTCTTATGCTACTGCATTCTATTTTCTAACGCTTTCTTTATCATTTTTTTGAATATTCTTTCACCCGCCTTCGGCTTTTATGCAATTTAAAAGTTAAGTGTTGCTTTTTCTCTGCACTCTTTGTCTAGCTCTGCTACATGTTGTCTTTTATGCAGGTTTCCATGTCCGTTTAGCACACACCATTTTACACAGTGTAATTGTTTTGTGTGGAAAACAGCAGAAAACATTTTTGTAAAGTTAAAATCGAAGAAAATCGCAACCAAATAACTAGAGAGCAAAACACTTCAGAGAATAAAGAAAGAAAAAATATTATTTTGTACTGAGATGCACATGAGTTTGAAATTATTTAGAAAATGTCAAAAATAATGGTATGGAAATGAAAATAATTCTTTGATTGCTTTCTATCATTTCCTTATTACAGCTCCAGCAGCAGGAATACCAGCAGTCCCACAACTTGTTTATGAATTATTTGGGTGAACCAAGGCTCTCAAAGTACAAAAAGAAAAAAAAAAAATAAAATGTTTAACAGACTGCATCAAAATTTAAAGTTCTGAAGTTCTTCAAAATTTGAAGAGGTAATACGAGACACTTCTATTTTCAAAAATAACTAACATATAAAACATTTTCGATAAACTGCTATGATGCTTGAGCTTTATGAATGATAATTACTGATTGATGATTGGTTTTTTGATGATTGATAATTGATGATTTATGATTGATGATTGACGATTGATAATAGTTGGTTCAATGATTGATGATTGATGAATGATGATTGATGATAATTTATTAATGATTAATGATTATTGATTGATGATTGATGATTTATGATTGATGATTGACGATTGATAATAGATAGTTCAAAGATTGATGATTGATGAATTATGAATGATGATTGATGAATGATGAATGTTGATTGATGATAATTGATTAATGATTAATGATTATTAATGATGATGATTAATGATTAATGATTAATGATTAATGATTACTGATTGATGGTTGATGGTTGATGAGTGATGATTGATGATTGATGATTGATGTTTAATGATTGATGATCAATGATTGATTATTAACGATTGACAACTTCCGATTGATGATCGATAATTGCTGAGTGATGGTTGATTGTTCATGATTGATGATAAATAATTTATGCTTGATTGTTGATGATTGTTGAGTGATGATTGATGATAATTGATTGATGATAAATTATTATTGATTGATGATTAATGAGTGATGATTGATGAGTAAGGATTGATAATTGATGATCGATGGTTCATTGATTGATGATTGATGATTAATGGTTGATGAGTGACGATTGCTGATTGATGATAAACGATTGATGATTAATGATTATTGATCGATGATTGATGACTGATGATTAATGATTGATGTTTAATGATTGATGAGTGACGATTGTTCATTGATGAATTATGATTGACGATTGCTGATTGATGAGTGATAATTTATTCTTGATCATTGAATATTGATAATTGTTTATTGGTTATTTTTTATTGATTTCTAAGATAATTGATGATTGTTGTTTAACGATTGATGATTGTTGAATAATGATGATTTTTTATTGATTCTTGATAAGTGGATGATTGATGTTTGATGAGTAATGATTGATGATGATTTATTGTGTATAGTGATTATTTACGTTTAATGATTAACAAACATCATTTGTTTGTGATTGATGATTAATATTTGATGAATAACGATTGATGAGGATTTATTATTTGTTATTGATTAGTGATTATTGATTGTTGATAACTTTTAATGTTTTATTGATTTTTAGTTATTGTTTATTGATTATTGAATATTTAATATTGATTTGTGCTAATTGATTATTGATTTTTGATTATTGGTTACTGATTACTGTTCGTTGATTATTATTGTTTATTGATTATAATTGTCAATTGATTTTTGATGATTCATGCTGATGATTTATTATTGATTAATGATTGATTAGCAATAAAATAAGAAATTATTCATAAATTCGGAATAATATATAATGAATAATCAGTGATAAATAATAAAAGTACATCTGTCACTAAAGGGTTTATTGTATCATACAATAAAGTAAGAGCAGGAAAAATATGTACATCTGAAATCAGAAAGTTTGTGAAATAATTTCTCCCTTAATTGCACCTGTTCTGCTGCCTTGAACTATCTTTATTTCATCTCGGAAAACTGAAAATTCAATAACATGCAACATATCCTTAGATATCCTGCAATACATCAATTAAAAAATTCTAGCATGCTGCTTGAGTTAAATTAAATTTAGCACTACTCATTAGCACTACTTTAATAGATCGCCTTGCATGCTATAGCAAAAACAACAATAACAACAACAACTAACTTCAAAAGGATACCAACAAACACAAATGCATGCATGTCACATCATTAAATTGGCATTTGAACTCATTTAGCTAAACAGCAATCAGCAAAAGAGGGCGTTAGAGAGACCGTGACCGACAACAAAAACGAAGCTAAAGGTGTCGCATGACCGGATACGGAAATGATGACACGACATTCGTGTATAATTATTTGCAATTCAGCGATGAGTTTAAGTTGCTGGCACACACACACACTAACCCATATACAAATACTTACCTAAAAACACACCCAACTAATTGCCAACTATACCCTACGTTCAGCTGGGCAGTGTCTTAATTGCTAATCAACACTTTTGCATGTGGTTAAAATAGAAAGAGAAAAACAACAAGTGCATCAAATGCACTTGTTAGCACATTTTCGTAACACCCACACAGCGTCAGTGTTGCCAACTGCATTTTGTTTTTTTGTTTTTTTTTACCTCAAACAAAGGTACCAAAATAGATACATCAAAAAACTTAGAACTTGGTTAACCGCAACAAGCAATCAAGGGTGGGCAGCAGCAGCAGCATTTGTATTGCATCAAATATTGCGCTGTTCAGACACAGTTGTCAATAAGTCGTTGCATCGCAGGTATTGCCAGAGGTGCCATAAAAGCTGAAAATTTAAGTGTAGTGCAGTTGCAGGTGTGGGGAAAAATGAATGAGCAAAATGTTTTTCATTGCAATTTAATTGTAATTGGAGAGGGAAAATTATACCTAAGCATTTGTGATGATAATTATAGCATGCGTTTTTCAACAACATCTTTTAGATACACTCAACTAATTGTAAAATGACAAGACCAAAGTAGATAACGACTGAAGTCATATCTGAATAGTTTTAGAATTATCGATTTTTTTCGTAATTAAAAATTTTTTTTTCAAACACTGAGGGTTAAATGTATGGACTGACCTAATAAATTTATAAACTCACGATACAAATTTCTGCACACATAAATATTGCGATTTTCTTCTGAGAATATATTGAAATCTATATTGGCAACATAACGCTTTTTGCAGTGTTGTGGTCAAAAGAGAATTCGATGCTCTTATCACATAAATAGTATGACTTAAGAGACAATGTACTGAAAACAAAAATGTAAATAATTTCAGGTAAAGACTGCAGTATCAACAAACTCTTCGCATGCACGTAGTACATAGATAATTTACTCATTACATAAAATTATGTACAACATAATTGGGATGAGTACAGTATCTACGATCTATTTTCATGTGTGTAGGTCAGGTGCGTACACACAGGAGAAATTTGGGGGTTAAACTCCTCCCTCCCAAATGAACGAATAAAAATAAAAACATCCTAAACGAAAACATATTATAAATTTTAAGTCATTTTTCTTTTGTGAATTCTTTACTTTATTGCTTTGCATGCATTAAGGCATGCTTATGAATCGAACTTATCTTATAAAATCTAAAGAGCTTATAAAAGAGTTATTATTTTATCATTCGCCATCTGAATTATACAAGTATGAAAAATGAAAGGATCTAATGTTAAATTATGCCTAGAAAAAAAGTGCGGTGTAAGTCAATGTTATATAATTTTTGAATCAATTCCCTACATAACTTTTTATTGAAAATTCGGTCGCATCTTATAACAATTCCTAAGTAGTTATAGAACCAATAAAATAACCAAAATTTTATATTGTAGGCCTGTGTTATTTGAGTATATTTTAATCAATTCTTGATACTGAAGGTGTTTTGGAAGGATTGCCAAAGTATTACTTGGATTGTTTTTATTGAGAGCATAATGCTTTTAGAATCTTTAAGATGTTCTTTATATTAAAATTTTAGCTGATCTAAGCAACATTTTTCTAGCTGACAGGAAAATTCGGATACTCAAGGTTGTTTAAAAGCATTTAAAAATGTTCTTAGTAACAAACGATATCCTAGTTGTTCATACTTACTACTGCAAATTCAGTTTTGAGTCCTATTCTAGTTATATTTTATCACAAGGAAAAGTGGTGAACATAGCATATTACATAGTAAATATGCCATATTATAACCTGATATAACTAATTTCTATTAAATCTTACTTACTTACTTAGGTGGTCGTAACAACCCGTGTCCGGGTTTCGGCCGACCTCATCAGCTCTCGCCAGGCGCCTCTGCTTTGCGCGCGTCTTCTCCAATCTGATACACCAAGTGCGCTTAGGGCTTCCTCAGCCTGGTTCTTCCATCGGAGGCATGGTCTCCCTCGTCGTCGTTGACCAGCGACCCTCGCCTCGAGCAGCTTTTTCGCTGGAGCTTCGTCGTCCATACCATGGACATGACCCAGCCAGCGTAGTCGCTGCACAGTTATACGCCGAACTACGTCAATTTCTTCGTAGAGCTCATACATCTTGTGGTTCATTCGGATGCGATAGTCATCGCTGAGTCGAACAGGACCGAAGATTTTGCTAAGAACTTTTCTCTCGAACACCCCCCGAGCGGCTGCGTCAGTTTGAGAAACTTTCAATGCCTCAGCGCCATAAAGCAGCACAGGTAGAACGAGCGTCTTGTAGAGTGTTAGTTTTGTCGATCGAGAGAGGGCTCTGGAACTTTGTTGCTTACTGAGCCCGTAGTAGCACCTATTAGCATTTATTGTTCTTCTCTTTATCTCCAGGCTGATTTCGTTGTTAGTGTTAATGGCGGTGCCAAGGTATACGAACTCCTTGACTACTTCAAAGTTATAGCTGCCGGATGAAACGTGGGAGTCTAAACGCCGCGCTCCCTTGTTTGTAGACAGCATATACTTTGTTTTACCCTCATTTATCGTCAAACCCACTTTGGCTGATTCCTTTTCGATAGCGGCGAAAGCAGCGGTAACATCTCTCTTGGTTCTGCCAACAATATCAATATCATCAGCGTACGCAAGGAGCTGGACACCTTTATAGAAAATGGTGCCATTACGATGCACACCGGCCTTTCGTACGATCCCCTCCATGATGATGTTGAAGAGATCGCAAGACAGTGGATCGCCTTGCCTGAAACCTCTTTCGGTATTGAAGGTTTCGGAGAGGTCATTTCCTACCTTGACGGAGCTGCGTGTGTTGCTCAACGTCATTCTGCGAAGTCTGATCAACTTTGCAGGTATACCGAACTCAGACATTGTTGCGTATAGGCAATCCCTTCTCGGGCTATCGAACGCAGCTTTAAAATCGACAAAGAGATGGTGTGTGTCAATTTGATTTTCGTGGGTTTTCTCCAGGATTTGTCGTAGCGTGAAAATCTGGTCTATGGTGGACTTACCAGGTCGAAAGCCACACTGATAAGGTCCAATCAGTGTTTTTGTAATCGGCTTTAATCTTACACACAGTACGCTTGATAGAACCTTATATGCGATGGAAATAAGACTGATACCTCTATAGCTGGAGCAGATTGTAGGGCCTCTTTTCTTAAGTATAGGGCACAGTACGCTGAGGTTCAAATCATCGGGCCTGCTTTCTTCTAGCCATATTTTGCTGATGAGCTGATGCATGCGCCTTATCAATTCATCGCCGCCGGTTTTAAACAATTCAGCTGACAGGCCGTCAGCACCCGCTGCTTTATTGTTTTTGAGTCGTTGGATAGCAACTCGAACCTCTTCATGGCTAGGTGGTGATACTTCCACTCCGTCATCGTCGATTGGTGGCACTGCACTGCGCTCTCGATGGGCGGCATTGGTGGAATCGTCGCCAGTAAGTAAATTGGAGAAGTGCTGTCTCCACAATCTAAGCACACACTGTGTATCCGTATTCAGATCTCCATTTTCGTCTCTGAAAGTGGATGCTTCGGGCTTGAAACCTTGGGTTAGACGCTTAACCTGTTGATAGAATTTTCGTGCATCCTTCTTGCCCTGGTATACCTCTAGTTCCTCACGCTCACGCTTTTCCTGCTCTCTTTTCTTGCGTCTGAAAAGGCGCCTCTCTTCCTTCCTCTTTCGCGGTAGTTTCTCGCACGGCTATCGTTGCAGCTGACTGCAGCGTTTTTCTATATGAGGCGTTTTTTACTGCAGTCGCTATGCGACACTCCTGATCATACCATTGGTTCCGAGGTTGCGGGCGCCGGTAACCAATGACTTCTTCAGCGGCAGCGCGCATGGAGTGGGATATATGCGCCCTATTAAATTAAATATTATTTGTATTAAATCTCCACATCGGAAACCAAGGAAATGTCCCGAAATGTCCAAATATTTTTACACATTAACACAACTTGAAATACCATCTCGAAAGCTTAAAATTTGAAGGATCTTTTTGCTTTTACTTCAGAGCATAAAAGAAAAGCATAAGCTATGCAAAGCACACAAATGCTTCCAATGACGTTGCCAATGACGTTTGAACTAAAAGTATGTTCCTGCTGCTGTTGCTGATGCTGCATAAGCTGCATACAAATACAATTCATACAATATATGAAAATATATCAAAATGATTGAAATTTCAAACGAAACGATATGGAATCGAACATAAAAATATACATAAATATATTAATGCACAGAGCGAGTTTGAAATGTTTACATATGGAAATGCAGCACTTTGCAGTCAGTCACTCACACTCCTACACTCACCCTAACACTTAGCCGAACAAACAAGCAAACAATCAAGCACACAAGCTCAAACAAGCCGACAGTGGTAGGCAAGCTGAATTTTGTGTTGGGGGTTGCCTGCTGTTGCACAACCGGTACGTTTTGCTTAAATGTGGAATTGAAAAGCAACCAATTCAATTTGATTGCTGCCGTCTCTGGCTTGCATATCGGTATTTTATTCTTTTTTAGCATCATAGTATTTGCATTCGTCGATGGTGCTTGATCACGTGTCAATTTTTGCTGCGCAATTTTAATACTTTAAGTGTAAATATTCAATAATAGATTTTTAGTTTTGTCGAAAACTGACACTCAAAAGCAACACACTCACATACAAATACAAACTGCTAAAAGCTCTCACACATACTCTTCTACTTCAGTGCAAGTGCTGTCATAAATTGTTGTTTTATTAAAAATATTTACCGAATGTCACAGAAAAAATTGCATAAAAATGTAATTTTTTTCTTTTTTAAATATGTGTGTTCAATATGCGTTGCAGTGTAAAGTTGAGTGCGTGATGGTAGTAAAAATGTAAATTAAAAAAATAAATTTAGTATTCACTGCTAAAAGCTCACATCATTTAAAATATCAATATCAATCAACTTTAAAAGTTATCGTTGTAAATTTGCAACATTGCCATTAAGAATATAATATTTTAGAAAAATGTGGGCACCATGCCAATCAATTAGGTACATGCACACAAAACAATTACTATTACACTCAAATCTGTTTTTGAGCGGATTTTTTTTTTGTTTGTTGTGCAGATTTCGGTGTGCAAATAAAATTTTTTTCTTGTTTGGAAAACGATTTCTAGCTATCAGGTTGGCAACTAAGTAATTGCGGGTATTTTTAGAAAATAAAATACAATTTTTTCATGGAACCAAATAACTTTAATCTGTAACGTATTGCCCATATTGAGCAATGACCCTTTGCCATCTTTCAGGCAGCATCATAATTCCACGTTCATAAAACTTCTGGTTTTTATCAGCGAAAACTGAACCAGGTACAATTTGACATCATCATTATTATTGAAATTTTTAACATTCAAGGAGTTTTGCAAAGATCGAAATAAAAATGGTGGGTAAACGGTGGATGTGGCAAAACATCCCAAACAAGCTCCAATAATTTTTGCCGAGTGACCAAAGATGTGTGTGGCCTTGCATTGTCATGGTGGAATACAACACCTTTTCGATTTGTCAATTCGGGCCGCTTTTCTTCAACTGCATTGTTCAATTTTGTTAGTTGTTCAATGTAGAGATCTGAATTGATCGTTCGGTTGGGTGGTAAAAGTTCAAAGTAGACAATTTCTTTGTAATCCCACCAAACTGATAACATAACTTTATTTTGATGAATATCAGCTTTTGATGTTGTTTGAGCTGGTTCACCTGGCTTGCTCCACGATCTTTTGCGATTGACATTGTTGTTAACAACCGATTTTTCATCACCAGTTATCAATCGTTTTAAAAATGGATCATTTTCATTACGTTTCTTTGACAAATCGCAGATGTTAATGCGCTGTGTTAAATGATTTTCTTTGAGTTCATGAGGAGCCCCTATATATAGAGTTTTCGTACATAGCAAAGTCGTTTTAAGCGATTTTCAATGCATGTATGTGATACATGAAGCTTCTCTGCAATCTCACGTGTTGTAGTGTGACGATCCGAATCGATTATTGCTTTGAATTGGTCGTCATCAACTTCAACTGGACGACCAGAGTGTTTTTCATCTTTGAGTGAAAAATCACCAGAACGAAATTTAACAAACCAATTTTGACACTGCCGTTCTTTTAAAGCTTCGTCACTATAAACAGCACATAACTTTTTGTGAGCTTGCGATGCGTTTTTTTCCTTTCCGAAAATAAAAAAGCAAAATATGACGAAAATGTTCATTTTGATTCTCCATTTTTCAACAGAAGCCAAACAAAAACTACACAACCGATCAAAAAAATTTTTTTACTGATTGACAGTTGCAGTACCAACTATTAAATAACAAAATGTGTTTGACATTTCGATTACGTCAGCAAACCTAAAGATTCAACTAAAGCCATTTATGACATGGACAATAAAAAATACATAGTATCTAAGTCATATAAAAATTAAATTTTTTGCTAACACATACGACATTTAAATTCCAAATTTGATAATAAGCTGCTACATACGACAAAACAATGCCTCTGAATCTCGAAAATAACTTGAGATTTCGAAAAACTAACCACGCATAAGAAACCAATACATAAGGAACCTATTCTAACTCAAAACCGATAAAATGCCACATACGACCCCTTATTTCTCAGGCGACGAAATATAACAATTTTCACAATTGTCGAACATAAAAGTTATAACGTATCGCCACAGGTTTGTGTTCTTGTTAACGTCAAAAAAGCTTTCGTTTGTGTTTAGCTTTGTTCATATTATCATTTTTTTCATCAAATTGTTTGCTTAACACAAAAGAACAACGTGAAATTTTCATAATAATAAAACTTACACTAAATACAACGTGCTTTATGTTTTTTCATAAAAAAATGCTAAATAAGAATTGTTTTTCTTATATATTGTATCAAATATGCAATGTTTTAATGAATTTGGCCAACTTCTTCCCTTGGGCAGAATATTTCTCAATAGTGTGAATGAAGTCACAAATTTGGAAGAAGATGATGAGAAGCTCACTCATCTGCTAAAAAATTTTGAATTGAAAAGTCTTTTCGCAAGTCTGAAATGTAAGTAAATTTGTTATTTTGTTGAAAACCATAAGATATCGGGATTACTTTATTTAATCCTTTATTATATGTAAACATTTATTAGTTAAATTTAACACCAAAAAAAAATTTTATTTTGTATATGTAGTTCGAGGTATAACGTTTCAGTCACTTAAATATTTATCAAAATACGATATCAAAGAAGCAATTAAAAACATTGGGCTGAAGGCTGAGTACAGAGAAAAGTTGTTTGTATGAAGGAAACAAGAGGTAATTTAAAAATATTTCTTATTTCACAAGTATCCCTTTGCACTTTTCCAAGTGAATCATTATTCTTCTAATCAAACTTATATGAGAAATAAATTTTTATAAGTAAATTTTTTTAATCACAATCCTCTCATATTACTGAAATATATTGAATAATCATATAATTTCTTACAAAAATTTATCAAATGTATTCTAATATTTCAATAAAAAAACAATTCTGCAAAAAATAATTTTGTTTTATTATGTACAGTTAGTTACAAAAGTAAGTATACACACTTCAACTAAATATAATATTTTAAAATGTCATACCAATTTTTTTAAATCTAAGAAATAAAGTTGGCAACTATTAATTCCAAACATCTAAGCAATCTGTCAACGAAGAAAATAACGGCATATTTATATTTGTATTAGAAGTAGGCTGTGCTTTCTGTGAAAGCATTCAAAATATCATCACAAAAATAAGTAGGCAGTCAGTGCATTTTAAAATTAAATCAATCATGGTGAACGAAAAGTGAGGCTGAGTGAGTATTATTTTTATTTAAGCTGTTTTAAATGTTAGATGAAGAAGTGTTTGAAGTGAATTTTTTAAAAAAAAATATTTTCTAGATTTGTAAAGGTTCAATAAAATTTTGAAATGGCGCCACGAGGAAAAGAACTTTCAAGTGATCTAAAAAATTTAATTATCAAACATTTCCAAGACAACAGATCCATTCGGGCAATTGCTAAATTGGTTGATAAAAGCCCAGCGACTGTGCAAAAAATTATTGAAAAATATAAAACTCAAGGGAACACAGAAAATAAGGTAAGAAAAGGGCGTCCACGAAAATTTACGGATCAAGAAAATCGGCTTATTGTCAGAAAAATTAAGCAAAATCCCAAGCTCAGTGCCCCGAAAATTCAAACGGAGATCACGAAAGAAACTGGCACGGCATGCAACCCCCACACAATTCAAAGAGTGCTTTATAATGCAGGATATCATGACCGAAATATTCGAAAGAAGCCGTTTATCAACAAGGTCAACCGACAAAAGAGATTAAATTTTGCAAAAGAGCACCTTAGTCATGATAATTTCTTCTGGAAAACTGTTATCTTTTCGGATGAAAGTAAATTTAACATCCACGGGTCGGACGGACGTGCTAAAGTTCGGAGAAAACCAAACACAGAGCTTGAAGTAAAAAATTTAGCGGGAACAGTAAAACATGGTGGTGGCTCTGTAATGGTCTGGGGGTGCATGTCGGCAGCTGGGGTGGGAAATTTAGTATTTATTGATGGAATTATGGAAAAATACTACTATCTTAACATTTTAAAGGATAATTTACTGGACAGTGCCACACAATTGGGCTTAGAGGGATCGTTCATCTTCCAGCAAGATAACGATCCGAAACACACGTCAGGTGTTGTCAAGGAGTGGCTACTTTACCATGTTCCAAAACAGCTTAGAACACCACCGCAGTCACCAGATATGAATGTTATTGAACATTTATGGGAGCACTTGGACAGACAAGTAAGAAAACATGAAATTAACACCAAAGAGGACTTGAAACGGGTTCTTCTGGATGAGTGGTCGAAAATAGACCGTAAAGTGACCCAAACATTGGTAGATTCAATGCCATCAAGAATGAAAGCTGTTATAAAAGCAAAAGGATACCCAACAAAGTACTAATATAATGAAATTTAACAAAAAAAAATAGTAGATACAATATGGCGGTTCTGGGTCAGGTGGCGGGTGGCGCAAGCCGATGACGTCACGCCCGGCACTCAAGTATGAACGGATTTCTGCTTGTGCTGGTGGACGGACAGACAAAAAACCGCAAGTTGTTTTTGCTTTAAGCGTTGATCATGTTCTTATCAGTGTTTGTATGTTTTATGATTTTTTTTCATAACCCTAGCATTAGTTATAGCAATGACTCAAATTCTGCTGGCTGACTTTAGCTGAAATGATATGACTTGCTATATGAAAATATATGTATTAATATGGGTTGAAGCAATTTAGATACGGCGATGGTTGAAGGGGGAAATAAATGTTTATAAATTTAATAAAATTGGTAAGTATTAGGTGGGAGTCTTTGTTTTGAGCTTTTAAAAATTGACAAGTTTGGGTATTTCTTTGCTTTAAGCGTTGGTCATAATTTTATACACTACATTATCGGTAGTGGTAGTCAAGCGAGTTCTTATCAGTGTTTGCATGTTTTGTTTTTTCTTAACCCTCGCATTAGTTACAGCAAGACTCAAATTTTGCTGGTCAACTTGCTTTGTGAAAATATATATATTTATTTGGAATGAAGCAATTTAGGTACGGCGAAGGTTGAAGAGGTTAAAGAAATGTTTATAAATTTAATAAAGTCGGTAAGTATTAGGTGCGTGTATTAGATTTGTGTAAGTAGTTTGTATATTAGATGACAACCATTAAAAAACATAGGCGTGTATAAATATCTATTCGTCAGTTGGGGGACATAGGGGTCACTTACACCCAGCAACTTCTCCGCCTCTGGCTTATATTTTATGTAAATTCAAGAGTCTGCAAAGCTTCGAGATGCAGAAACTTCGAGAACATTTTAGAAGTCGACTTATGTCACTGTATGCCGAAGCGAATGGTGTGAGAGAGAGAGAGAGAGAGAGAAAGGGAGAGAGAGAGAGAAAGGGAGTGAGAGAATTTGATAGTAAGAGAGAGAAAGGGAGATAGCAAATAGCGCGATCCTATACAAAGAATACTTCAGAATCAACCTAACCTAAGCCAATGCCAAGAAGAGACAGGAAGTTTCTAGAAGCTTCGAGATGCAGAAACGTCGAGAACATTTTAGAAGTCGACTTATGTTATTGTATGCCGATGACGTCACCCATACCCATCCTGATACGGATTTTAATTTTATTTAATTTCAATTTCAATACTAATTTCAAGGTTAAAGTGATAAGAGCCAACCTTCATAGTAAGCGCACTCATAACCCGCAAGGTCAAGATAAGGCAGCAATGGACAAGTTCAAACATGTTTTTGTGTTACTTCTAAAATAAATAAACAATTTTTGCGGTCAAGTGCAAGGGCAAAAAAAAGAAGATAAGAATTTAAAGTTGATATGTCAAAAACTAAGCTAAGCTAACCTAAGCTAATATAAGCTAAGGCTGCGTTTATAGTGAACGCCCATAATCGGCTGCTTTTTTATAATGGTTCTTGTTGTTGTTGTTCTTACTGTTGCTATTGTTGTTCTTACTTATGTTGTTGTTTTTGTTGTTGTTGTTGTTCTTGGTCTTGTTGTTGTTCTTACTGTTGTTGTTGGTGTTGTTCTTACTCTTGTTGTTGTTGTGGTTGTTGTTGTTGATGAGGCTGTTTTACTAATAAAAATAGGCAATCTAAAGTTACTAAATAAATAGCTAAACTTCTTTATTAAAATATTATTTATATTAATTACACCACATTTTGAGCCCAATTTGGTCACATCTGTTGATAACCAAGATAAGCTATGGAAGCTACGTCCAATTACGGACCATCTCAAGTCAAATATGTTGAAGAACTATCACCCAACACAACATTTATCTTACGATGACAATGGACGACACGGTTGGAAGCAGTTTTTTTAAAGGTAAACCAATCGGCCAAACGGTTACATGTTAAATTTTGACATATATCAAGGCAAGAACCCACGTTGTACCAATCCATATGATGAACGATTCGGAAAATGTGCAGCACCACTTATAACTATGATCGATGACTTTCAGATGATTTGAAAGGCCTTATTGAATATTTCATTCATATTGAATTATTGTTTGATTGATTATCGATATTGTGATTGATTGATTGATTATCGATCAGTTTAAGCCGGTAGCTGTTGAACAGTACAGACCATTTTAGCTGGTAGCTGTTGAACAGTACAGACCATTTTAGCTGGTAGATGTTGAACAGTACAGACCATTTTAGCTGTTAGCTGCTGAATAGTACAGACCAGTTTTAGTCGGTAGCTGTTGAATAGTACAGATCAGTTTTAGCAGTTATCTGCTAAACTGGTCTGTACTGATCAACAGCAACTGCTAAAACTGGCCTGTACTGTTCTACAGCTACCGGCTAAAACTGATCTGTACTGTTCTACATCTACCAGCTAAAATGGTCTGTACTGTTCAACAGCTACCAGCTAAAATGGTCTGTACTGTTCAACAGCTACCGGCTTAAACTGATCGATAATCAATCAATCAATCACAATATCGATAATCAATCAAACAATAATTCAATATGAATGAAATATTCAATAAGGCCTTTCAAATCATCTGAAAGTCATCGATCATAGTTATAAGTGGTGCTGCACATTTTCCGAATCGTTCATCATATGGATTGGTACAACGTGGGTTCTTGCCTTGATATATGTCAAAATTTAACATGTAACCGTTTGGCCGATTGGTTTACCTTTAAAAAAACTGCTTCCAACCGTGTCGTCCATTGTCATCGTAAGATAAATGTTGTGTTGGGTGATAGTTCTTCAACATATTTGACTTGAGATGGTCCGTAATTGGACGTAGCTTCCATAGCTTATCTTGGTTATCAACAGATGTGACCAAATTGGGCTCAAAATGTGGTGTAATTAATATAAATAATATTTTAATAAAGAAGTTTAGCTATTTATTTAGTAACTTTAGATTGCCTATTTTTATTAGTAAAACAGCCTCATCAACAACAACAACCACAACAACAACAAGAGTAAGAACAACACCAACAACAACAGTAAGAACAACAACAAGACCAAGAACAACAACAACAACAAAAACAACAACATAAGTAAGAACAACAATAGCAACAGTAAGAACAACAACAACAAGAACCATTATAAAAAAGCAGCCGATTATGGGCGTTCACTATAAACGCAGCCTTAGCTTATATTAGCTTAGGTTAGCTTAGCTTAGTTTTTGACATATAAACTTTAAATTCTTATCTTCTTTTTTTTGCCCTTGCACTTGACCGCAAAAATTGTTTATTTATTTTAGAAGTAACACAAAAACATGTTTGAACTTGTCCATTGCTGCCTTATCTTGACCTTGCGGGTTATGAGTGCGCTTACTATGAAGGTTGGCTCTTATCACTTTAACCTTGAAATTAGTATTGAAATTGAAATTAAATAAAATTAAAATCCGTATCAGGATGGGTATGGGTGACGTCATCGGCATACAATAACATAAGTCGACTTCTAAAATGTTCTCGACGTTTCTGCATCTCGAAGCTTCTAGAAACTTCCTGTCTCTTCTTGGCATTGGCTTAGGTTAGGTTGATTCTGAAGTATTCTTTGTATAGGATCGCGCTATTTGCTATCTCCCTTTCTCTCTCTTACTATCAAATTCTCTCACTCCCTTTCTCTCTCTCTCTCCCTTTCTCTCTCTCTCTCTCTCTCTCACACCATTCGCTTCGGCATACAGTGACATAAGTCGACTTCTAAAATGTTCTCGAAGTTTCTGCATCTCGAAGCTTTGCAGACTCTTGAATTTACATAAAATATAAGCCAGAGGCGGAGAAGTTGCTGGGTGTAAGTGACCCCTATGTCCCCCAACTGACGAATAGATATTTATACACGCCTATGTTTTTTAATGGTTGTCATCTAATATACAAACTACTTACACAAATCTAATACACGCACCTAATACTTACCGACTTTATTAAATTTATAAACATTTCTTTAACCTCTTCAACCTTCGCCGTACCTAAATTGCTTCATTCCAAATAAATATATATATTTTCACAAAGCAAGTTGACCAGCAAAATTTGAGTCTTGCTGTAACTAATGCGAGGGTTAAGAAAAAACAAAACATGCAAACACTGATAAGAACTCGCTTGACTACCACTACCGATAATGTAGTGTATAAAATTATGACCAACGCTTAAAGCAAAGAAATACCCAAACTTGTCAATTTTTAAAAGCTCAAAACAAAGACTCCCACCTAATACTTACCAATTTTATTAAATTTATAAACATTTATTTCCCCCTTCAACCATCGCCGTATCTAAATTGCTTCAACCCATATTAATACATATATTTTCATATAGCAAGTCATATCATTTCAGCTAAAGTCAGCCAGCAGAATTTGAGTCATTGCTATAACTAATGCTAGGGTTATGAAAAAAAATCATAAAACATACAAACACTGATAAGAACATGATCAACGCTTAAAGCAAAAACAACTTGCGGTTTTTTGTCTGTCCGTCCACCAGCACAAGCAGAAATCCGTTCATACTTGAGTGCCGGGCGTGACGTCATCGGCTTGCGCCACCCGCCACCTGACCCAGAACCGCCATATTGTATCTACTAAAAATCATTAATTTCATAACATTCCATACATGTATACTTACTTTTGTGACGTAATTTATGATATATTTTAAGTTAATATGAAATTCATTTTTAATTTTTTTTTTTTAAATAATTTTTTGTTTGGTTTTTTGTGAGGACATGAATTGATTAAATAAATAAAATCTATTTCTTTTTTTTTCACTTATATTGTTGTTGTTTTTTTATTAACAATGTGTCATAGCCTTTTGTGTATACTTACTTTTGTGACTAACTGTATGTATTTGATTTAAAGTTCATGCAAGGCTCTGCCAAAGATTCGCATAAAAAGTTTTCTTAAAAATATATCAAATCTTATCAGCAATTATTGAACAATACCAAAACCGTAAGATGTAAAAACAAATAATTTTTTTAGAGCTAAGAAAAATGTTTTTTGTACATTAAATAAAATGCAAATATTACATTTTGTGTTTATTAAGTTATTACGCGAAGCAGGAAACAATCAAACAATATCAACGACACACAAACAAAAGCAAGTGATGAATCAATCAGAACGATGGAAAAACACAAATTTTTTGCAACCGTTGCCAAAACAGCATTCAACAATTTATTGAAATAAAAATTATAACGAATTTATTCATGTCAAAATAAAATAAAAATATACGTCACGGCACGCTGGATTTTAAAAACTTTAGTCGCTACTTTTGATAGTGAATGGCGGCGACCAGCAATGCAACGATTTCTGTTCAATCAGTGTAGAAAAATGTACAAATTTTTTCATAGCTGATTTTTTTTAATAATTTATTTTTTTTTATCTTCTTACTTTCCATTTCAAACTGTTGCATGCTGCGCAATGGCAACATTTTACAGTTCAAAGAGAATTTAAAATAAAGCGGCAATCAAAAATGAACCAGGATAAAAATAAAACTCCAACAAAGTGCATAAATGGCGGATCATATTTTGCAAGGACCTTTTATAGATATTTTTTTCTGTCATTTTGTAGGAGGTTAATATTTTAATGCAAGCAGCATGCTGCATGCAATATTTTTTATTGTGTAGACCTAATAAAAAACATACGTTGGCAACATAGGCTGTGTGAAATGTATGAAATAGCAGTATGCGTCAGAGGAAAGCTTGTCCAGGGTTTCCTTTTTTTTTAATTTTATTTTGGTGGAATGGAAAGTGCAGATAATGTGGGCTCTTACTGCAGCTCTACTGCTGCTGCAAAAAAAATAAGAGCTGCGCAGCTTAAATTATTAACAACTTACTTATATAATTAAATCATAAAATGTGGCTACTTTAAACTTTAAATAGCAGCAATTAAGCCAAAAATTTGGAGTTAAATTTTCTAAGAAAAAAAAAAGCTTGCTCCGAAAGCTTTACAGACAAACACTACGAAAAGACTTAGTTTGTGGAAATAAGCATAAAAATGTAGTTTGTGCGGAAATTTATGGAAGCATCATCATCGTCGTAAGCTCGATAATTAACCGAAAAAATCGTTATAGCGTTCAACGTAATAAGCTTGTTGTTGTTAAAAAGCTGCTGCTGTCACACAGTTACCAAAGCTCTATGATATTTAAACTCAAAAGTACATTATAAAATTTTACGTAATAAGCTTTCAAAGAAATAAAAGGTTTTGCTTTTCTTTTCATTGCCAGCAGTTTAAGTACTAAATAATGTAAAGTTTTTTCTTTTTTATATATTTTTTATCTCAGTTTCTTTTAGCTCATCTTTATTTTCAGTTTCAACCTTGCTTTTCCTTAACATATTTTTTACAATTTTTTTCTTGTCTTATCTTGTCAAACTGATATCAGACATTGAGTTGCAGCTTAAAAGTTTCATAATTATTTTTACTGATTATAGCTTTGCTGCTATTGATGTTAGTGTGTGGGAAAGTAAGCATTAAGAAATCCAACTTATAGCAGGATAATATCGTAATAATAATAATATAATAATAATAATAATAGCATAGAAATAGTATAATAGTAATAGTAAATATAATAATATCGTAGCTATGTATGTGCTGTAAATAGAATAAATATCCCTGTAGGAAAATCAACTAATTAAAAAGTAGTTGATAAAGTAGTTTTTTGTCAACCACAACTAGTTGAAATTGTGACTTTTTCCATAGAACGAACTAACATATTTTGTATGGTGATGTCCGCTAAATAAGTCAATTGACTTTCGTCTGCATATATTTTCAACTACTTGTTAAATTAGTTAAATTTAAATTATTTTCTTAATTACTTTAAAATAACCAATTGAATTTAAAAGCATAAAAGTTTTAAATTTCTATGCATCAAAGAGATCATTTATTTGACTGTTTTGAAAAATACATAAATACATAAATCATGAAGTGATGAGGTGTTTGCTGAATGGTTAAGCAATGCATTAATTTCCGTACAGAGTCCAAATTGTGCAATATTTGCTAAACACTAACAGTTTGTAATATGAATATCTTAAATAATAAAGAATTTTTAATCGTTTCACAGGGTTTTGAGGCTTTTCACAGGCGTTTCAGAGGGTTTTGAACAGTCTTAAAGTGTGTTTACCACGTCTGTGTTGCAGTTCAATGTCGTAAATAAAAAAATATGTCTATTTGAAACAAAATGTTTCAATATAATATTAATATAAAAAACATATAATATAATAACCATAAAAAATATGGTTAAATATAGGTATATAAACTTATAATCTAATAAAAATTTGCAAATAAAACATGTCAAAATCAGAGTAGTTGCCACCTTAATATAATTCAAAGTAGTTTATCAACCACTTGTTTTTAAGTAGTATTTCAATTACTTCATATATAATGCAATAAAAACTATTTAAAATTGAAGTGGATGCCGCCTTAATATAATTCAAAGTAGTTCATATACAAGTTTATTTTAAATTAGTTTTTTAATTAGTTGTTTTTAAAAACAAGTTAGTTTGTTCCTATGGGGATATTATACTATACAGGGTGTCCCGCAATTGAGTGCAACTATTAAAGGAGCTGAAAGGTTATGTCAAGCTGAGCAAAAAATCGTATGGGAGGGGGTCTATTTTCACATTCTTAGGAACTACAGGGTTAATTAATATTTCACGACTTTGCTTCACGTTATTGTTTGTAGCAGAAAACACACTTAGCGACACTCTGTATAAATATATTTTATGCAGTGCTGTCACTTGAAATTTTAAATAGTGGTAGACTGAGTCTAAAATGAGTCTTAAAAAAATTGTGGTAGATTTTCTCCCTTACAAATAATATTCGATTCAAGTCTTGCAGCAAGACATAAAAAAATGCATAAAATGTATATTATTAAGTAATATATTTGCACTTAATTAGTTTAATTGCAAATAATTCTTATATATATTTCTTATCAGTATTTTTTTTTTTTTTTTTTTTTTATTGTCTACTAAGCCCTAAGGCCTTATAGCATTTAAAAATTGACAATTCATAATAATATTAAAAGTAATTTACAATTCAATTTATAAAAATAAAAACAAATGAACAAGAATAATGTTATATATGTACATATATTCTAGATAGCAAATAGATCGATTGATTAGAGTAGTACTGACATATGTAAGGCTAGATGGACGGGATCAAGCCCCACATAAGCCAGGCAAGACGAACGAGGTCAATGACACATTCTCTTTTATATGAAGTGTGGGAAAATTTTTCAGGCCTACCGCTTTTGCTGAGCTTAAAAGGTACTCTTTTGAAAATGGATATATAATCTATTCTTTCGATGAGGGATGATAGAGGCACGCAATAAACTTAACTAAAATTTTGTGCTGATTTTAAATCCAGTTCCACCATGCCCAGTTTTTCAGAAATTTATTTTAATATGGGAGTAAAATAGCTTTGCTTTTCTCGTGTGGCTGACGAGGCATATGGGCTTTTTTTCTTTTCGTTTTTTTGGATGGGAATTATCAATAATAATAATATCGATATTCACTCTGCGTTTCACGAGGCCCGGCAGTTGCAATCAAATGCTATCAAAATCAAAATTGGACAAAAATATGATCTTAAGTTTTTTTTTTTTGGCAAAGCACCAAACTGCCCGTCTTAGCCCATGTCTCCCCTACATAAAATAATATTTCAAAATTGTGTTAATAGCATCCCAATTTCATCGTGCTTGTAATTACGGCGAATATTTTGCTATTGATTTCTAATGACGTTACAATTTTTTCACTTAATGACAAAAAATCCTCTCCAAATCTGCTTACATTGATGCTGAAACTAAGAGATTTGAAGTGTAATTAAATGGCATGAAAGTCTTAATTACGTTATATATGAATTTTCGCCCTAGTTTTTAATTGCGTTACATTTCCTAAAGATAACTTAAAAAAAATATATATTGCTGAAATTGAAATTATAGGTAAAAAAATTATACCGATGCTGAAAATTTCATCATGTTTTTAATTATGGCTTCTATTTTTTTGGTTAATTTCAATTGCGTTGTATTTTTTTAAGCTAAATAATATTCAAATTATCCATAAAACTCCTTAAATTAATCAAAAACTAGTAAGGAATGTAGCTTCGGCAGGGTACCGAAGCTAAAATACCCCCCACGGTACTGAAGTACTGAAGTCCGAAGTCTTTAGACGTCTATCAAATTTTTATGTATAATCTGCAAAAATATTTGTTTTAATTTAATTTTACCCTTAGCTGCCACATAGAGTAACTTGTAAACAAAGTAAAATGCCACACCCACTTTTCTAGTAAAGGGACTCCACATTTTACCGAATAATATATGCACGGGTTGGATAAATGACGTAGGCGGAACTTGGTTACATACAGACACGATGTCATTCAGTTATATATATTTTCGAAAGTTTTTCAATTTTGATGAAGCCACTTTGTATTGAAGTAGGCGTGGTTTTCATCCGATTTTGCCAAATATCAAAGAGTGGCTTATATTAAATATCAGAGTTTGTATGCAAAATTTCAAGACACTTCTGTAGTTTTTGCAGATTTTAAGCGATATAACTTTGAATGGGAGGTAGGCGTGGTTTTCATTCGATTGTTCCAAATATCATAGTGGTCGTGTATATTATAAATAAAAGCCTATGTTCAAAATTTAAACACATTTCTGCAATTTGAGCAGATTTTTAAGGGATTTTACGGTTAATATAAACCTGCTTTGTATGGGAAGTAGGCGTGGTTTTTATCCAATTTTCCAAATTTCATTCTCAGAATTTATATTGAAAATCAAACCTTACATGCTAAATTTCAAGGCATTCCATTAACTTTTGTGGATTTTGAAGAGATTTTACTGTTAAAATAAAGTTACTTTGTATGGGAGGTAGGCGTGGTTTTCATCCAATTTTTCCAAATTTCATAGTGAGGATTTGTACTGAAGATCAAAGCTTACGTGGCAAATTTGAAGGCATTTCATAAATGTTTGTGAATTTTGAAGAGATTTTACGGTTAAAATAAAGTCACTTTGTATGGGAGGTAGGCGTGGTTTTCATCTGATTTGGCTCATGCTCTAACTTGTTCTTCCTTTTTTAAAAATAAGCTTATATTTTGAATTTCATTACGATAGCTTTAAAATTACGGCTCTAATCGTATTGTCAGACGGACAGACGGGGAGACGGTCAGACAGATGGACACTCGAAAATTGACTCAGGAGGTGATATACCTGCCACGCCTCCTTAGTGGCGTTACAAACAATTTTTTTATTATTGTATACTAAGCCCTAAGACCTTATAGCATTTAAAAATTGGCAATTCAAAATAATATTAAAATTAATTTACAATTCAATAAATAAAAATAAAAACAAATTAAAAGGCATAATGTTAAAAATGTAGGTACGTATATTGTAGATAAAGATCGATTGATTAGAGTAATGGTCACATATGTAAGGCTGGACGAACCGGGTCAAGCTCCCACATATGCCAGGCAAGATGGACGAGGTCTTGCTCTGGATAATCAAGTACTATTCTATTGTATTTAGATATACGTAGGGTGCCTTTTATATTTCGGGATTTGGCAACCCTGGTGTTGCAATCTGTCAACTGAAAGCTCTATCGCAAAGTTTGACATTTGTTGGCTTATACGTACTCAGAAAGTTTTGACATACGAGCGCTATTTGTGTTGTTTATAGTAACTTAAAAGATTCATCTCGGTCTAAAAATGGAATTAAATCGTGAACATTTTCGTGCGATTATTTTTTACAACTTTCGACGTGAATTAACACAGCAACAGTGCATGGATGAACTTAATTCAATTTTTGGCGATGAAGCTCCATCAAGGACCAGTGTTTATCGATGGTATGGTGAATTCAATCGTGGTCGTAGTTCACTCCAAGACGAATTTCGTGAAGGTCGTCCGAAATCGGCTGTTGTTCCGAAAACCATTGATGCTGTGCGCGAACTGATATTGCAAGATCGTCATGTTACCTATCGTGAGATTGAGGCAACCTTAGGCATAAGTGGGACCAGCATACATTCAATATTGCATAAACATTTGACTGTCAAAAAAATTTGTTCGCGTTGGATCCCACACAATTTGTCAATCGCTCAAAAAAAGGCTCGTGTCGATTGGTCGAAGGAAATGCTCAAAAAATACGATCGCGGTGCTTCGAAACACGTCTATGACATCGTGACAGGTGATGAATCGTGGATTTACGCGTATGAGCCCGAAAGTAAACAGCAGTCGACTGTATGGGTGTTTCAAGATGAGCCAAATCCAACAAAAGTTGTTCACGCACGAAGCACTTCCAAGCAAATGGTCGCCTGTTTTTTCGGAAAATATGGACATGTCGCAACCGTACCACTAGAACAACGCAGAACAGTCAACTCTGAGTGGTACACAACCATTTGTTTGCCAGTTGTCTTCCAAGAAATCAGGAAAACTAACCGCCGAAGACGGATCACTCTTCACCACGACAATGCGAGCTCTCACACATCGGCTCAAACAACTGCATTTTTGAGCACCCAAAACATCGATTTGATGGGTCATCCGCCGTATAGTCCTGACTTGGCACCGAATGACTTCTTTTTATTCCCAACCGTGAAGAATAAACTGCGTGGACAACGATTTTCGACGCCCGAAGAAGCGGTTGCGGCATTCAGAATGCATGTTTTGGAGATACCTCAATCAGAGTGGCAAAAGTGATTCGACAATTGGTTCAAACGCATGCAAAAGTGTATAGATCTTAATGGAGAATATTTTGAAAAACAATAAAGTGATTTTCGATGATTAGTATTTGTTTTTGTTCTCTAATCCCGAAATATAAAAGGCACCCCTCGTACGGCTAGACGGACGAGGTCTCGCTCTGGACAATCGTGTTTAATTATATTCAGCTTCAAAATGTTGACATTAAATATCATAAGGAGAGCATGATCCAAATCAGCGGTTGCACATATCAATATTTATATAGATCGTTCTGGCATGGCTTATTAGATTGGCAGGTTGATTAGATTGATTGAGGAGGCCCAATAGGTACAGGTCCATTCAGTTGTTTGATATCCATCACCATGTGAAAATGTTGAATTTTTGAAAGAGAATAATCAGAATCAGTGGCGGTACTGCAGATAATCTATTATTTTATGTTTAAGCTGATTACATTGATTCATTTAAAGATATAACTTCTCAGAGCGAATTAAAGTCTCCGCAAGCACTTCTTAGTGGTTAATTTTGCAAATAATTAGTTCTGCAAAACTTCATAAATAGTAGCTCAAAAGACCTACTCGGACGACGAGGAACGTTGAAATAAATTTTACTTAGTAAATATGGAGTGTTGATATATCCATGTAAAAGTTTAATAATCCAACTAAGATTAAGCATAATTGTCCGATTCTTTAAATAAGGTAGATTTACAGGTTGGCAACTAAGTAATTGCGGATTTTTTTTAGAAAATAAAAGACAATTTTTTCATGGAACGAAATAACTTTATTCTGTAATGCATCCCATTCCCATTTTTTTCCCATTTTGAGCAATGGCCTTTTGCCATCTTTCAGGAAGCATCATAATTCCACGATCATAAAACTTCTGGTTTTTATCAGCAAAAAACTGAACTAGGTACGATTTGACATTATCATTATTATTGAAATTTTTACCATTCAAAGAGTTTTGCAAAGATCGAAATAAAATGTGATCAGATGGTGCAAGGTCAAGACTATATGTTGGGTGTGGCAAAACATCCCAAACAAGTTTCAATAATTTTTGCCGAGTGACCAAAGATGTGTGTGGCCTTGCATTGTCATGGTGGAATACAACACCTTTTCGATTTGCCAATTCGGGCCGCTTTTCTTCAACTGCATTGTTCAATTTTGTTAGTTGTTCAGGGTGTTCAGTTGTTGTAGGGTGGTAAAAGTTCAAAGTAGACAATTCCTTTGTAATCCCACCAAACTGATAACATAACTTTCTTCTGATGAATATCGGCTTTTGATGTTGTTTTAGCTGGTTCACCTGGCTTGCTCCACGATCTTTTCCAATTGACATTGTTGTAAACAACCCGTTTTTCATCACCAGTTATCAATCGTTTTAAAAATGGATAATTTTCATTACGTTTCTTTAACAAATCGCAGACGTTAATGCGTTGTGTTAAATGATTTTCTTTCAGTTCATGAGGAACCCATAAATCGAGTTTTCGTACATAGCAAAGTTGTTTTAAGTGATTTTGAATACATTTATGTGATACATGAAGCTTCTCTGCTATCTCACGTGCTGTACTGTGACGATCCGAATCGATTATTGCTTTGATTTGGTCGTCATCAACTTCAACTGGACGACCAGAGCGTTTTTCATCTTTGAGTGAAAAATCACCAGAACGAAATTTGGCAAACCAATTTTGACACTGCCGTTCTTTTAAAGCTTCGTCACCATAAACAGCACATAACTTTTTGTGAGCTTGCAATGCGTTTTTTCCTTTCCGGAAATAAAAAAAGCAAAATATGACGAAAATGTTCGTTTTGATTTTCCATTTTTCAACAGACGCCAAACAAAAACTACACAACCGATCAAAAAAATTTTTTTACTGATTGACAGTTGAAGTACCAACTATCAAATAACAAACTGTGTTTGACATTTCGATTACGTCTTACTTAGTTAGGTGGCCGTAACAACCCGTGTCCGGGTTTCGGCCGACATCATCAGCTCTCGCCAGGCGCCTCTGCTTTGCGCGCGCCTTCTCCTATCGGATACACCAAGTGCGGTTAGGGCTTCCTCAGCCTGGTCCATCCCGCGACCCTCGCCTCGAGCACTTTTTTCGCTGGAGCTTCGTCGTCCATACGATGGACATGACCCAGCCAGCGTAGTCGCTGCACAGTTAAACGCCGAACTACGTCAATGTCTTCGTAGAGCTCATACAGGTCGTGGTTCATTCGGATGCGATAGTCATCGCCGACTCGAGCAGGACCGAGGATTTTGTGAAGAACTTTTCTCTCGAACACCCCCAGAGCGGCTGCGTCAGTTTGCGAAACTACCCATGCCACAGCACCATAAAGCAGCACAGGTAGAAATTTACGGGCATCGATTACGTCAGTAAACCTAAAAATTCAGCTAAAGCCATCTATGAGTGAAATCCGCAATTACTTAGTTGCCAACCCATAGAAGCTGTAATCGATGCTCATAAGGAGGTAAATGAATGTTTGAATCACAATATAGATTGCGTAAGCAGAATAGAAGAAATTGTTTGTGGACAGATTCTATATCGTCGATATAACACCCATAACGGAGGCACCAAACGATTGACGCATATTCTTGAATGGGTCTAACTAGTGATGCAAATAAGGTTTTCGTTATAAAAAGATTAACGAATAAAACCTAGAGTTTTCGTACATAGCAAAGTTGTTTTAAGTGATTTTGAATGCATTTATGTGTTACATGAAGCTTCTCTGCTATCTATATTTGCTCTGCTGATTGCTTTATTTATATGAATGTGAAAGCTAAATTTGGTGTTCATGGTTACTCCAAGATCATCAAAGACCACTAAGAACTCTAGTGTATAGTCACCTAATTTGCAATTACTTCTAAAAGGTTGTCTTCGAAAGAAAGTCATGTATAGTATAGTAAAATATTGCTATGCTTTACAACAGATGGTAAATCGTTTATATAAAGTAAAAACAATGGAGGCCCAAGGTGGCTTCCTTGCAGTACACCAGGAAAGTAATAGGAAACTCGTTTGATTTTACGAAGTTTAAGATAACACTTTGTGTTCTATTTAATAAATATTCAATCAATCCATTTCCCTAACTGAGATTTAAATCCAAGAAGGGATAGTTTTAAAGTTAGGAGTTTATGATTTACAACATCGAAGGCTTTACTAAAGTCAGTATAAATAACATCTGTTTGTAGACCTTTTCTAAAATTTTCAATAGTGTTTGATGCAAATTCCAGAAGGTTAGTAACAGTAGACTTTCCAGATAAGAATCCATGTTGGAATGGAGACATTAAAGATTTGACGCTTTGTGATAATTGTGAGGTTAAAATGGTCTCAAAAAGTTTGGGCAGGGCGCTTAGCTTAGCAATTCCACGATAATTATCTATTACAGACCTGTTGCCAGATTTATGGAGCGGAATAATATAAGAAGATTTCCAAGCCACTAGAAAATAGATTGCAACGATGCAGTAAAAAGCAAAGTAATTGGAATTACTAGTTTTTCACAGCAATATTTCAATATTCATGAAGGTATGTTGTCAGGACCGCTTTTATAAGATGTTTTAAGATTTTTTAAGAAGGTTGAGGTTGTATTAACAACAATTATTGGGAGCAAATATCACCAGGTTGCACATTTAAAGGATAACTAAGACAATCGTAAGAAGTAGATGAATAAGGGGTCTTAAAGAAATCTGCAAAAAGGTTACCCTTTCGGAAATTTCAAAGTGCTTTATTAAAAAGCAAGTAAAAAGGGCTTCACTCTGCCTATGAATAGTGCTTTTGAGAAGTGCTTTGCTCTCCCTACGCATTGAGCTTTGAAAAATCGCTTTGCTTTCACGATTTTCCCTAATTTGACTATTCGTCAAAGCAGCAGCAGAAAATTGAAGTGGGCATAGCAGGGCAGATTATATGCAAAGTGCTTTAGAAAATGAAACACCACAAGTTTTACCAGATTTCAGCCATGGCGGTGTGGACTCCATACAAAGTGGCAATATTGAAAATATAAAATCCGAAAGAACAATACAAATTTCGTCAGAAATTGACATTCAAAAAGAAATTCGGGAATGAGTAGTGCAATTTAAAGTTAGGCGAGATGCGAGTGATAGCATTTTGTGAATTCTACAAAGAGTGGGCTTAAAAGAGCCCTCTTCAACAAAAACTTTATTTTCAAGGGCGCAAAATAATACCACTATTTGCACGCGTGAAGTCAGTCCGGGAAACTACTTCCACTATGGACTAGAGAGAAGTATTTGTCAGGATTTAAAGTTGTCGTTAGCAGAAGATATTAGAATTTTAGAAGTAGATATTGGAATAGACGGATTACCCTTATACAAAAGCTCTGCAATAGCCTTGTGGCCTATTTTGGGGTCCACATCAAACTGCGGCAATATCATACCTTTTCTTATTGGAGCATATCTAGGCAACAGGAAACCTGAAGATATTAATGATTTTCTGCTGGACTTTATTTTGGAGATGGAAAGTATAAGTGAAAGAAGTGTTATCGACAACGTTAGAATGGTTTTCATTAAATTGCAAGCATTTGTTTGTGATGCTCCTGTGAGAGCATTTGTTACGGGAACTGTTGGTCATACTTTCTCAGCAGGATGCTCCAAACGCTACCAGGAGGCTAGCGTAAAAACAATCAGCTGACCTATAGTACTGCAGTTGCAGAATTAAGAACAGATTTCGACTTTCAAATGCGAAAATATAAAAAATATCATTGCAACCGTTTTGTCAATGCCGAACATATTTTGGAAAAAATTGGTATTCAAATGATTACACAGTTGCCTCTAGATGCAATGTCTTAGGTATAATAAAAAAAAATAATGGGTTTAATTTGGAATGGGAATATGTGAGTATGTAACTTGAGGTCTGATAAAAAATTTGAAATAAATTAAAGATTCATGTCGTACAAGTCATTTATTCCAAAAAAATTCAATAGAAAGCCTCGTGGTTTTGATGATATTTGTGGATGGATGGCTGTGGAGTTCCGTATTACTTTTCGAAACAATAACTAAGCGCTTTTTTTAATCACTTTTCTTAGCGAGAACTAAGCGCTTTTCTAAATCATTTTCCGTAGCGAGAACAGAGGTCTTCTTCCCAATGACACGCCAATGCTAAAAACATCACTATTAAAAACGAGAACAAAACGCTACTGTGATTTTATAAAGTGCTTTGAAAGAAGTTTCGAAGCGCTTTGTTTCCTAAAGGGAATATCAACATCCGACTCAAATGTTTTATATTTCATAAGAGATGGAAAGGAATTTATTTTCCGTGTAGTATTAAGAAAGTACCAAAAGCATCAGACTAGATATTTAATTTTACTTTAGTTAAATATATGCTATACGATTGCTTGCATAATTGCCAGTACACATATTAAGTTGATTTATAAGAAGCTAAATACCAAATGTTATGGGTTTTTTGATATTTTTTATAATATTTTGATTTTAGATTTCTCAGATTTCATAGTTCGTTGGTATACCATGCCGGACCAGATATCAAAGAGGCTTTTCTCTGTGGAACTGAAGTTAAAAAGCAATTATTGTTAAAGGCAAAGACAGCAAAATCAAGTGTTTGTGGCAATATTCTTGTAGTATTGATCTTAAGTACAGATGACCAGTTGATACTTGACAAATTACTTCTTAAGTTTAAATAATTTCTTCTTTTAAAGTTGAACTCAGTGGGAGGTTTATGAACACGGTTTGATCAAGATTGTTTTGGAAAATATAATGCGATTTCTAGAATCGAATGGTGTGAATCCTCAGGATACATAAGCGAATCGGACCTAGAAACTGAAACAATACCATATTACTATCATCAAAAAATATAAGGTCTAACAAACGGTTATTCTAGGTAGCTCATTTAAAAACGAGTTATACGATGAACATTTTGAGGATGGCAAGAGTATTGCAGAATATTCAGTACAGTAGTTCTAGGAAACATTAGGAAGGTTGAAGTCACCAGTTATTAATATGTGGTCGGAAGGCAGGAGTTGAGAGCAAATTTTATTAATCGACGCCTTTGCATCCACTCTTTAAATACCAAAAGGATCGAAATAATAATTGTAATAAAATTTCTTATATTGGAATTATTATACAGTAATATGTAAATAAAAATTGTTTCAACTTTTTGTTTATTTTAAGTAAATTTATGATTCTATTAATTATTTAATAAACGTTAAAAAAAAATTGTTAAAATAAGTCTGAAATGAAAAGGTAGAAGATTTTGGAAAAATGCAAATAAGTGTGTGGTAAAAGTGGTAGAAGCCGAAAACGTCAAAAAAAGTGGAAGATTTGTGGCAGCCGTGGCGCAGTGGGTAGAGTGTGTGGCCCATGCGCCAGAGAACCCTGGTTTGAATCCCACCTGACACAGAAAGTTTTTTCAATTGAATCCATTTTTCTGTTCGAACGTCACCTCTCTGCAGACAATGACAAACATCAGAGAGTAAAAACTGCCATGAAAAGCATCTTGAACACATAAACCGTTCGGAGTCAGCGTAAAACATGTAGGCCCATTTCTTGATCATTTGTGTGCAACCATTTCACAACACACACAACACAATTAATTATAAGAAGCTCGGTCAAAGTATTTTCAAATGGTTTTTTTTTCGTTTTTGGAAGATTAACAAGATCTTATATTTATATCACATATGAGCATTTTGCTCCGTGATTTTTTTGATTTCCGTGTGTCCGTCTGTCGGCCTGTCCGTCAGTCGACACGATTACAGCCGTAATTTTAAAGCTATCGCGATGAAATTCAAAATATACGTTTATTTTTAAAAAAGGAAGACCAAGTTCGAAAATGGGCCAAATCAGATGGAAACCACGACTAACATCGTCAGCTTTGCTCAATACATAAATGGTGTCATTTTGGTCTGATGTCATGCAAGTAGCTGACACTGGTTTCCAGCTTATCTCATCATGAACATTGTTTTCAGCACATGTTTCTAGAATCCATTGTCTATTGCATAATAAGTAAACATACAAAGTGACTTTATTTTAACCGTTAAGTGTCTTTAAAATCCACAAAAATTAAAGAAATGCCCTAAAAATTGGCACGTAAGCTTTGATCTTCAATTTAAAACCTGGCTATGAAATTTGGAAAAATCGGATGAAAACTATCTTCCACGCAAAATGGCTTTATTTTTAACGTAAAATCTCTTAAGGTGGGACAATACATTCGCGGCAGAGAAAAGAGACCTGTTTTAAAAATTCATAACTCAGTCAAAAACAAACATTTTTCCAAAATTTTTTTATTATTGTAGAGAATTGAACAAATTACAAGAAAAAAAAATTAAAAAAAATATATTTTTCACTCCAACATGGTTTTATAGAGTTCCAAACTGGCGGCAGAGAAAAAAACGGGGCGTTGCAAAAATTGTCCGATCTGGAAAAAATTACTTTTTTATATCTTAACAAGATTGATTATCGCATGACACGAGCTTTTTTTTTTATTTTATTTTTCAATTTTTGTTGATGTTCCAAATTTGAAAGTGTGTTTTTTTGGAAAAAAATATTGGCTTTAAAAATTCATAAAAAATCTAAAAAAAATTTAAAACAAAAAGCTCGTGTCATACGATAGCGAATCAAGTTTAAAAAAATAAAAAAAAAAAAAAAATTTCGTCAAAAAATGAACCCGCTAGTGCCGCAACCAGTACGAAAAACATGGTTTCGAGATAAACGCGTTCAAAGTTTGTGAACAAAGAAAAAAAAGGTTACCTTCAATCTGCCATGCCTGCTTCATACTGTATACCTTCGTTATCTTGTGTTGTGCTGTTTCTTATAGTTTTTTGCAATCGTTTAGCAATTCGGGCTTCTTTTGAAGCTTCATATGCCTTCACTCTGGCGCATTTCAAACGATTTGCATCATTTCCTTTGGAAACATTCTATGCTGTAGCTCCTATGGTGATACCAAGTAGTTGAAACATTTGCAAATAACCATACTATAAGGTACGAAATAACAACCACCAAAAGTCAGGTAGCAAGTAAAACAAGTATATACTAGCTGCCGTACGTAGGTAGCGCAAAAATTAAAAATGCGCTCTCACTAATCCGGCTGTAACTTTTGAACCCGTAAAAATTTTTCCATGAAATTTACTAAAATACAAAATTATTAAAAAAAAACTTTAATTTAAAAAAACTGCTAATGTCATGTCCCCCCTTAAAAATCCACAAAAATTAAAGAAATGTCTTGAAATTTTGCACATTAGCTAAAGCTGATATATATAATTTGAACCATCTCTATGATATTTGGCAAAAATGGATCAAAACCACGCCTACCTCCCATACAAAGTGACGTCATCAAAATAGGAAGACTTTCGTTAATATATTAAACTGAATGTCATCATGTATGTCATGGCTAAAGATTTCGAATATACTTCACTATGGCCGCGGGGGGGTATTTTAGCTTCGGTACCCTACCGAAGCACCATCCTTACTAGTTTTAAAATGATACATGGCATTGCAAATTAAATAATAGTTAGTTTATCAACCGATAATTTTCAAAATATATGCAAAATTTCGAAAAACAAATGCTTTCAACGTGATTTCCTCGAAACTAGTTCTTTAAAACAGTTCAATAGATAACTCGAAATCTATTGGTACGATTTTGATGAAGCTTAGTGCATTTTGTTCATAATTTTGTCCTTTAAGCATCCTCTCTAAATGCAAGTACCTTCTATTTTTTTTATAGACAAAAAAGAGCGAGAAAATTAAATTTTTACTCTTACTTTTGCCATAATTTTAAAAAAGCCTCCAAGGGTCGTGCGTGGATGGGATGTCGAATTAATGGTCTGTACTTTAAAATGACATTTGATTTTTTTTGTTTCAGATACAACCGTTTTGGATTTTTAAAAAAAAAAAATAAATTTTTTTATTAAGTAATTTTTATGTACAATGAGCTGTATGAATTTGATTTGAATTTAAAAAATAACAACTCCTTGTTTTTAAAGAAATTGTTTGAAAAAAGCTGTTTTTTTTTTTTTGCTACACGTATATTGTACCTTAATCACATAATTGTCATGTCTCAGATATAAAAAAAATAACAGTAAGTAATGCCATGGGCCTTGACACACATAATAACAGTGCAATTGAATCTAAATACATGTGTATCTGGATCTTGATTTCAACTTAATATCAGATACAATTTCAATCAGATCCTATTATATTGTAGGAATGCTTTTTTCTGCGTGAATAATAGTGCAGTGTAAAAAATGGTGAAATTTTATATTGTTAGCCCTTAGCTGTCAGATTGGGTAGTTTATTACCCCCCTATTTTTGTAAATTCAACTTTTTTCCAAATTTTTGGCTCTGTTTGGGTTTTTTTTAATAATAAAATATGTTAGGAATATATCAAACAACTTTTGTATATTTTGTTCAGAAAAATATCTTTTGAGTGTTATAAGTTATAATAAGAGTTATAAGAGAGTTATAATAAGTTTTGAGAGCGATGTTTTGTCGTTGTGGTAACGAGTTACCACAGTGTGGCAACGAGGTAACGGGAGCGAGGTGTGTCAGCCAACGGTTAAATACCTTGTAGGCTTGAGGCAGGAGCTTCGCTCATATTTATTGACCTTTAGTATTTATTCAATGCTTCGATTATGTTCAAGCGCCAAAAAATTAATGCCAAGAAATAAATAATATCAGAAGTTCAACCATTCCCAACTGAACAAATTACAAAACTTTAATCAAATACAATTTCTGACAAGTAATGAACCATCAAATTATTTTCGACTGAATAATGAATATCAATGCCTGAGTCAAGGATGATATTTTCTTGAATCTTTGTGCTTATTTTGAGAATTTAATAGGCATAATTAAAATTGTCATTAAAAATTTCCAGCTTATTGCTAAATAATGCATTGAAAATAACTTTGATTAATGACCATCACAAGCAACAAAAATAACAAAAATTGTATTTTATTGTTTCTGTACGAGTATGTATTGTATACGTACTTGTTTGCCTTCGAGTTGAAGATAAGAACAAAAGTAAATTGATGCTTTTACTGGTATTTTTGTTTTTATTTATTATTCAATTGATGTCGTATAAATTGCTGAAAAACATTTAAAAACAATGAAATATATTTACAATCGGTCAAGTGAGACAGTGGAGAAGCAGTGGGCAGAATTATTATGAAGCGCTTTTACAGGCACTATTGTGATATTTACAGAGAATAATAGCTTTTATTGTTAGGTTGTAAATATTTTATGAACTTTGAAGAGTTGGGAGGGGCAGCGGAGGGGCAGGGATAGAGGAAAAGTTTGAAGATTTAATTTCCATATTGAGTTAAAGGGGAGGGTTTTAGGATAGCACTTGTTAAATTTTCTTGAAATAATTAATATAAATTTTATTAAGGACCATTTCGCATTTTAAAGTTTTTCTCAAATCAACTGTTTTTTTTTTTTTATTTCTAAACTTTTTTAGTGCTTTTTAATCAGAAAAGTTTTAATAACTTTAGAATACCCAAGAAATGCTGCTCTACCGCTTATAGAGTACAGAGAGAGAGAAAGAGAGAGAGAGAGAGAGAAGGAGAATGAAAAGCTCAACTTGCTAGTTATGTTTTTATGCATTTTTATTATTGTTATTTTTGCAATTTTAATAGCCATTAATAATGAAACTTTATACCAAAGGATTGGAGAATATAAAATTCTCAAAGTGATGTTATGAAAAAAGCCCAAGAAAGAACACAGCGACAGAGTGAAAAATAATGCAATTTTAAAAACAGCAAGAACAAAAGTGCAAAAAAAATGTGCTCATTCATCCTTCAAAGGAGTTACTTTTATGATGATGAATGCTGAAAAAGAAGCGTACAAATACATGTACGCTCTCCCCTCCCCCCCTTTATACACACAAGCTCATGCACTGCACGGTATCAGGCCATTAGCTTATTAAAAATGCACTGTAAATGATTGCAAGACAGAGATAGAGGTAATAAAATAGTCGAAATGAAGACAGGATACGAGCAACATAAGGCGAAAGTAAGCATTTTATTGGACTTTATGTGCCTGCTATGGTAAAATCAAATAAGTGCAACAAACATTTAATATATGCTGCTTTAACCGTCGGCTGCACCTTCCACCAAAGCAAACAATTTTTTTTTGGTTTTTTGTTGGCGTTATTCATGAAAACTCAATTAACCGTAAAATCCTGCAGGAAATTAAATAAAATGTTTTTGCCGACCAGCATGCATAAACATCACCATCATCAACAGCGCCTGCCATCGACAATATGATACAATAACCTGGCGACACATCCGCCACATAATTGTAAAGGCTACACTATCGTCCCGAATATCTCAAATTTGTTCCCTTTCCTGCCTGACTTTTTGCTTCACTTCACGTCTCTCTTTCAATGTATCACACTCACTCATCCAACTATCTCGCTCTGTTCACGTTGACATTTATCACTTTTATTTATCACTGTAAATTTATCAATATCCGGTTTATATACAATATCAATTTGCAACATTTTGCATGTATGAGTGCGACAATTTGCTTTTATTGCCGCTGCATGTGCATACGTTTTTTTTTCTCTACTGGAATCCATAAATATCTTTGTGTGTGTATGTGTGTACATACACTCTTGCCCAGTTAATGACTGTTTTTGCCATACTTAATTACTGCATTTTAAAATATTTGCATATAAATTCGTATTTATCTCTATGTTTATGCATTCCTGCTTGTCTGACTGTGTGTGCGTATGCGTATGCTTATGTGTCAGCGCACTGTTTGTCTGCTCATGTATAAGTGTGCATTAATATTATTTTGTGTGCCTGTATGTACTTGGTTTAATCCTTATTTAATGCCGAAATCCCACGCTCTGTACCGTGTAGCAGTTGCCTTCGATAAGGATTTGCATATTTAATTGGTGGTTTACTTTTTATTTCGTTTTATTACTATTATTATTATTATGGGCTACCATAGGAGTTGTCATTATAGTGGCCTATTTTAACAGCACTTTCAATATCAATCAACGCTCTTTTTGTTTTAGTCATTGGCCATAAAAGTTCGAAATAATCAAAGTTTGAATAAAATCTCCGACGTAAAGTTTCATTAATTGGCTTCTACGCTGCGATACATTAACTATCACAAAAATATAATCAAAATATTCAAATATATATTGATGGTTCAGAGCACAAAAGTGCTCTTTTGACAAAAATTGGCTTACTGCATAATTCAACCCATCAAGTTATATAATCTATATTATGTAAAATTATCGAAGGGAAATCTCATTGGGAGCTAACAAGGTCAAAATTTGTGTTTTGTACTAAAATGTATTGAAATACAAAAATAAAATTAGCGTCCCTGAACATTTAATATTTTTCATTTATCACTTTTATGGGATTAAACATCGATATTTATACATACGCAGAAATCAATTTTTGTTGCTTATTTAAAATCAGTAGTGGATCAAAAATATTTGTGGTTGACTGTTGATCGACGAAAAAAAGTGGCCACACACGCGATCCTACGTAAAAAGAGAACATTTGAGCATGATCGCTAATGTGTACTAGTGATGATACTTGGGGGGACTTTTAGGGTTTTTTGAACCCTTTTCAAATTCAAACGCCCCACAGTGTTTCGTTTCATACAAGTTAGACAGAGAAAATTATTTCGTGAATTGTTTTAGCAGCCTTCAATGCTAAAAGTATAGGAAAGCTTAAGAAAAACACAGATGCGTCGTTGGACACAGGATAGAAGCGAAGCTTTTCGCAGTTAAAAAAAAAACTTTTCATGAGCTTCTTATGATCAGTTCTTCTAGAATAATGTAATTATACGTAAAAAAGTTTCCTTATGCAGAAGTGACCATTCATTTCTTTCCTTTCATTTCTTTAATTTCCAAGTGAAATACATTTCTTCAATAGAAAATAAGCTTTTCGCTAACGAAATTTTTTTTTTTGGCTTAGTTATGAAAAAACGTAAGTCAACCTCTGAATTTCACTTGAGTAGTTTCTTCAGAATTGCAAAGAATAGCTTAGAGGGCATATCCTCGGTCCAGCAAACATATTTATACTAATACCGTTTCTTGTACACCCACGATTTAATGAGTAAAAATGCAAAAAAACGACAAAATGGCATGTGCCTCACGGAATTTTGTGTTTCGAATCGCTGAAAATATTACAGAAGGCTTACTCGTATAGTGAATCGACTTAATCAAAAACTCGTGCATTTGAGTGGTACAGTGGCTCTGGTCGACAATCAAAGTCATCCACTGAAGCTTATATCAATAAAATTAGGGAAATATTTATGAAAAATCGTCACTTAAATTTGAGAGAGATAACTCTGAATTTTTTGTGTCTCACGAATCAGTACTATGGGGCCAAAAACTCAACAAATATCATCGAACAATCATCGTAATTATCCCCGATATACTTCTGGCCGACTTTTTTCTCTTTCCAAAACTGAAATGATTATTTTGAGGCACACGTTCTTTGTTGATAGAACACATAACAGATAATTCAAGGCGAGCACTGAAGTCAATTCCGGAAAAAGCTTTTGAAAAGTGTTTTGATGATTGGACTTTTTGTTGTCATATGTATAAGTATCATTTCGGAAGGGACTACTTTAAATGCGATACAATAGATTGTTATTAATAATAAATATTTTGTCTTCAATATGGCTTTGAAAAGTCATATAAAAGATTCAAGTTGTATGGTGTATCGGAGGTGCTACGCCCGCTCTTTTAATACCCAACATTTTTCCAACTCTTCCATTTAAAGAGCTAAGTCATATCAAGAATAACAGTTTTATAAAAGATGGCACGCCTCCTTATCTAGCGACAAAATTTTTTTTTTCCAGTAAGATTATGTCAGTGAATGGTGACTTCACATCAAGTTTCCGTGCCCTATCTAATAAAGGGGGTCAGAAAAATTTGGATTTTTGCGCTTCTAAATTGGTCATAAAAATTAATAGATTTCTTCAGCCAACACTTTGAGTAAAAGTTTCCTTAAAATAATTATGTAGAAAATTTGTTAAGAGAAGTCATTAAAAACTATCTATTTAATTATCAGCTAGAATGCTTGCTCGTAAAACTAATGTGTAGATATTTTCTTTTTTCTCTTCCTTGTAGCGATACTCCAATAAAACATTTCGTACAACGCTCAACACAATCAGCACAGAAAATTCGTTTTATTGCTTGGAATCTTAAACTGTATATTTATTTATTTGACTATATTTACATAATTTTAGTCGTCCCAGAAGAAAGTTTCTTAGGACCCATGATGATGAGTTTGATGCTGATCGAGGTGTAACAGTATTTAATTTATGCAACAATTTAAATTGGGCCAGAATCATTTCCATCGTCATTTCGCTCGGTCGACGACTGGTCTTGTTGACGACCGTAACATTAAAATCAACCCAAATCTTGATAACATTTTGACAACATTCAGACTTTCATTGCTTGCAACAAAAACATTACACAATGGTATCTGGCTGCAGCATGTTATGTTAGCTAAGGCCAAAATAAGCAGGCTCAAATTTGTACTGCCACAACAACAACAGCAACAGCAACAACGAAAAAACAACAACATCTCAATATAATAAACATAAAAATTACACCGATGCGCTTCCAGGACTATGCTATAACTTTAACAGACAGACTTAAATATCGAATTTCTATGCAAACTGCTGGCGGGAGAAAAAAAAATTGAATAAAGAGGGAGAAAAAAGGGTCAATACTAAAGAATGTAGTAATGTCTACATTGAAGACTTTGCTTAAGAACACGCATATAAACACACCCACACTTGCAAAAATATTTGTAAAAATATACAAATGTTTATATTATCATAGAAATTGCAAAAGAAATAACTGACAAACAGCAAAACTTAAGCGGCAAGTTGAGGAGATGGTAAAAAGGAGAGAAAGTAGAGTAAAATATAGTCAAATAAAACAACACACACACTCAAACAAACAGCCAAACCAAACCAACCCAAAAACATAAACATAAACATTAACAGTAGTTGAAGTAGCACTAGAACAACAACAACAAACACAGTGAGCAGCTTTTGAGTCACAGAGAACCATAGAAAGAAAAAGGGCAAACCAGAGCAGTGCCTGGTATATCCTTCATCAAATTTCCTTTTTAAATCTCTGTATAGATCATATTTAAAACAAAATAGACTGCAGCAGCCTAGGATGCTGTTGACGATGTTAATGATGCACAGCAAAACTACGTCGTTGTACCAGTCAAGTCAAAAAGGATCATCAAAACAAAACACAAAAAAAAAAAACACAAATTCCAAGTATAACTTAAAGAAAAAGGAATCTTCTTAATAGCTGCAAAATGAAATACTCACTGGTTGTATCTGTATCAAAGGAGTAACATGAGATAAAGCATCAAAGGAGTAGCAAAAGAGAAGTAGAAATAACTCTAGTACTCTAGTAGCAAGGAAGTGCAAGTGTAGTCAATGCAGAGTCCTTTGTAAATATTGTTTCTTGACATCATACCCAGTTTTTTTCTTTTACACCCTTTCATTTTTGCTGTTAAGTCATTTACATCATTACATCATATCAACCATGTGTATGCCGAGCTGTTAAAGTGTGGTGGGTGGATGGGTTGGAACGGGCCGTCAAAGAGGAGGAACATTCTGGCTAGCTTGACTAGATGTAATGCTGAAACATGAAGCATGAAAAGGACATCATGAAAGCAAGTGTTCGCATCCGTGTCCTGGTGTGTCGTCTCATCAACCATACTGTTTGTCAGTTTTACTGACATCAAGTGACAGTTTAACAAGTCGGAAAATTTGTTGTTAGTGCTTTAGTGTCTCTTTCGTGTTGGCTCGTAAGTAATGGAAAAAAAAATCAGGGTTTTACGACATTACCATTATAGAGGAAGAACATCATAGAGGAACTTGCTAAAGGTCAGCATATAAAAAGATTAGTTTAATTTCTGATTTAAAATTTTTTTTTATAAATAGAAAAAAAAAAAAAATTAAAAAAAGTCACAGTTTCGATAGTATCGTAAGTTTGGGCGCATAATTTTTTGTTTAATATATTTCCTGATGAATTTGTTGTGCTTATTCATTTTTATGTTGGTTAAAAATTAATATAATTCAATATTATGGTTGATAAATTAAAATACATTTTTTCGGAATAATATGAATTTATTATTTTTCTATATTATTTATATACTAGTATAAAAGACTGTCCTACGATGGGTTGGAATTAACGCTGAACTATAATTATTTTTTGCCATTATTGCTAGTGCGTTTACAACTGTTCTGAACAATGTTTAGCCTGAAAGTATGCACGTACATAAAAAGCAAGCATGTCACTGATAAGTATCAAACAAATTTCTGTGCATACTTCTAGGCTGATCAAAAAATAATAACAGTTTAAGCGATATTGGGCGCAGAGCAACCTGCTTGCCTTTTATATATATTAGGATTTATTATACCCCAACGCGTACTGCGTAAGTGGTATATTAACTTTGTCATTCCGTTTGTAATGCCAATAAAGAGGCGTGGCAGGTATAGAAAAGTATATATATTTTTGATCAGCATCACCTCCTGAGTCGATTTTCGAGTGTCCATCTGTCTGTCCGTCTGTCCGTCTGTCGACAAGATTTTAAGGCTATGGCAATGAAATTCAAAATATAAGCTTCTTTTTAAAAAAGGAATATTAAGCTCGAGAATGAGCCAAATCAGATGAAAACCAAGCCTACCTTCCATACAAAGTGGCTTTATTTTAACCGTAAAATGTCTTCAAAATCCTCAAACATTAATCAAATGCCTTGAAATTTGACACATAAGCTTTGATCTTCAATATAAATCTCACTATGAAATTTGGAAAAATCGGACGAAATCCTCGCCTTCCTCCCATACAAAGTGACTTATTTTAACACTACAATCTCTTCAAAATCCACAAAAATTAATGGAATGCCTTGAAATTTTGCATGTACGGTTTGATTTCCAATATAAATATTGACAATGAAATTTTTTTGGAAAAGTCGGATAGAAACCACGCCTACCTCCCATACAAAGTAGCTTTATATTAACCGTAAAAACCCTTAAAAATCTGCTCAAATTGCAGAAATGTATTGGCATTTTGAACATACGCTTTTATTTATAATATATACAATCACTATGATATTTGGAACAATCGGATGAAAACCACGCCTACCTCCCATACAAAGTGGCTTCATTTAAAACGTTATATCGCTTAAAAATCTGCAAAAATTACAGAAATGTCTTGAATTTTTGTATACATACTTTGCTATTAAACATAAGTCACTCTTTGATATTTGGCAAAATCGGATGAAAACCACGTCCGTCATCAAAATTGAAAAACTTTCGAAAATATATAAAACTGAACGACATTGTGTCTGTTTGTACCCAAGTTCCGCCCACGTCGTTTATCCAACCCATACATATATTCTTCGGTAAAATGTGGAGTCCTTATACTAAAAAAGTGGGCGTGGCATTTTACTTTGCTTACAAATTACCCAATGTGGCAGCTAAGGGTAAAATTATTTTAAGCGTTTGACACAAATGTTTTTGCAGATTACATATAAAAAGTTTATAGACATCTAAAGTCTTCAGTTATACTTCAGTACGGCCGCGGGGAGGGTATTTTACCTTCGGTACCATTCCTAAGCTCCATTCCTTACTAGTTTTTTATTTATTTACAATTTTAAATTTAATTGAAAATTTAAATTTTAAAAAAAATATATTTTTAATATGTAGTATATATCAAATTAGTTCAATAAATAATTCGAATTTATTATGCAATTTTAAAAATAAATGGACTTTTTAATAGCATAAATAATATGCACAGTCTCCGTATATGTAAAGCTGCGTAGTAGTAATATAATTAAATGTATTATTTATGTACTATACTTTTTGCATTAATCTTGCTAAAGATTAACAAAAACAAATTACAAAAATGAAAGAGATATATATATATACAGGGTGCGGCTAAAGTAACTATATGATTTGTTTTTTAAATAACTATTGAATGGAATGAAAAAAAACAAAAAAATTTATGATTAAAAGAAAGTTTATTTTATGTTATTTTTTTACATTAATTATGAAAAATAATATCAGTTAAATGAGAACCGTTTGCTCTAACGCAAAAATGTGCTCTTTTTATGGCATTTTCCATAACTTTGTTGAGTGTTTCTTGTGGTATACGATCAATTTCTTCTTGAATGTTGTCCTTTAGTTGCTGCAAGGTTTGGGGCTTATTCACATAAACGTTGTCTTTGAGATAGCCCCACAAGAAAAAATCCGGTGCAGTCAAATCTGGCGATCGTGGTGGCCATCTCAAATCGCCGTTTTTAGAAATTATCCGATTTGGAAATTGTTGTCTTAATAAGTCCATCGTTGCACGGGCTGTATGAGCTGTTGCACCATCTTGTTGAAACCATATATTGGCGTTTGGTGGCAATTGCGGAAATAAAAAATTTTGTAGCATTACTCTGTAACGTTCTCCATTTATTGTTTCACATACACCTTGATCGTTTTCAAAAAAAAAAGGACCGTAAACTTTTTGGGCGGTAATGCCACACCAAACGGTAACACGAATTGCGTGTAAAGATTTCTGATGAAGATTTTTGGGATTTTGGGATCCCCAAAATCTGTTGTTTTGTTTATTTACGAAACCGTTCAAGTGAAAATGCGCTTCGTCGGTCATCATTAAATTTGACAAAATATGTTCATTTTGATCAACGAGATTTAAAACTGCTCTAGCATATTCCAAGCGCAATACGAAGTCCTCAGGATTTAGTTTTTGGACTAGTTGGATTTTGTAAGGGAAGAGGTGCAAATCGTGTTTTAAAATTCGCCGAAGAGTGCGGTCAGAAAGCTGCAACTGGGAAGATCGTCTTCTCGTTGATGTCTCCGGATTTTCTCCGACGCTCTGTCGCACAGCATCAATATTTTCGGCCGATCTGCCAGTTCGAGGTCTGCCCGTACGTCTTGAATCTCCGACAGTCCCATATTCAGCAAAATTATTCACCAACGAACGAATGTTTGGACCCGTTGGAGCAGTTCTTACACCATAAAATCTTCTGTATGCACGTTGAGTATTAATTATCGAACGATGATTTTCAATGAATAGAAAAACAATCTTAGTTCTTTGCGCAATTGTATAGCGTTCCATTTTTAAATATTCTCCCAAGTTTAATTTCTGAAATAGGAAAAAAGAAAAAGTTAAATACTCGCAAGCAAAGAAGTTACAATTGTTTTACATCATATAGTAACTTTAGCCGCACCCTGTATTAGAGTTGTGCATGAATATATTCATCAAGTGAATATATCCTGATTCTTTGCTGTAGCAGTCACTGCAAGGGAATAAATGTTAACAACAGGTCGTGTAGCGTAAGAGAATAACTTTTTATTTGTTCTTGTTCTCTGTTCTCATTTCATACACACTTGCACTGAGGTGAGCTTGCGATCTACTCGTTGTTTCAGTTTTTTCTCTGAGCACTTAATAAACTACTCGAATACTCAGGTATCTGCTGCAGTGACCTGAATAGGAGTTAGTATGTTGGGTTTTCCCCGCAATAAGCGTTTTGTTATTCTTAATGCATATTTGTGTTATTTTTTGTTGCTTTATTGGCTACCTTCCAAAAACACAAGCACTGTCGAAAATACCTGATATCGGCCGTGGCTTAACTCCTAGAAGGGTCAAATATATGAGCTGGTCCTATTATTTTTTTTTATTCCAAACATTTATTCCAAACACACCTTCCCCTTATCTGTCACCCTTCTTTGGGTCCCTATACAAAAAACACAAAAGCTAGAAAATAGCTTATATCGGCCGTAGCTGAACTCCTGGAGGGGTCAAATATGTGAGTTAGTCCTATTATTTTTTGCCCTTTAACATTTCTTCCGAACTCTCCTACCCCCTATGTGCCACCCTTCTTTGGGTCTCAATATAAAAAACATCTATTTTCTACGAACGAACGAAAAAAAAAAATATTCGCTAAATATTCGGCGCATGAACACTGATATTTTTATTACTTTTTAGGTTATTTAGTTTATTAGTTTATTTGCTACCTGCTGGTGTTAGTAAAGTATCGTGCTCTTATTCTATTCGTTTTTTATATCTGAATACAATAAAGAGAGTGTATGAGCGGGTATGAGCAAAGCAGAAAAGGTATAGAGGAAATTTTTTATTCTAAAGCAAGAGAATATATTCAAGGAAACGAAAAAGCATACTAACTGTCTAAACAGAATTGGAGCGTTGTCGTTGTCGTCGGAAAAAAACGCTGAGAGCTGTTCGAAATTGTGGCGTTGGCATTGTCGTTTTTGTGCGTTTGTTGACATGTTGTATTTGTTTTGTTTTTTCTGTCAACAAAAAGAAAAACAAAAACTTTTCTTTTGTTTAAAAGTCAGCTCCTTGTTTGAATTTTTGAATTCGTTGAAAAAATTCGTTTATATTTTGTATATGTCATATTCTTTGATATTTCCTTTTCTTATTAGAAGATTTGCTTTGAGCTTTCGTTGTATAAATTTGGTAGCACTTTGAAAAATACATAATATACGGCAACATTGGAAAGAGAAATTGAGCGAGTTGTCAGAGAAATCGACAACGAAATTTTAGATTAGAAAAATTTCTATCTTGTCGTTTTTTGTTGACGTTTTTTGGCTTTCATATATTTTATATGGAATTGCCAGTGACGACAACGACAACGCTCCAATTCTGTTTAGACAGTAATGCAGGGCTCTAATATATATATGCAAATATTTTGTACAAACGTTTCAATAACAACAACAATATCAGTTGCTAAAAAATATTCGTAAAACGATTCTTGATTTATATAATGGTTTGTATGTAGTAACGCTGCGTTTTTGAAATATCAAATATAAACTAACTAACTACGCATCGCTTCTTCGTATTGCAACGTCTTATTTTCTACTAGTATAAAATAGTCCTACAACGGGTTGGAAGCATTAACGCTAAACTAATTATTGCCATTATTATAGTGCTTTTATAACGTACTGTTTTAAAAAAATGTTCAGCCGGAAAGTATGCACATACATAAAAGACAAACATGTTACTGATTCGTATCAAAACAATTTTCTAAGCATACTTTCATACTGATCGCAAGAATAATTACAGCTTGAGCGGTATTGGGTGCAGAGCAATATTGATTTTTATTTATTTGAATGTGTATCAGCAAAACGATTCTACTCAACAAACAACACGATGCAAAGTGTTTTCTTTTTGCCATAAATAGAAAAAAAAACAATTTCCAAAAAAAAAGGCAAAAACAAAACTTTTTTTTTGTCTGATATAACACACTTCAACTAAGTGTTATTCAGAAGTGCTAAGTGCACAAAGGGTTATTAATTTTTTTATTTTGTTTGCTTGCACGAAGCTCTGAAAGTCAAGTGTTAGAAAAACTGATCATTTTGCAAAAAAACATACATTTTGGTGCATTTGTCGAATCCTCTTATGTAGTTATTTTAAATGCAACCTTAATTAATAGAACATATTTTTAAAATATGTTATCAAATGCAACTAAGAATATTATTTGGTGCTTGTTTTGATTACAACTTTCGTTTTACGGTTATTTTCAAAGTCGTAGTGATTGTTCAAGTGAAAAAGTGATTTTTAAAGTTTAAAAGAGAATAAAAAAAGTATATCGACAAATATAATATAAATATTCTACATTTTGTTTTGGCTAAATTTGCGAAGAGAATGTATTATTGAATAAAATATGTCCCAGCTGCAAGTGCCCGCAAATATTGCCGAAATTTTGTTTTTTATAGTGACATGTTCTATGAAATTTGGTGAATCTTCTCTGCTTGGCTCGAAATGAAAGATAAATCTTATTGCATTGAAAATGTGTTATGCTTTGTAAAATCCGAAACTTGCGTGCAGCTAAATTACGATGATCTTAAAATTCAGATAAAGTTTTTAATAACTAGTATCATTTCAAAATAAGTGGCGCGCTTCTCATTGCTCGAAAGTGTTATTTCAGCAGAGACATAAGGTACTGTCTTGCTTAAAAGTTAAAGACCAATTAAAAAAAGTTGCATTTGTACAAAATAGAAATAAAATACACAAAAAGAAATCAAAATCAATTTAAAATTCACTTATTAAAAAACAGTTCACCTTTTATTGAAACATAGTCTATATCATTTATTTTTTTCAATTTGATTTGTGACAAAAAAAATTATTTATAAAAAAAACCCTGCGCATCCCCACTGTACTTTTAAAAAAATATCTCTTAGCCTTAAGATAGCTTTGAATACTTCTTGAAATTGCAAGGAATAAATTATGGATTATGTCCAAAATTAGGTTTTCCTTCAGTTCTTGAACTGTATTTGGCTTCCTTTTGCCAACTTTATCTTCCAGCACCTTCCAAACATTCTCTTTAATGTTTAGATCAGAACTGCAGGCAGGCCACTGGTATGTGGGCGAGCGTTATCCTGTTGGAAAATATCTCCCCTCAAAGGCGTTTTTTCCTCCATGAATGGTAGCAGATTATCACTTAAAATTTTCACATATTCTTAAAAGTGAGTTAACCGTTCCCGTCACAATATGCAAATTTGTTTTACCATACCAAGATAGGTCTCCATAGATAGTTACCTTACCAACTCCATACTGCAGTTGACCATTGACGCAATCCACATTAAATTCTTCGGATGCTTTCATCTGAAAACAAAACACGTTTCCAAACTCCGCTGTCCCATATCTTATGGTCTTTGCATGAGTTTACTCTGCGCTGAGCATGTTCCTTTGTCAGCAAGGGTTTCTGACAGCAGTTCTCTTTTTTAAGCCAACTTTGCAGAGCATTCTGTGTACATGGCCTGGGTGCAATTGAGTTCCTGTCCTCTGATTGAGGCGTTCATCTAGATCGCTGCTATTTTAGGAACGATCCTGTTTCACCAACCTATGTAAAACACGTTCAATTCTTAGAGTAAGTTTTGGTACTCTTCCAGATCGATGTTTATGGAACCAGTTTCGCTATGTCGTTTGATGGTACGCTGAACACATGTTTTGCTAATTTGTAATTTACTTGAAATTCTCTGTGTTATTCTAGCTTCATGTAAAGCAATCACCTAAAACTTGACTAATAGGGCCTATTCTAACTTAATTCTCAGTAAAACTAAAACCAAACTAAACCTAAACCAAAAAATATGAAACCATCCACAAAGTTTCATTTGGAACAAATTTTTTCCCCATTTTGTAAATAATATTCAAAATTTTAAGATCAACTTAAGCAAGAATATCACAAGTAAAATTTCACAGAAAAAAAAACAATTGCAAAAAAAAAAATAACTGTTATCTTTTATGCGAGAGCAAAATAAAGTGAGAGAGCAAAAGAATGCATGGCATTTTAAGAATATTAGTGATGATAGATTAATTAAGTCATTTAAGACGCGCAAGGTTTTTTTAAGTTTTATTAAAAATTTCTAAGAAGTACCCTAAATGAAAACTTTGAAGCAGTAATACTTTAACAAATATTCTTCCAGTCACTAAGTGTAGTAAATTCATTTCACTAAAATTTCCCTGTGTTTTTATTTTGATCGGGAGAATTTTGAACTTAATTCTTCTCTAAATGGTCTTAAATTTTTACGCAAGACTGTATTTACAAACACTTTTTGTTTTTCTTTTATGTACGATGCAGAAATATAATAAAGATTTTTATAAAAAATTTTTAAGAAACAAAACTTGTAAACTAGATTTTTAATTGATTGTTTGTGGTTATTTTATATGTACGATGTGGGATTTAAACAACAAAAAGGAAAATTGATAATCAAGATTTTGAAAAAGAAAAATAAAGAGTTTGAAAAAAATAAATTTTGACAACTAATGAGTTTATAAGGGGGAAATACATTTTTATAATTAAAATTTGGGTATTTTAATATGAATTTTTAAGAAAATCTAATAAAATTTTAATAAAACGAAAAATGCGGCAATTCGTAATGTTAAACAGAGGAAACAGATTTTTTAAAATTTAAACTTTAGTTTTTTTTTAAAGAATGACTGAATTGATTATAGTATTCTATATGTATGATGTGGGATTAAAACAAATATAAATTATAAGAAAGAGCTTAAAAAAAGAAAAAAATTAATTTTGAGAAATAAATTGCTTAAAAAAAAAAATACATTTTTACAAATAAATAGGAAAATATGATAATTAAGGATTTTAAAAAAAGGGACACGTCCCTTTTTTAGCTTTGTTTTCTGTCGAATTTTTCATTTTATTAAAATTTCATTAAAATTTATTAAAAGTCATTTTATTAAGATTGCATAAAATTTTATTAAAATCTCTAAAATTTAAATATAAATCTTTATTGTAATATTTTCCACTCTATTTATCAAAAATTGTTTTATCTCTTTAATAGCTTTATTTGGGGCTTGACGAGGTGGTAAATGGGTGGGTTGGGGATGAGGTTGTTTGAGTCTCAATGTACATTTTAATCAAAAATTGTTTCATTAGCCCAAAAGACGACATTGTACCAAATTTCATTGAAATATATGGACGTTTTTCTTTTTCCCAGTTTGTTTTTGTATGGGAGTGGGGGGTTATAGTGGTCCGATGTGTACAATTTTTTGTTATTTCTTAATAAGACAAAATAATGACTCTGTACCAAATTATATCAAAATCCGTCAATGTTTTTTTATTTTTGGCACAAGAGTGTATGAAATTAAAACACTGTGCGATGTTTCATTCGAGATTGCGTCACGAACTAAAGCAACAAGCATAAAAACGTCAGCAGCAACTGAAGCATCAATGATTTTCTCATACAAAAATGAGAATTTTTCTTCATTTCTTTTGCTATCTTGTGGCTTTAATAATTTGGATCACATTTAATTTGAAAATTATTGTAATTCCTTACACAATGATTTTTTTTTCACTACTAAAGAAGTGACAAATGTGACAGATATTCCTTTTATTGACAATATAACTGATATTTTGGCATACATTTTGTCTTTGTACGATGAATATTAAAGAGATCTCTTAAAAAAAAAGAAATCCAAAAGAAATTGTATTTTTTAAAAAGATCCCTTAAATTAAATTTTGTATTGATTACATGTTTCAACACATATGTACATATATTGTGTATGAGGGAAACACCATTTCCGTCACCACAGACGACTCTTCTAAGCGCTATCTCATTTGCATACATACTTGTATTTTGACTCAAGTGCGTGTTGAAATTATCAAAATAGTTTAATTTTCTTATCTCTACATATTCTTGGCTTTAATATATAGCCTTGAACGTTTGTAGCATAGCTGTATTTAGCTACTGATTCAAATAATTGTGTTAAGCTGTTGACACAACTTTAGTCTTACAATAAATGATTGTCTTTTTATTTTTTATTAATTGTAAGTTATTTGGGTGTAAGGAAGTAATTACATCTCTTACCCCACCAGTGATCCGCTCCAGAGGAGGCTTTGAAAACTTTACAAGTAGCCGTCAGTTTTATTCTTCTCTGTCTCTTCTGAACAAATCTCAATTTATAATTCTTTTAATGTGCGCTTCAGCTACAAAACCAAGAACAACTCAATATTACAGCCGCATATTTCAAGGACTTTTATAAATGGCGGAAATGTTTTGTGGCTCGTTTTGGCTTATTGCTATTGCTTTCTAGAATCAGCCAACGCTTTCTTGACACATTCCAAAGTTATGAATACTGTATGAGAAAATCAGCGAAAGGGAAATGCATTCGATAATCAAGCAGCATAAAGCCAGAGTTTATATATAACAGAGCAGAATACGGAAAATAGCTACCAAAAATAAAAATAAAATATGACCCAACTTTGCTACCTAGATGACCGCATTTAAAGCTGGATGGTATTAAATCATTGAAAACCATAAGCAAGGTGAGAAATAATCCAAGGTAAGCATTAAGCAAAAAAGTTTTTGCAGAATTGTCAGAAAACTTTATACGGTTGAGAAAGTAAAATAACAAAAAAAAAAGGAGAAAAAAAACTGCAAGCTTTCACTTTATTTAACTTAAACAGTCGAGAAAGGAATATATTTGAATAACCCAAAAAAATAAAAAGCAGTTATACAAAAAAATGTTAAATAAAGAAAAGTTTCTGTGAATTCTGTTTAAATGTGGCAAGGTTGAACTATATTTTCAGCCCTTTTTATTACATTTTGTATTAGTTCAGTCAATATTCAGAGTGGCGGCCGTAGTGCAGTGGTTAGAGTGTGTGGCCCATACGCCAGAAAACCCTGGTTCAAATCCCACCTGACACAGAAAGTTTCTTCAATTTAATTCATTTTTCTGTTCGGCCGTCATCTCTCTGCAGACCGTGGCAAACCTTAGAGAGTAAAAACTGCAATGAAAAGCTTTTTGAGAATATAAGTCGTTCGGAGTCGGCATAAAACTTGTAGGCTCAGTTCTCGATCATTTGTGTTCAAACATTTCACAATCACGCACAACACAATTGATCATAAGAAGCTCGGTCAAAGTCCTTTCAAGGGCTGAAACAGCCATTTGGTTTTTTATCAGTCAATATTGGACAAGTAGCAAAAAATATGAAAGAAGTGGGTCAAAGTTCGGGAAATCAGCAAAAAAAAATGTTGTTGTTTTTTACCGCATGTGCCTTAATCGATAGCTTTTTAAGGTAAAAATTAGCTTGATATGAGGCTTAACTCAGAAACTCAGCACTGTTTTATGAATTTAGGACATAGAAAAATTAGTAGTTCAGAAACAGTAGTAACCACAGTTTTAAAAACTTTAATTACTATTGAGACAACAAAAGAAGGAAATCGCAGCCATCGTGGTAAGCAGTCGAGGTACGTTTTAACAATTTTAATTTAAGCAGTATTAATTGGTCTTATTGTAATGAGCTCTCATGCATGGTCCCAAATGCGTCGAGCAATAGCTTAGAAATTGATTTTTTGGACTCTATGTACTCACTGGGATTAATTCAAATTAATTCTGTGAGTAATGGCTTGAATAGAATTCTCGACCTTATTTTTACAGATAGTGAGCTTATCGCATTTTGTGCGGAATCTGATTTTCTTCTCTCTAATAATAGTTTTCACCATAAAGCTTTTCTTATTGAACTGGATATAGCAATCATAAACTTGTCTGCTGTAGAAGAAGATGATTTTGTTTTTGATTTTAAAAAGGCTAACTACTCAGCTATGTCTGACTTTTTATTGAGCGTGGACTGGTGTACGGAGTTTATTGAAAATTTGTCGGATAATTATTCATTTTTTATCAATGTGATTAATGAAGCATTTGCAAAATTTATTCCCATTAGAAAGCTAAGAAAAAATTCTAAGCCCGAATGGTTCAACAAGGGCCTATCGAAATTAAAAAATCGTATGAATAAACTTTTCAAAAAAAGTAAATTAAATCCTTCTTTGCGCCAAAACTTTTTAGAAGCTCGCAAAGAATACGAATTATTAAAAGATTCGCTACATAAATCGTATCTTCATAAATTAGAATTCAATATTAAAGAAAATCCAAAAAACTTTTGGTCTTATTTAAATAAGAAAAGGAATACGAAAGGTTTCCCAAAAAACATGTTTTTTGAGCAAAAAACATCTAATAGTACGGAAGATATAGCAAATCTTTTTGCTGATTACTTCCAATCGAATTTTCTGTCTAATTGCAACAGTGACGTAAATGACTATTCTCTCTATAATGGCAATCCAATTACTGATATGGGATCATTAGTTCTCTCAGAGGATGACGTCTTTGTTGAGTTGTCCGCTTTGAATATTAACAAAGGAATTGGGCCCGATAATATTCCACCAATATTCTTAAAAATGTGTGCACCTGCTTTAGTTCAGCCGCTAACACTTCTTTATAATCAGTCATTAATGACTGGTCAGTTTTTAGATATCTGGAAAGAATCCATCATTGTTCCCATACATAAGTCTGGTTCTAGGCAAAATATTGCAAATTATAGACCAATATCTAAGTTGCCTTTAATCCCAAAAATATTTGAAGCTGTTGTTAAAAAACACATTTTTGCTGGCATTAGAAATTCTATATCTGAATTTCAACATGGTTTTGTAATTGGAAAGTCTACATCCACAAACCTAACGTTGTTTTCTCATTATATCAAAAATGAAATCGAAAAAGGCAAACAAGTCGACGTAATCTTTACTGATTTCGCCAAAGCCTTCGATAGAGTTCAGCACTCTATTCTTATTAATAAATTAGCCTTAATGGGGTTTCATTCTGCATTGCTATCTTGGTTGAGAAATTACCTTAATGGCCGATCTCAGGTTGTTCGAATAGGAAACTACTGCTCTAAAGTTATTGCCAACAACTCTGGTGTGCCGCAAGGAAGCCACCTTGGACCACTATTGTTTATCTTATTTATTAATGATCTTCCTAATTACCTGCGCTACTCTCAATGCTTAATGTACGCGGATGATGTTAAATTGTTCAACTCAGGTTCCTCATATTCCGACCATTTGCTCCTTCAAGAGGACCTCAATAACATGAACAGATGGTGTTCAATAAATAAACTTTATCTGAATGTCAATAAATGCAATGTCATGTCTTTTTTATGAAGAAAACACCAATTTTACTTGATTATTCTATCACTGACAGGTGTCTACAACGTGTAGGTTCTAAATCAGATCTTGGAGTTTGGTTTGATAGAAAAATTACTTCTCCCTCCATTATGACCATATCATTACCAAAGCTAATGCTATGATGGGTTTTATAAGACGTCATTCAACTGAATTTAATGATCCTTATACTCTCAAAACGTTATTTATATCATTAGTAACATCTGTTTGTGAATATGGATGTGTGGTATGGGATCCACACCATGAGACAGATTGTATGCGTTTGGAAAAAGTTCAAAAACGCTTTACTCGTTTTATTATTTTTAAACTGAACTGGGGTTTTATGCCAACCTACTTGTCGAGATGTGCTCTTCTCGGTCTGAATAGTTTAGCCACCAGGCGAACATTTTTTCTTATCGTTTTTGTTCGTGATTTATTGATGTCACATATAGACTGTGCGCCACTTCTCGCTCTAATTAATATATATGCACCTGAGAGATATTTTAGACCAAGAGAACTTCTATACATCCCATATCATAGAACAAACTATGGCAGAAGTGATCCAATTATTAATATGTGCTCAGCATTCAACTCAATAAGTGCTCGAATCGATTTCACACAGAACAGAAATGTGTTCAGACATAATATTTTAGATCTCATTAATACATAATTTTCTAGCATAATAGAGATAAATTAATTTGAAATAAAAAATTTTTTTTTTTTTTTTACTTTTAGCACTAATTTATATATGTACTTTTTATATTACATTGTAGAATTTGTCATATTGTATCCCTGAACTGTAAAACGATTGTTGATAGTTTAGTTTAAATAAATAAATAAATAAATAAATAAACAATAAAATTGCACCAGCAAGGAAATCAATCAAGCTTTAAGCTCAGGACCAAGAAAGTAAATCATCATTCTAGTTCCTTCCCTGTAATCTGGTTTTGTTGGCCAAAGTTGTGTTTTTTCATGATTGCCATCTCTCTTTCAATGCCTCCTTTTTAAAGCTCTCTACAGAACCTCCTATAAATTTTTTAAGCTCTTTAATCCTATTTTTAAAATACTCTATTTTGATTTTAGTCGATTTTAAGATGATCATAATTCTGTAACTAGGCTTCGGACAGAACCAAAATTTTGCACACAACTCAGAGTTTTATAGATGTGTAACATACCATAGATGTGTAGGATAACATTTTTTGAGTTGTCCACTTCCCGTGGAATTACCTTTAAGAAAAACCCATAAGATCTAGATAGCTTGCAGAAATATGTCTCTTTTAAAAACTGTCAAAAACAGTACTAAGAACTAATTTTCATTAATAAAAAAAAGGCAAAACAAAATATTAATAAATATTCAAACATCACCATTACGAACAACAATAGTCAAATATTTCGAATGAAATTCTTAAGCAAAACACTGACTGCCAGCTACTACAAAGCGATTACTTTTGTTACTAACTTAAGTTGTGGAAGTAGTAACTGTAGCGCGAAATGCTTTTTTATAGGTATTTTGTTGCTGTTGTTGTGGTTGCTATATTCGTTGCTTTACTACTGCTTTATCACTTCTTCTTAGTTATATTAAGTTGCTTAATGGTTAAAACTTTTCTAAGCTTGGCAAGAACTTCAACTGATTTAACTTCTTTTCGCACACGCAGAACACACACCCACACACGCAACCACAACTACACAAGAAAATAAACTTTATATCCTATGTATCCTTAGCTAAGATGTTGCTGTCTTGATTGCTGTTGGTATTATTTTGTTGTTGCTCTTCTCCCGCTATAGCCGCTAGAGTTGTTGCAGTTTATTTTATTGTCTTATCTTTTTGGTTGCTTTTGTGAATGATAACATTAAACAAGCAAAAGGTGGAAACAAAAGAATATCCCTTTCTTTGATTGTGTCGAGTGCTTAGTTGTACGCACACACACGCATATACACAGTTACATATGCGCGCATACAAAGTTGTACTGGCAACTTATAGATTTATTACCTAAAGCAGCGGAATAAGTTTTCCATGATAAACTAACGCATGTACACACAAACAAACACACACACACACACACACACACATAACATAAATATACCATGCACACAAACCACAAAAGTAACCAATGCATACAATAACAATAATATAATCAGCTAAGTTATCACTTAACCACAATGCAATGCAAGGACAGCTTCCTGTGCAGGGCTGTAGCTAAAGATTGGCAGGCAATGGGGCGGATGTAGTTAATGCTTGGGGGCTATTTGTGTGAGTATGAGTTGGAAAACGGGCAGCTGCATGGTACTGTCTTTAGTCATGCCTTGTGTTGGCTTCAAGCAATAATGCTACAAGAAATGGGTTTGTTTGATTAGCCAAATGTAAGCAAATTAAAGGCGTTATTTTTTCTCTTCCTCTACTTTCTTTTTTTACCACTGCTTGATATGTATTTATTTATTTTTGAAATGTACAAGTTTTGTTGCTGTTGGGCGTCAGATAAGCTCAATGATGTATGGAGATGACTCTCATCGCCCGGATATTATATGATTGTGCGTAGGATAATACCATGAAAATGTTGCCTATTTCTTATATTTGTGTTTATTTGTAAACCCAATTTCGGTATGAATGTCTTAATGTATGCGCTTTAGGTACGTAATTCTGAATCATTATGTATTTAATATAATTACTTAAGTACATAATTGAAGTTCTGCTATCTAACTCAGATACATCTACAGCAAGCAAGAATGATAAAAGGAATTTAGCTAGAATTTCACGAAGAAGAAAGCATTGTGTCAGAGCATAAAAAGGCACATTTTATATTTAGGGAGAATAGTAGGCATGCAAAGTAAGTTCTTGAAATCCAAGAACAGAAAATAATATTAATTTGTATGTATATAAAACAGGGTTTGCTTAAAAATAATCAACTTGTATGTCAAGAATATTCGTTAATAATGTGCTGAGAGCACGAGTACACGAATAGACAACTGTCCCCATAAGCATTCCTTTTACCCCGTATTTGAACTAGTTCCATAATAAATATTTTCAAAGTGATCGCTTTTAGTATGGCCTAAAAGTGATTTTTTTTGGGCAATTTTTAAGTTCTAACATTGCCTTTCCAAACAAAATTCCATAGCTGATGGTGTTCCTTTATTTGTTCTTTATAAAATTATAATTTTTCAATTACTTTTTTCATTATGATTCAATAATTTTCTTCTCTACAGTTAAGATATTCGCATGCGGAAGCTAAATAAAATCTAATAGTACTAATAGTCACCAAATAGTACTAATAGAACTAAAACTAATATAAACTAAATCAAAGCACGTTTTGAGCTTATATACTATTAACATTTCAACATGTTAAGAAAAAAAAAATGTTTCTAATTTTATTAGTTATACAAAACGACGCCAAAAATCTGAATAGGTTTAATAGTCATTCTGACATAAATGGAGGATTCTTAATAAGGTGGCGTACTCAGATTTTTGCTACCAGGCACAGTACTTCGTCCCATAGACAAAAGTGCAAAAATTTGTTGATTCCAAATAAAGAAATATTGGTATTATTTAAAAGGTAAAACGTCTACTAAAATGTATCAAGAACAATTTTTTAAAAATTTATATGTGCAACCTCTAGAGCTTTCAAAAAGTTGCAATATTAAGTTTATCAACTTTTATTTATATTAAGATACAATTATGTTTTTGATACAAGGTTTGTTGTATTATATTCTAAAAGCTTGAAATGTCATTTCTTAGAATCAACGTAAGCCTTCTCCAATCGGATACACCAAGTGCGGTTAGGGCTTCCTCAGCCTGGTCCATCCATCGGAGGCATGGTCTCCCTCGTCGTCGTTGACCAGCGACCCTCGCCTCGAGCACCTTTTTCGCTGGAGCTTCGTCGTCCATACGATGGACATGACCCAGCCAGCGTAGTCGCTGCACAGTTAAACGCCGAACTACGTCAATGCCTTCGTAGAGCTCATACAGCTCGTGGGTCATTCGGATGCGATATTTATCGCCGACTCGAACCGGACCTAAGATCTTGCGAAGAACTTTTTTCTCGAACACCCCAGAGCGGCTGCGTCAGTTTACGAAACTACCCATACCTCAGCGCCATAAAGCAGCACAGGTAGAACGAGCGTCTTGTAGAGTGTTAGTTTTGTCGAACGAGAGAGGGCTCTGGAACTTAGTTGCTTACTGAGCCCGTAGTAGCACCCATTAGCAATTATTGTTATTCGCTTTATCTCCAGGCTGATTTCGTTGTTGGTAATTATGGCGGTGCCAAGGTATACGAACTCCTTGACTACTTCAAAATTACAGATGCCGGATGAAACGTGGGAGTTTAAACGCCGCGCTCCCTTGTTTGTAGACAGCATATATTTTGTTTTGCCCTCATTTATCGTCAAACCCACTTTGGCTGATTCCTTTTCGATAGCGGTGAAAGCAGCGGTAACATCTCTCTTGGTTCTGCCGACAATATCAATATCATCAGCGTACGCAAGGAGCTGGACGCCTTTGTAGAAAATGGTGCCATTACGATGCCCACCGGCCCTTCGTACGATCCCCTCCATGATGATGGAGCTGCGTGTGTTGCTCAACGTCATTCTGCAAAGTCTAATCAACTTTTCAGGTATACCGAACTCAGACATTGTTGCGTATAGGCAATCCCTTCTCTGGCTATCAAAGGCAGCTTTAAAATCGACAAAGAGATGGTGTGTGTGAATTTGATTTTCGTGGGTTTTCTCCAGGATTTGTCGTAGCGTGAAAATCTGTTCTATGGTGGTTTTTCCAGGTCGAAAGCCACACTGATAAGGTCCAGTCGGTGTTTTTATAATCGGCTTTAATATTTCACACAGTACGCTTGAGAGAACCTTATATGCGATGGAAATAAGATTGATACCTCTATATCTGGCGCAGATTGTAGGATCTTTTTGCTTAAGTATAGGGCACAGATGAATTCCAGCATTAATAAGTACGCCTGCCTTGTAGGTCTCAGTACTTGGGTCTATAGACCGAGGGTATAGTTCATGGAAAGGACGACCAGCACTTATGTGTTCACCTCATCACGGACCCGTTTGTGGCATGCTGTGCACAAACACACGGTCATCCGGCAAGGCTAGCACGAACTGGAGGCCTTTTCACAAACAATAAGCATCACCCAGTGCCCTACCATTGAAAGCACTACGACTCCAACATATCAAACAATTGTATAACCAAAGAACCGCAATGGTTCCAATAGCAGTACCAGTTTTACTACCAGCAGTGACGTACCGTCATTGTCATCTGCTGGTTGAGACGAGACCTATTCAATCTCTTGCATACTAAGCAGGTATGCCAGCCCGGTCGTACTACTGCGCGACCCCGCCGGTCAATCTAGACCTGGGTAGCGTATACACAACCACAGCCAGCACGAGTCTCCCCGAAGGGCCAACCCATGATAATCACCTGGGCAACTCGATCCCGTCAAAGAAGATCCACAACATCCCAGCAAGGAAACAAAAAACTCATATGAGTTTTTGTATTTGGCCGTGCTCAATTAGAGCACTTAATTGTAATTGACTAGAATTGAATAGATAGGGTCGTCCTCTTTGACGAGTATGACGATCCCCGTGCTAACAAAGTTTTAGGTCTATTGCTATACCTTCGCAGGCTTGTTTCATATCGATATACCGAATAAAACCTGCTACCAAGATGGGCGCCAACCCGAGCTCTTGGTTGGCTCTAAACTTTTACGGTATGGGACGTATCCCATTACCAACCCTTCTTGTTAACCTGGCTTGGGACAGGCAGGTTTGTGTCCGAAGACCCTCCCCTGGCGGAGTTGTATAGGGCACAATAGATTTGTTGTGTTTTACGTTGACACCTGCCGTGAAGGCTTAATTCAACGTTGTTCCATATCAATTGGGACCGATACAAAGCGTCGGTCAGCGCCCCTTTGAGGATTCAAAGGTACCAAATTAGATCCATGTTGTGATGACACTTCGCAACACTTGTTGAGGGTGGAGGTCTATCTAAAACCTCTTCCATACTAGGGGTATGGCGCCCGGTTTGAGAGTGCAAGCCACACCGAGCTAGATAGCTCTGCCCGCGATATGGGTAGTAAACCACAGCCACCACGAAGACTCCCCGAAGGACCAGCCCAATCCAGTCAGCCCAGTATATGCCAGCAGAAGCCAGACATACACCGGGGGCCGCTGACTGCCCGTGGTACCAGTTTTAAAGTCCTTGGTCAGACCTCGTAGCTTACACGCCAGCTACTCCCAGTTTTAGCCCATCACAGCTCTGGACTAGTCACCAATCTGTATAGGGCACAGTACGCTGAGGTTTAAATTGTCGGGCATGCTTTCTGCTAGCCATATTTTGCTGATGAGCTGATGCATGCGCCTTATCAATTCATCGCCGCCGGTTTTAAACAATTAAGCTCACAGGCCATCAGCACCCGCTGCTTTATTGTTTTTGAGTCGTTGCATAGCAACTCAATCCTCTACATTGCTGGGTGGTGGTACTTCTACTCCGTCATCGTTGATTGGTGGCAGTGAACTCCGCTCTCCATGGGCGGCATTGGTGAAATCGTCACCTGTAAGTAAATTGGCGAAGTGCTGTCTCCACAATCTCAGCACACACTGTGTATCCGTATTCAGATCTCCATATTCGTCTCTACAAGTGGATAGTCCGGGCTTGAAACCTTGGGTTAGAAGCTTAACCTGCTGATAGAATTTTCGTGCATCCTTCTTGCCCTGGTATGCCTCTAGTTCCTCACGCTCACGCTTTTCCTTTTCTCTTTTCTTGCGTCTGAAAAGGCGCCTATCTTTCTTTCTCTTTTCGCGGTAGTTTTCTACATATTTAAATACATATAAAATTAAATTACAGTTTTTAATGTTTCTAATACATTAGAGGTCACATATAGCACAAATTTATATGTTTAAGTCAAGCTTTTAACGAGCAGAAAATTATATGTGCTATTAATATATATATATAATTATATATTAATATTCGCCACTCTTCGTCTAAAGATCAGCCTCTTCAATAAAAGTTGGAAAAGCAGCCATTGACTTGGGGCTAACCTTTTAGGATTAATTCTACTAATTTTGCTCTAGTCTCTACAAATTTAACATTTTCAATTTTCTTATTAAACTTTTTAATTTTTTCACTTTCTTATATGAATGGCTGATTTTTTTAATGTATAATACCATTAAGATGAGATTTGGTAATTTCATGCCTAACCAAGTGAGAATGATTGTTGGTTAATATTTGGTCACAATGCTTTCAGTGTGGCTTAATGATTTTGTTTGGGCGTATTTTTTAATTAAGCCAGTTGAATTCGGTTAGAATATATTGCGGTTTTTCTTACTTGTTGATGATTCTTCGTCACCAAATTGATTAAATGTTTTCTTTGAAGAATTGAGGGAATCAATTGCAGAAAGTTTTCTTGTTAATCCCAAGTTTGGTTTTTTATTGATGCTGCAGAAGAAATGACTGCACTTGTGAATGAATTGCAATTTGTTTCCTTCTACACCGTTTTTATGAATATATTATTATAGATTTGATGCACAATGGGCTAGATACTACGAACTTAGCTAACATACCTTTTCATATTTTTTCTTAGAGCAAATGGTTAAAGAAGAAAGGAAAGAATTTTGCAGTCAATTTCAATGAAGTAGCCGTTTTACTGTTAAAAAGCTGAACTCGTCACTTTCATAACGAGTGATAAGAAGAACAAGAAAATTGTACGAACACAGTGATCGACAAAAAAGAGGCGTTTAGTGAAAATTATTTTTAAGCAGTAATGCTGTGTACACATTAGGCCGTTTTCAGCTATTTAGAAATATTAGTAATTTTTGCATTTGGGGAGTATAGTAGTACTCACTCAATAGGAGTTAAATACTACAATCGTAGTACTTTCGGCACGGACATATAATTGCCAGCGAAATTTTGCCATTTTAACTCTCCACACATGGTTGTGAACTTGGCTACACTGAACAAATGTTTTCCTTCAACAACGTACTACTTAGCGAAAAAAATTCCGCTGCCTGTTTGCTGTCAAAATACTCAATGTACTTCTTATGGGAATTTTGTTTTAAATTTTGCAGCATATTGAGCTTATGCAAAAAAAAAACATGCACCAAAAACAACACTAACGCATTCACATCAACAAAAAAAAAAAAAAAAAAATAGTTTACGTCATTTACGTTGTTTTGTTATTCTTGTTGTTTGTTGTGATCTGCATAAATAAAGTACAACGTAGCTTCAGTTGTACTTTATATTGTACTTAGTATTAAATATACAAGTGTTTGCAACAAGTAGTTTTAGATCGGTGGATGGTGTATAGAACTCTGAACTGAGCACGTTTGGGTTCGATTCCCACCGCGTGTAATAAAATATTTTTAATATTTAATATTACATATTCTTGTTATGATGAACATAGACAAAATAAAAAACTTAATTTCTAAGAAAACCGCTTTTGGAAAAAAGGGTCGATTTGAAATTTCACTCAAACAAATCACAAATCGAGGCGTGAGAAAAAAAAATCAAACCAACAAATAAAAAAAAAAAACAAAATAAAGTGTGTATCATTGAAAAAAATTTCAGAATGATTTGAAAAAATTTTAATAAGGTTTAAAGATAATTACATTATAAGAGATTATTTCCAACATGGATAAGGAAATTACTAGAATTAAGTTTTTTCAGTAACAATGTATTATAGAAATGCTATTTTTTCACGTTTTCTAAGAAATTTTCAAAACTAAGCAACAGCACCAAACTGTGCTCTACTGCAAGATAGCTGTGATAAACATTAATTTATCAAGTTCAAAATTAAAACATTAAATGCATTATCGTCAAAGATTCATACTATAAACTTTAGAATTATTATGATTTTTGGCATAGCCACATAATAGAATTTTTTAAAATTATGCCTTTTTTTCCGCCCATAGCAAAGGCCAATCAATTAGCGCAATTAGAGCAAAATGTGTCGTTCTAAGTTATTGTTGTTGATATTGATTATGGTATTATTGATATTGTTGTTGTTGTTTGAGGTAGTTTTAAATGGAATTTCTCAATTAGCGAACCACAACCAACATACACATAAATGAAGTCTTTATTGCTAAATGTTTGTTAATAATTATCAATTATTATGGAATATTTTGCATTCAAATGGTGGCCGCACACATAGAATGATCCTTAAAATGCGCGCTTACCGCACAAGAATACACATGTATGAATGCAATTACAAACATACTTTATATGAAATTCATACATATCTATACGTAAATTTACGTACATTCCTAAGCACGTACCTTAGTTTGAATTTGTAATAAATTGTTATATTATATGTTGTTGCACGTACGCGTCGTACTCATTCCTCGGCTAGCCACTATATGTTTGCATTTTGTTAGTATGTGTGTATACATGTGTTATACGATATACAAATATTTATTTGTTAACTTTGTCTCTTATGCATCATCAGTCACTCTAACGCATTGCTGTTGTTGTAGAAGCAGTTTTATTGTTGTTGTTGTTACGGTAGTTTGTCTCCAACCTGCTCAGCATCACGTTATACTGACATTTAGTAACAAAACCTATGACCACATCTATACGCTAACAGGCGCACACACACAAACTCACACTTGCACTTGCAATTACAAGTGCACCGACACAACTAACTAAACATATCTACGCCTAGTTTCGATTTCTCTTAAGTTTGTATGTGAATCTCAACATTTTCGTACACATAAATGACACATGCATAAAGATTTTATGACAGTGTTTATTGAAAATTATTTCTTCCTCATGTTCACAGTGGTCAAAGATATCGTTATAATTTAAAAACCGTGTCATTAAAAAAAAAATATGTCGTCGCTCACTTGTACAACGGCCCTAATTGACATTTTTTCGAAATCCACTTTTTTACATTTTCTTGAAGACCATACACTTTTGAAATATTCTGATAACTAGTCTCTGCAGGACTCCAATGCCGATAACCCATTTTTGAAGCTATTTAAAACGTGTTTTTAATATAACTATTTAATATAGGTGCAACACCTGAACAAAAAAAAAAAAAAAGTTCCAAGTTGTAATTTCGAAAAGTTGTTTCAAATTTTAAGACTGTTACTTCAACAGTTCCGACTGTAATTTTAAAACAACAAATATCACCGTTACCCCAACTGTTAAGACTGTTACTTCAACATCATAGTTTGCTGTTGCAAAACCAACAAACAAGACTGTTGTTATTAAGTCCGAACTGTTGCATTAACACTTTCAACCGTGGGGTAGGATTTGACGTCCAAAACTGTTGTGTCAACCTACTTTTTCGTTAAATGAACAGTCTGTTTTTTTTCTGACTGTGGCTTGCCACAAAATATACCTAAACATTAATTCTCTTTAGACAGCTTTGATTCGTACTGACTATTATTGCTTAATTAAAAGAGCGTGAAGCTCCAAATTAAAACTCAAATTTAGCAAAGTTGTATATTGAATTTGAGCCAAACCGCTATGATCCAGAAATCGGATTTGGTGGCATAAACCTTATTTTTGAACTTTACAATAAAAGAAAACAATGTGACTTTACAAGCATATTTTCCTTGTTCCGAAAAATATCTTTTATCATACCACACGGCAATCCTCCACATTTGTCATTTCAGAGAAGTTGTTGTTTTGAGTTTTCTGCATTATGACGCTTTTTATTGAAAAAAGTTCATGAAATTTTTGGTGCAAAGTTATTTATTATTTGTATAAAGCTTAACGTAAAAACTATTCCGATAAGTGTTGAAGCTGTGTTACTTAAAATGTTGTAATTTTTTTTTGTTATAGTTTTGTTGTTTTTGAGAAATAATCTTTCGAATGTGTAAAGTTTTTTTTGCAAATTTTAGAAATCCTTTCCATTGTTGGGATCCGCCCTGTGAGGATACCCGTAGGTCTTTCGTCGTGACCTAACAATACTACCTGATTTAACACTTGAGGAGTCCTCTCCCCAGTCGAGAAGAACGCATTAGCCTACAATTTCCCTAGTTAAAAAAAAGGTTACCTTATATTTAACCGGCAGGGCAGCTGCGGAATAAATAGGCAGCTGTGAGATTGCCAGAAGATTTTGGGTGTGTATTATAATGGCTCACTAGTCGACTGTATACTTACTGTAGTCAGTACTAGATCCCCTCTGGTCCACTTTAAAGAAAGGAAAGAATACTTGCTGGTGTCTGCTCAGATATTAACATACTAATCTCTTTATTTAGCAGAGACCAGATATTTATAACATATCTGGGCTCGCTTTTCCTTATTTTTTTTTACATACTTATATCTAGCTTTTTTTGTACTTTAAATTTAAATATGACTCCAGTTGAAATTGAAAAAACAATTACTAATAGAGATTACAAGTTCGTTGATTATGAGTCTCTGTTTAGTGACTTGTCTATAATAAATTGGATGGAATGCTGATTGTTTAGCTTCGTTAATGAGAAACTTCGGTTTTTTATGAATAAAATTTGTGAACTTTTGGAATTACATATTCCATAAATCACTCGTCAAGTAACAAACACTACTTGCCCCTGGCTTACACATAATGTTAAACTAGCCCTTAAAAAACGTAATAAGGATTATAAACGGTGGGAAAGAAACCCAGCAACTTCAAATTGGGAGCAGCACAAAAGATCAAGAAACCTAGCTAATTCTATAGTAAAATCAGAAAAACACATATTTTTCATGTCCAAGTTAAGTTCGGCACAATCATCCAAAAAGATTTGGAACAATTTAAAGCAAACAGGCGTATGCAATTTGAAATCCAACGAATGCCAGGTTGAATCTAATATTTTAAACGAACACCTTATTTCAAACTCTACGTCTTCTGGTAATGTGTCTGCCTTTAACACGGGACTTGTGATTTCTGAATCTCCTTTTAATTTTGAGTCTGTTGCTGTCGACGAGTGTGAGGTTGCACGATGTATTAATAAGATCAAAGCCAACGCAGTGGGTGAAGATGGAATACCCATTAAATTTATTAAGCTCATTTTGCCGCACATCCTCAGCCCGCTTACCCACATATTTAATCATTGCTTCACAAGTTCGTGTTTCCCTGATGCTTGGAAGGCAGCGACAATCATTCCAATAGCGAACAAATCAAATCCTCGTGATCCGTCTGATTATCGTCCTGTTAGTTTGTTAACATCTTTGTCAAAAGTATTTGTATCTCTCATGGCCGCGCAAATCTCAGAACACATTTAAAGATTTGATCTTTTGTCTCCACTTCAATCAGTGGAGTATTGGAGTATTGGAGTAGTGAAATAATAGCTGCTCTACTGCTATTACTAAGATTTTAGATGACATCAGAGTATCATTTGATGTGGGATGCATAAGCCTTCTTTGTCTCTTTTTGACTTTTCGAAGGCATTCGATTCCGTTGATCATTCAATACTGTGTCGTAAATTAAATGTTAATTTTGGTTTTTCTAGCATGTCGGTCCGTTTGTTATATAATTACCTAGTTGGTAGGTCTCAAAGGGTTAGGGTGGGAAATAGTCTTTCCGTTTTCCGTTGATTATCCTGTGGGGTGTCTCAAGGCTCAGTACTTGATCCGCTTATATTTTTTATGTTCATAAATGATATTTTTGGCAAATGCCGTTATGTCACTATGCATGCATATGCTGACGATCTTCAATTATATTTGTCCAGCCTTATTGGTTTTGTTGATAATTTATCTTTAAGATTGAATGAGGATTTGAGCGAAATTTCTAAATGGGCTACAGCTAACAAACTTAATCTTAATCCACTTAAGTCATACGTTTTGCCGATTGTCAAAACCAGATATTCTATGTCTAATATACCAATGATTTATTTAAATGGCGTTGAGCTAAACTTCGTTGTTAAAGTAAAAAATATTGGTTACCACATCAACTCTTCACTTTCTTGTGAAGATCATGCTAATTCTGTTGTGTGTAAAGTTTACTATGTCCTACGGAACCTGAGGTGGACTGCATCATTTGTTCCTCTCGATGCAGCTTATAATGCCTATCATAACGTGCTCAGAAGTTGTGTATAGTAAACTTGATTCCAGGTCCAAACTTAAGTTGCAACATGCATTTAATAACGCTGTCAGATATGTTGATGGCCTCAGAAAATTTGACCGCATCAGTTACGTGAGCAATCAAATTTTTGGTTGCAATATTTTCAACTATTTGGATGCCAGGAACTGCATATTTTTACAAAATTTGATTTATACAAAAACTCCAAAATACTTGTTTGAAAAGTTACAATTTTGTAGATCGAACAGGAATTTGAACCTTATAATCCCTGTGTATAATTTTTTGAACTCTAGCAGACTTTTCTTAGTAAACGCCATCAGAATTTGGAATTCATTACCTGTAAGTATTAAATGTATTCAGAAGTTATGGCATGCGTCATAGCTTAAACGGTTCTGTGCATTACACTGCTGACACTGCAGTTTTATGCAGTTGCACTTGGACTTGACATTGGCGTTGATTTCAGAAATTCAAGGTTGTTGTATGGCACAAAAGGTAGTGCCTGCAAGTATGCATTGGTTTAATTGTTTAGTTTGTGATTGATTCACAACACCATGTTTCGTTGAACAAAACTAGTTGGATCGGCCACGATCCGACATAAATTATATATGTGGTGAAAGCGTTGTCTAATTAAATGCACAAATTATATGGAAAGGTAAATTATATATATGGTGAAAGCGTTAAGTCTGTATTTTTGTTTGAGCCTAAAATTATCTACATATTCCTGCAACTTTTTAAAAAAATAATTCGATTTCAGAATCAATTAACCTCAAAAATAAAGAACTTTTCAATGAGTGGAGAGAGAATGGAAGGAAGAACAATGCAATTTTCAATTGGACTGCTGAAAGAGTAACTATTTGGGACAAGTTTAGTTTAATGAATCCGCTAAAATTTCAAGATAAATAGCTAGGGAATCTATATTAATAAAAATCATTTTCTGTTTGTTTGTTTGACTTGTTTACAATCTAAAAACGTGTACTACTGGCATCCTAAATAGTTTTAACTACGCCCCTTATTACCGCCTACAAATCGATAAAAATGCAATATTTCAATAAAACAAATCAACAAAAATGCAATTTAGTTTGTATGGTTACTTTCAGTAATTGTACAAAAAATTTATTTCCACGCCCTCTTTTACCACCTACAAATCGATCAATGGAAATGCTATATTTTAGACATTTTTGGTTGTATTAGACTGAAGCTTCGTAATTAAGTTTATATGCTTACCGTCGGCAACTGTACTAAAAATGGACGAGGTGGCACTATAATTACGCCCACTTTTTAGAAGTCATTAAAACTCCAAAACTTCTGGGTGATTGCGCTGAATTTTGGCACTAGATTGTTTTCGAGCACGAGATGGTTTATTGGAAAAAATGTTTGCCACACCCCCTTTCCCCGCCCAAAACAATAAGTATGGTAGTTGGAACGTCCGTGGCGAAGCCGCAGACCACTGAGTCTTGCTCGTAATAAATGAAAAAAATTAAAAATTAGAGTTTTGGTAAGTGAAAAGTGGATTAAATGCCATAGGCCATTAGAAATATTTTTAAGAAGAAACATGTTGAATGGGTTGTGGGCCATAAATAAAGCGCAATCTTTTATTCTTTAATAGTCTTCTTATAAATATATTGTTCTTATAAATGTTGAATTGATTTCAGAAATACGCACATAGTTTGAATGTTTTATCTACAATTTTCAATATGAAACTTCTATAAAAAATGGGCGTGGCAGAACATTTTTATGATTTTGATTAAAGAAAAACGCCATATGCTAAAATAAAAACACATGATGGAAATATAGGAATATTTCTCTTATCATTTTTAATGTATTTCACAAATTAAAGTGGAAGGAACCACGCCCAATCGTCCAATTTCCAAAGTTTTCTGCATGGCTCTTGGTAGTGACTACTTCAGTCTTTTTTCCAAATGTTAACAATACGGCTTATATAGTTCGCAAGGTATGCACATATATAAATTTTGGTTGTTCGATAGGTAGGCGTGCCAGTCCAACAATTACGCCCATTTTTTAATATATGCTTGTGGATAATAATGGAATCATATATGTGAATTTTACCAAATCGGTTTTTTGAACCATAGTGCAAACGGTCACAAAGTCTATATGATGTTTTCTCTAACAGTTTCAATTAAATTTTTCTGCTCACTTTTATTACAATTTAATTAAAAAGATTATTAAATTTTACTTAAATTTAATTTGATTTATATGATTGCACTGTACAGTTATTAAAAAAAGCATTCCAAAAATAGCAACTTCCATCATACTATACCCTATAAAACAAGGGAAATAATAATAAAATGACCATTACAAGAACAACCAACCAATGCATTATTGACAAATGTCATCAGCAGTGAAATGGGAACTTTTGTGCAGTGGTGGGTCAGTTACTCGATTCGTTTGTCTGCCTGTCTCTTTGTTGTCTGTCTCTGTGTTTGCCTGTCTGTACTACCAATATAACTGTGCACAAATGCTGCATGTGTGTAAATTCATGTTAATGAATAAATTAAAAGTAATTTAAATGCTGGAAACCGGCAATCGATGAAGTGCAACCTAGATGAATGGAGAAGAAGTTGCGGGCTATGGCATGCCAAACGCAAATAGTGACATTAGAGACAGGCAACAACAACAAAACTTGCAACAACAGCATTGACATTGCCAACTATGGCAATATATTGCTTGCTACATACATTTAGACATGCATACAAAACATACACAAAAGGGCTTACACGCACAAGCACACATACATATCTATGGCCAAGACCGACTACAACGACGTACCACAAACATTCTTGCAGCATCAGAGAAATTCAGTCCCTACTTGGTTAGACGTTTGTTTTAATTGGACGGTTGAGCCTTGGTGACGTCATTCATATCATTTTACTGTACATTTTACATATCGTAACAACAACAAGAACAACAATGCACAAAGAAATCAAAGCGATCATGTGAAGGACCCACAAAACGCACTGACCGCATCGCATGTACTTCAAAATAAACGGATGCACAAGAATGGACACACACACACACACACACACACAGAGTGTCGTGTCAGTGCAGCAGCGGGACAAACAAACAAGCGGAACAACAGACGCACAGCCCAGCAGACAGTCACACTTTTCGACCGGGTCGCAACAAAACACAGACAACAACAACAGTTAGAGGCAACTTTATATTGAGAATCATCATTAGATTGTGTTTATTGGTTCCCAAAGCAAGCGAGCAAGTAACGGTCGCGAAGACCCCGAACTCGAACCGAACCCAAGCAAATAGTGACTTGCACTTTAAGCACATGCAAACAGACGATGCACACATTCTCACAGCACCTCTTGAAGTGGCAATGGCCGATTCGAGCGTGCGGAATAATTAAAGCAACCGCTGGTTTTCGAAACATTGGTCAAGTCGACACTTTGGCTTAACCGCCGCCCACCCACAAGCAGCCGATTCTAAACTAACAGTTGTTGTTTACGTCATCGTCTGACCTCCTACTGCTAGTTATCATCACTGTTTTAGTGATTTTTTTTTCAATTTGAATTGTACTACGATTTCCATCGAGCTCAAGTTGTATTTGACCAAGAAAACAAAGCAAAAAAAAAAAAAAAAGAAAACAAAGTTGAAGTGTAACGATACTTCGTAGCACCGTTTGTTTTGGATCGTTACGTTGGAAGAACCTTTTTAAAATTCCATTAGCTGTAACTATGGTTTGTTTGCATTTCAACTGCTGTGGAAGGATATAGGAAGGATAAAGACTTTATAAAGCATGGCAGCAGTGAGTTCAAATGTTACATGAATACTGTTTGGCAGGGCCACCGGGAGGTGATGGGGCGGTGTGTTCTCACCGGGCACTAAACTTTAAGAGGGGCCAGGGGTAAAAACCTACTGTTACGCTGGTTTGTTGTTGTTGGAGAAAGTTTTTGAGTGAAAGAAATGCAAAAGTATTTTTCGCCGACGTAGATGAGGATTTGGTAACTTATGTTAATTTTTGAGAAGACGAATTCAAAAGAAACATTTTCTTACCGCCCGTGATTTGGTCATAGCAGGAATTACAATCAGATTTGAAATAGCAAGAAATTTGTACGGGATGTTGTCTTTTCTCTTGGAATTTTATACACTGAATAAGGATAATCTCAAGAAATCTGAGGGAAATATTAAAAGAGGTATGAAGCTGTTTTTATCTAAGAATTTGAGAGTAAAATTATTCTCCTTAAAAATGTAGACAAAACTTATTTTCAAACAAATTTTTTCCCCATTTGGCTGGCTATTTACGCTAAAAACCTGTAGACTAGAACGTTTCATTTTTTCAACTTTTTCGAAAAGTTACCGGGACACGCTGATTTCTGATTCTACTTAAAGATATAAATTTTGGTATACAACACTTCAATATTAACAAACGGTTAATGGTCGCAGCACAAAACGCTTAAAGGGTTTTTGGCTAAAAATTTATTATTTCGAAAAAACATGAAATTCTTCTTTAGTATTTTGCATATAACTAAGAAACTGATTGAACGATTTTTACAAATTTTCTTTTGCTTTAAAGACAATAAAATTTACCATCTTTTGCTATAAGATACATTGCATTTAGGTAAATGTTGGTTTACTACTCTCCAAAGTGAAATTTTTAAGAGCATGAGCAATAGCACGAGCAAGAATTTTTGAAGCGAAGCTTTTTACTCCTCGTTCTGTGATTTGCTTAGAGTGAAATCTGAAAAATTTTCGACAGATTTTTTCTTGAAATTTTGATGGTTTCTATGTTGCTAGCGCTTATTACAACAAGAAAATTTAATACTTTAATATTAAATACTAAAAATATTTTTGGTCCGCCCGTGGGGGTCGAGCCCGTGTCCTCTTAAATAATAGCCCAGCACACTACCCACCAGGCCACAAAGACTTGTTAAAAAGAGTTGTTAATTTAATACTAGTTATAACAGAAGCTATGCTGCAGTAGATCGTCACCATCAATCAATAGATAGAGGATTGTGTATTTGCTATGCTACAAAAATTTGCTTTTATTTGCCAAAAGGTGTCTCCAGTATCGGTGTGTTTGTATTGTGAATGCGTTTGTGGTGTTGTTGGCATAGAGTGTAAATTATTATCTAGAGATTGCATCAACTCTGCTAAGTCTCTGGCATGTGTTAACAGAGGTTAACAGAGTTTTTTTTCCATGTTTTTAAGTGAAATAACTCTGTTAACACATGCCTGAGATTTAGCAGAGTTGATGCTCTCTCTAGATAATAATTTACACTCTATGTTTTAAGTGTCAAAAATATAGATGATATCAATAAATATGGAATTAATAAACGCATGCATGAAATCGGCAAGGTATCTAAAATGTTTGTTAAATTTTGTTTCGTGTGCGTTCTTTAATATATATTTTTTAAGCGAACTTTTTTACTCCTTTTTCTGTGATTTGCTTAGAGTGAAATCTGAAAAATTTTCGACAGATTTTTCGCTACGCAGTACGCTGTTGAAGGAATAAATTTGTTCAGTGCAGGCAAGTTCACAACCATGTGTGGAGAGTTAAAATGGAGAGTCGCTGGCATTATATGCCCGTATATGTAATTGGCGTGGCAATTTGACATTCAACAATGAAAAATAAGCAGTAAATATGTTTTCTGTATATATATGTAATTAATTTTATGTTATTTTAAATTTTTGAATTTGAAAGTTAATTTATTGAAAAGAAAAAATTATTAAGCTATCAAATCTATGTAATTGCGAAAAAACTTCGCTTCTCTCGTGTGTCCAACGACGCACCTGTGTTTTTTAATTGTATGACTTTTGTATTTTGAGGAATTTCAAACCAACAATTCTGATGTATCTTTGAAAGATTCTTGGCACGGCATTTTTTTAAAAAAGCAACGCAACTCCACAGTGAATTTTTCTGGAAAATATCAAATTTGTTTTTATTAAACGGACTGTGCAAATAAAACAACAATAGTTAATTATTATTCAATTTTTATATTATCCCCTTCAAAATAATCACCATTGGAGGCGATACACATATGCCAATGTTTTTTCCATACTGGAAAGCATTTTTGGTAGGCCGATTTCAGAATGGCCTTCTCCCTCTCACTCCCTCAGACTCCCTCTGCGAATTCTCTTTGATGAGTTCAACCGTCCCAAAATGTTTTCCACGAAGGGACAGCTTGCGTTTGGGGAATAGGAAAAAAGCACACGGAGCCATATCTGGCGAATATGATGATTGTTGAACGATATTGACATTGTTTTTGGTCAAATAGTCGCGATCAGTACGTGATGTGTGAGCTGGTTATATATACATTATGTTGGTGCAAACGCTTTAAAATACTTAAGTAATATTCCGGATTGACCTTGCGGAAGGAGTTCCGAGTGCCCGACATATAGAGAATCGAAGAAAACAGTCAACTTCAACTTAATTTTTGCACGACTTTGTAGAGGTTTTTGGGTTTCGGCTCATCTGGATAGCGCCATTCTGCAGATTGTTGAGCTGATTCGACGTCATACTCGTGCACCCATATCTCGTCACCAGCAATGATGCGTTGATTGTCCGTATCGGCCATTAAAAGCATCTCCTGAGCGACATTTTTGCGAAACTCTTTTTTAAGGAAATTTAAAAATTTTGGCACAAGTCGCGCTGCAACTAAAATATCATGTAAAATATTGTCCGCCGATTCAGTCGATACATAAAGATTGTCAGCTATATATCTGACGGTCACACGACGATTATCGAGCACAATTTCTTTTACTTTTTTGATATTTTCATCGTTTCTTGATATTGCTAGATGAGAAGGGTGAGGCTAGTTGCCAACTCAAATGCCTGCGTACGTGACTTAATAGACTCTCCAAAGGTTTTCTAATACTTTGATACCTATATAGTATAGTATAGAGTATACTTTCTAATACCTCCCCAAAATCTTTGAAAGATACATCAGAATTGTTGGTTTGAAATTCCTCAAAATACAAAATTCATACAATTAAAAAATTCTTCCTCATGCTCTATTAACAGGGGGTAATAAGAGTTGAAGTCATCGAATTTTTGTAATAATTTTCTTAAAAATTTCACTTTGGAGGGTAGTAAAACAATATTTACCTATCAAAATGCTATGTATCTTATAGCAAAAGATGGAAAATTTTATTGTCTTTTAAGCAAAAGCAAATTGGTAAAAATCGTTTTATCACTTTCTTAGTTATTTTTAGCCAAAAGCCCTTTAAGCGTTTTGTGCTGCGACCATTAACCGTTTGTTAATATTGAAGTGTTGTATACCAAAATTCATGTTTTTAAAAGTAGAATCAGAAATCAGCGTGTCCCGGAATCTTTTTGAAAAAGTTTGAAAAAAGGAAACGTTCTACTGTATACTCTTTCCAAACAACTTGCAACCTATGAGTTTTTTTTTTTTGTGTTAAAAACAATTTTAAGAAAATATCCGCATGATGGGCCCCCGGGTTCGAAATTGTCTCTCTGCGACCCTGTCATTTTGGGTTGGGGTTGCATTCCTCAACAAATCGAAAATTCCAAATCAAGTGTCCCTGCTGCATACGTTGTACTTACATCATAGATAGCCAGATTGTAGAGTTACAGTGACATTTTCTAACATAGACAACTGAAGTTGAAGTTGACTTAAAATTGTCATAGTATCAATTTGAAAAGATCCCATATGAAAGTTTTTTAAACTTTGTTGTTCTATTAAAAAAAATAAAATTGAATCAGTTGGTATAACAGTATTGAACCAAACTGGGAGTTAGTTTTTATTTCATTGATTTCGTATTTGCAGAATGGCTTCATTAATGTTACTCATTAACGATATGCTTAAATGCCTAAAAAAATTTTCGCTTAGAGATCTAATTCGAGGTTAAAATTTGCACATTTCTTTTCTGTTCATCCAATTTCTAATTGAGTACACTCTTTTATTTTTTCACGTTTTGTTTTTTCAAACAATAAAGTTTATTTTCATCTCGTGTAAACTTAATAAAATGGCAGTTAGTCAACGTATAATCATCGCCCTAGTTTTTAACAACGTTTTTTAAGGATAACAGACCAAGCATAATCAACCTCAATAATTCGCAAGTTCTTTCCTCTAATATTGTCATGAAGCTGTCTTGTCTTTGCACAAATGCTCACCTGGAAACTTTGTGCTCAATAATTACTTTATGGTTTTGCCATACTGCACGGATCTTAAGCCATTAAAAAAATCTTGAACCCTAATAAAGTTTTAAACAATTAAAACGCATAAAGAATGAGAAGTTGAAAAAAAAATCTGTTATTATCTGCGTATTAAAAAATCATTTCATTAACATATTAAAAAAATTTACATGTTGCAATGTAGCTTAAAGCTTTTTTTATCAGCTTAAGCATGTTGATGCAGAAGGAATTTTTAATGCTGACACACGCGCAACACACACAGACACACAGTAGCACATATCTGTGCTACACGGAGACAATTTAAGGGCAGTTAATGATGCCAAAAAGGAGCGCTATATGTAGAACATGACTACCATGCTAGAGCTCAAACCACCAGCACCTTCTTTATACCAACAACAACAATAAGCAATGCTAGCCACAGCCACCGTGACGACATGCTGCGGTTCTTATCACAGCAAAATATGACAAAATGCAGGCGAGCTGAGACAGAGCCAGAGACAGAGGCAAGAGCAGCCAGCTAGTAGCTGCTGCTGCTGCTGCAAGTCAGGTCACTGCATGAGGCTAAGTTGGAAGTCCGTTGGGTCCATTAGTAGGACACCGCAAAGCAGAATGTTAATGTCAGCGTCGAGGTGCACATTAGAGCAGCAGCGCGCACAGTGGAGCAAATTATAAAACAAAAAAACAACAAAAACATGAGTTAAAATTAAATGTCTAACAAAATTTGCAGACACACACACACACACATCTTTTTTGACGAAAATGACTCCACTGAGAATTCAACTTACTTACACAAAAGCTATTTTTCATTGTAGCATTTTAGGCGCAAAGGCGAAAAAAAAAATGGCTGAGTAACTTGCTTCAAATTGTTCTCTATGGTCTACAGCGACGTTAGCGGCAGCTGGCGAGATAGTGTTAGTTGGAAAAAAAACACAAAAAAAAAATTTAACCACAGACACAAACCACAAAAATGGCGAGTAGTGCAAAAAATGAACGCTGTAAAAAAAATAGGTAGCTAGTTGGCTAGAAAAAAAAAAAATTTCAACAGCGCGCCGCAAGCCGCAAAGTGAAAATATGCAGCACACAAACGCGGATACAAACACATTCACACACACATAGATAGCTTGTGTGCTGTAACTCATACATAGCGACACAAACATACATAAACGCTAAAAACTCACTTAGCACTCGGCGACAATGAGTCAAGTTCTTGCCCGCGGCAGCTAACTTAAGGGGTGTGAGAAAAGAAACTCAGCAGTGGCAGAGTAGTTGTTGTTGTCAGCCGCTAATGTTGGCTGTACACTCAAAAAAATGTGCGTTATAAATTTAAGGTAGCTCATACATTTTTCAACTAGACTCTTTAAGAGACAACTTCGCGAAATATGATCAAAAGATCTTAAATTCATAACACTAGCATTTAAATAAAAGCTCATAAACTAAAAAAAAAAATATTTAAGGATTGAAAATTTAGCTTATAAATTATATCTGATTAAACCATTAATTTCGTTAAATTTGCAAATCAAAAAATGCTTACGAACTGTGCTTCGAATTAATGTGCTTATGTATTTTTGTTTCTTTGTTTGTTGAGTTTGTTGAAGTTTGTTGAAACCATTTATTTCGTTAAACATACAAAATTTTGGTGCAAGTGATGAGTAGGGAAATTATTTTATCGATTTTCGAGCAACCGGATTAACCGAATAACTTGAATTAATAGGGTTATAACCGGATAGCCAGGTATTTAGAACTACCCGAATCATGCCCTGTTACCAAAGCTTTCCAAGTATTTTGAGCTTCCCGCTTATTTTCGAGCTTTTCGAATAGTTCTTGCATAAATGAAAGGGTTCTAGGGATAACTCCCAGAGGAGTTAAATGCAAAACTAGATTTTATTATTTTTCCACCCCCAATATTTCCTCACAACATAACCACCCGCTATGCGTAACCCTCCTGGTGGTTCTCCTACGAAAACTCAAAATAGCAATATGAAGAAAATAGTTTATATCTCTCCCAAATTGATTCCTAGAGGAGTCAAATGCATAAGCAGCTCCTCCACAATATTTCATCTTATACAAAAAATACAAAAACTTAAGAAATTTGTCAGTTTTAGTTCATATCTCTTTCAAATTGACTCTAAAAGCGGTAAAATATCAAATTATCAGATCAGATCAAATTATTTATTTTCCCTCAACATTTCTTGTTAACACTTCGACCCTTTATCTATCCTCCCCAATTACCACTCCAAAATTGCTTCTGAAACACTCATCCCTTGTTGCCACCTTTCTAGGAGTCTCCATACAAAAAATACAAAACTTCCCCCTATCTGCCACTCCCAACCAACAATTATTATCTTTATTTTATCCTAAAGACTTCTTGAAGAGAAATTATTAAGATTCATACACTTACGATTAACTCTAAACGATATCTGTAAGATACTTGTAAAACTCTTCTAAGCTCATTTTGACTCTATATAAGTGTGAGTTATAATTTTCAGAACGCCCTTATATCGGCCTCTTAGAGCTCTGAAACAAGATCAACACTCTAAGAAACATTGTCTTTTTAGAGACTTTTAAGAAAATTAATATGTATATACTCATAAGAGAGTTTTATAAGAATTTATGTATATATACAATACTACGAACACTATTTTAATATAACAAAATTTGATGTACCATTATTTATTATGTTTGTAGTAAATTATTATATCTATAATATTGTATATGCGTGGTGTAATATTTTATCATATAAACGCATAAATTTCATTGCGGTGGAGACTTTATCGTAAGAATCCTCTTTCGCAAAAAACAACATTAAAAGTTTTATATAATTAACAAATTATACTATACTCTCAATAAATGCACTAAAACGCAGTTTCAAGAGTTGATGTCTCCATACAAGAGTACAGCTCTTACTACAAAATTAATATACTCAAGTAAGTCACATAGAATAGTTGTATACTCTACGAGATGAGTGAAAGCGAAATTTTGTGGGGCCACCATTTTTAAAAAGCATTCATTTATGCTAAGCAGAATTAACGCTTTCATTACATAAGTGCGAGGTTTACCGTAAGTAAATTGCAGTTAGAAATTGTTCTGTTCTTTCGGAATATTTTTCTTATGAATGAACCAAATTCTTTAACATAATTTGTACATAATTCTGTTCGTTTATTACATAGGTACCCTGAAATTTAAGCTAATTAAATAAAAACCCATTTCTTTTGAAAAATGATATATTTACAAGAAAGTGTTAAGAACATGAATACAGTTAAATCTTTTGTTTAGGGCAATTGCCCGATTATAAAAACCAACATCTTATTATCAGAGTAACACTCTTCTAGTCAGACTGTTTCTCTTATAATCAGAGTGATATTCTTCTAGTCAGACCGTTGCTCAGATCAGATCAGACATTTTTAAATAAAAGCCTTTGAGATGTCTATACGACTTAATCTATAAAGCTAAAACTCTTCAGAGTTTGGCTCTGATAGCTGAAGTGTTGTAGAAGTCTGTAAGAAATGACTTGTAAGATGCAGCGTCATCGCAGTAATGCTCTTATAACACAACTCTTTTAAGCTACTATGAGATAATATGAAAGAGAACAGAACACTTATAGACAACTAGTTTTGCTGTAAATAATCTGTAAGCGTATTGCTCTTGCTGAAGATAATTATAGGACGTAATTAAAAACTAAAATTTTTCGTCCAGTGCTCAACTCTTAAGAATTGTTGCTTGGGCTTTTATGGAGGTCATCCTAAAAAATTGAAGAAAATTTTTGACTAAAGATCATATCTCTAGCAAATTGACCCCTGGTGGGGTCAAATGTGTGGGGTCGAATAAATCGATTTAATAAATAATAATAAACAATAGAAAACTAAGAAAACTTTCTCAATGATTTTAACCCCAGTACTTTAGGGGTAATTTCTAGTTTATCGTGTATTTTTAGCTTAGTAGTCGGCCTATGCTACTAAGCAATACCAGATTAATTTTGACAGTTCCATTAATGGAAAATTTTACATTTTTTAGCCTATACATAGTACTGACAAAGTTTGGGTGTAAGTTTGCTTATTGTATTAGGTAAGGTAAGGTAAGGTAAGGTAAGGTAAGGTAAGGTAAGGTAAGGTAAGGTAAGGTAAGGTAAGGTAAGGTAAGGTAAGGTAAGGTAAGGTAAGGTAAGGTAAGGTAAGGCAAGGCAAGGTAAGGTAAGGTAAGGTAAGGTAAGGTAAGGTAAGGTAAGGTAAGGTAAGGTAAGGTAAGGTAAGGTAAGGTAAGGTAAGGTAAGGTAAGACAAAGTAAGGTAAGGCAAGGTAAGGTAAGGTAAGGTAATGTAAGGTAAGTTAAGGTAATGTTAGGTTAGGTTGAAATAGGTTAGTATGGTTGAGGCGGCTTGATGTCTCGCGCACTTAGTCTATTATAGGTCTATTTTAATACCATGTTATCTCACTTACGCTGGTGCTAAAGCTATCTCCATAAAAGTAATCAGTGAACTTGATGAATTTGTCGATATTATTTGGATCTATGTTAGACATTGCAGCAAAGGAGTGAAGGAAGGGTCGAGTGATGGCACTTAGACTTGACTACTTAGGGTAGGTCAGTAATAGAGAAAGTGGTTTCCGGTTTAACTTCATCAGTATATTTGCAGCTACTACAAAAATCATTGGCTTCGAAGCATAAGCAAAGAGGGAGTGCTCCTATCAAGCAGTGCCCGCCTTGTCAACCCCTACCCCTGCCAGAATAGAGAGATTTGATTTTCTGATAAGTCCTAATTGGGGGTACGTACGTTTGTTTTCGTAGGAAGACCAGGTTGTATTTCGCCTGCATTGGAGTTTAAAGGTGGATGAGGCATACTTACACGGTTAAAAATTTTGGAATAAATTTAAATATAAATGGACTTACATATATGACCACACCAAAATTGTCATCAATTTTAATACTTACCGAGTATTACGTTAAATTTCTCATACAAATTTGTATTATAATTGAATGCTCAGTTTATATTATATTTTAATGCTGTTTTGATTTCAGTTTTAATATAAATATACTAGCTTGCACCTGGTGCGCTTCGCTGCGCTAGTCCCCTGAAAAGTGGGCGTATAGTGAGGCCACGCCCATATCCAATCATGCCCAACTATTGTTGTGTGTCTGTTTGTTTGATGGTAATTTTTTAAGTGCTCACATTTGTATTTACAGTAACTGCCGTTCAATAGACCTTACATACGAAGCTTGGTATTCGACTATTAAAACTGCGAGTGATTTCAAAAAAAGTGGGTGTTACGATAGTGCGACGATTCCCAACTTTATGTAAGCTTTTCATTTAAACAAAATGACTAAATTTTAGTGTTATAAAATCAAAATCCTCAGATATGTATTTAGAAGTTTTTTTTTATTTATTTTTTTTTTTTTATTAATTAACCCAGCGCGCGTTGCTACTCCTAAGACAAACAACTTTATTTGACCCTTTCTTTGACACTTCACTCCGGTATGTTTAGTTTTTGAGTTTCAATGTTCTGTGACTTTTACTTCATAGCTATTCGATATAAAAAATTTTGATGGTATGGGTGGATTCACACCCCTTTGTCCAATGTCAATCCAAGTTCTCTATTAGAAAGACATCACCAAGTGGTAACTCTATTCTGAGTTTCAATATACTGTGAATTTTACTTTCATAGATATTCGATGTCAAAAATTTGGCTGGTATGGGCGGAGCCACTTCCCCTTGTGCAATGCCTGTAAAAGTTTTCTATTAAAGCGACATCACCAAGTGGTAATTCCATTCTGAATTTCAATGTTCTGTAATTTGTACTTCCATAGTTATTCGATATTAAAAATTTGGCTTATATGGGTGAAGCCACACCCCTTTGTGCAATGCCCGTCCAAGTCTTCCATTAGAAAGACATCATCAAGTGAAACCTCCATTCTGAGTTTCAATGTTCTGTGGCATTTACTTCAAGGTTATTCGATATAAAATATTTGGTTTGTATGAGTGGAGCCACACCCCCTTGTCCAACGGCCATCCGAGTTTTCCATTAAAAGGACATCACCAAGTAGTAATTCCATTGTGAATTTCAATGTTGTGTGACTTTTACTGCTATAGCTATTCTGTATCGAAAATGTGACTTGTATGGGCGAAACCACGCCCGTTTTGTATAGGAGGATGAAAAGTACTTTACAACCTATTCTCATACCCTCCAAATACACACACAAAAATTCATTAAAATCGGTTGAGCCGTTTCGGAGAAGTTCGGCCACAAACATTGTGAAACGAAATTTTTATATATTAGATTAAAAAGTTACCAATTTATTTATTGCATATTACAAGAACACAATTTATTTATTTCTTTTCATACGTTTTTTAATTTTTAAATCATCTCCTATTTAAGGTTACGACCTCAAGTCATCATTGGAATGAAAGTAGTAAGCGTTGCTTGTGCGCCATAATCATATAAAAAGTGTTTCACGAAAATTATATTATAAAGCGTTGTTAACCGAAAAAGTAACTCTGAATTATAACACTTTTGAATGTTAAAAATTTAAAAGTTAAGATGGAAAGAATTGAAATATAATACAGCTCGGCTTAAAATTTAAATACAATATTTATCATAATATGGAATTTATTATTGTATAAAATAACACTGTAATTTGAATTCTAATTAAATTTAATACAAAATTTATTTAAAAATTTAATGCTAATTAATTTAATTTAATTAAAATTTATTTATAAATTTTGCAATCTGTTGAATAGTATTAAATGTAATATTTTTTGATTTAAAAATCGTTGTTTTACTTCGCTTGTATTAAAATATATTCCAGGATTTCTAACCGTGTATCCTATCCTTTCTCGGAAGGATAGCAGTGGCCGTATCCCTTCTGGCCAGTTTCTCAGCTTTGTAGTTACGTTCTATATCTGGGTGCTCAGGTACCCAAATAAGGTGGATCTTGAATTGACCGGCCATCTCGTTGAGATGTTTGGAGCATGCTGCTAGAGACTTAGAGAGGCTTAGAGTTTTGAGAGATATTTAGAATTTTGGGTGTAAAAACATAATTCTATTAGCGTCACCTGACTATCTGAAAAGATGTATACAGCTTTTTCCGAGGTGCCGAGCTGTCTGAGGTGCTATGCTGCTTCCTTGTAACCAAATCTTTGGCTGGGTAAACACTGCAATATTAAAGTAATTGGAAGGAGGTCTCACCTCCAGGTTGGGCAAAAGACTCTCCCATCCACTTGATCTTTGAGCTAAGGAGAGGTCAGTATATATGTGATGGTAGAGCTGTGATTGTAGCACCTTCCTTAGCAATTATGTCTTAATGAGACCAGTGCAGGATTACGTTTTAGGCATCTATAGGACTACATCACAAGACCCTGGTTACATAGAATTTTGCACTCATTTCCACTTTGTGAAGTTCAGTTTCAGTTTTATGCAGAAGACTTACATATGGCCGACCATCGGACAATCACTCCATAGAGTACAATTGGGTGTAAAATAACCGTGTAAGTCCAGCGGACTATAGTGGGACAGAAGCCCCATCTTTTACCTATCGATTTTTAATATGCGAAGAGCGCTATGTTTTTCTCTAGGATTACTCCTACTGCTGCGCTGTTGCTGAAATTAAGCCTTTCGGGAGCCTCAATATAGGGGTTTGTACTTCCTGGTGAAAAAAACCAGTTCCGTCTTTATCGGATTCACTCTGAGCCCGCAGGTTCCAGCCCAGCGGAAAAATGACCAAAGTACCTATGTACCAGAGCATCTATAAACTTACAGATTGTTTGCGTAAATGTTCTTCGAATGAAGATAGATACTAATCCTCGTACGCTATTACTTGATGGTAGTCTTCTTCCACGCATCGTAGCAGCTGGTTTATGCTTATGATCCTTGAGAGTGGAGAGAGAACCCTTCCTGTGGGGTGCCTCTGTTACAGACATGCGAATCGAGGAGCCTTCTAGCTCTGAGCTAACAATCCTGCTGGAAGGCAATTAGCGGATGATCAGAACTAAGAACGCCTCGACATCTAGATCCGTCATAATCAGGGTGATGCGCTCTAAAGAACAATAATGTGACAGTGCCTTAATGGGATGTTAGTGTGTAGAAAAACGTTAGCCACGCATTATTTTATTCATGTGAGGGATTAAAAAGAAGTGTGAGGGAATTGTAGGCCAAGTCGAACTGTAAGGCAGATGAACTCCGTCAGGTTAGCATCGTTGATGCGTCTGCCTGTCCAAAGCCAGGAAAAAAGAGGATGGGTATGGAAAAAATTCGTGGTTACGAAATACGTTTGCCAGCTTTTTCTCTTCCATGCGAAAACCGAGGGCCTATATTGGTCCCCGGCGTTGGTAGACATCCTTGGAGCAGGTATGGAAAGTTGATATATAACTTTAATACGTGTCTGTGGATGGTAATTATCCAGTTGAACTTTTTAGCATGGGGATATTCTATTCCACGAAAATGAGGGGACCTGATCGATCTCCAACACTAAGACCATGAAAAGGTTTTTATGTAAAAGCTTATGAGACATATAATCTTCAAACTTTTTATAATAGAGTTTGAATATATATGCGCACCGACCTTTCAGGAATGGATTTATTTTCCTCACCTGCACGATTTAGTGTATAAAATCGACACGGACAGCTATGAAATTTTATATTTGAGCTTTTGATCTTTTGGTCGTTGGTATTGAAGAGCCTCTAGAACATGGAACCCTTGTCTGGGTGACTATTATGGGCGGTCCTTCGGGGAGTCTTGAGTTGGTTGTGTTTTTTGTAAAGTCACTTGCATAGCCCTAGAGTGGCATGCGAGAGTTGGGCTTGGTACAACCGGGCCTTAATATACAAGAGATTGGATAGGGTCTTCTCTCCATCAATAGATGACAAATAAAGGTACGACAACTTCTGATAGTTAAACTGGTAATATTGAGAGCAATATGAAAGCTTGTATTCTATATTGTTCTCACATAATAGGACGCAAATCTCGCTTTGGGCTTATGAAATTGGCATCCAATACTGAACAGGTCTGAGTATTACTGGTGTTTTACTTTTTTTTTTATTACAGGTAATTAAGTTTTAACGGCGGGAGTTCTCTATAAACACAAATAAAGGATTTTTGTAAGGCGAATAAATTCTACGCTTAGAGTGCTCAAAAACAGTTTTAGTTGAGCTGGTATATGAGAGCTTGCCTTGTTTGATGGAGAATGGTCTTCCTTTGGCGGTTGATTTTCCTCAATTCTCCGAAGACTTCCGACAAAAACATGGTTGTGTAAAATTCAGCATTAACACTTCTACGTTGCTTAAGTGGTAGAGTTGTGACATGAACGGGTTTTTTGAGAAACTAGTGACAATTTGCTTGAATGTGCTCCATTCCCAGACAGCTTTTGTCGAGTTTTTCTCACTTTAAAGACCCAAACAATTGATTGCTGCTTTTTTCGGGCTTATAAGCGTAGACCCAATATTTGTTACCTATAACAATGGATGTGTTTCAAATGTGTTTCGACAGGACAGGAAAACAATTGACAGGAGACATTTTTTTGAGCAGCGGGAAAATTATGGGGTATCCAGCAGGAACAAATCTTCCTGACGCCTAAATGCTCATGTAAAACCGATTGTATGCTAGCCTCACTAATGCCCAAGAATGACTCTATCTTACAGAATGTCCCATGCCAGTCTGTTTCCAATAGTTTACGCACATCATCGATGTTTTCTAGCACAATAGCCATCATGACATAATGCTTTATCATAAAAACTCAAACTTAGTTGTCCGATGCATTCTTTTCTCTTTGTTTTTTTTTATTTTGTAAATTAATTACAACCTCTTTTTATAAGTTTTATGTTATGTGTTTTTCCAACTCTAATAATTTTTCAATTATCAAGAATTATATTTTTGGAGCTCAAGGCTTATGTTGCTTTCTGAAGAAAACAATCAACAACAACAACAAGAGTAGTAATCACACAGCAGACTAGACAGACTGTTTCGTTGGCCGCTACACCAACTCATCAGTAGCCTTGCGTGATCGCTGTGATCCACTAAGCTGCTTATATTATATTTGTATAGTCAATGTTACGAGTAAATTACTTCGAAATACATGCACGTAGTAAAAATGATATATAAATGAAGCAGCTTAAAATTTATCTAAAAGTAAGCTCTTTTTTCGAAGATATATCTAAGCTTTTAACAACTCAAGGGTATGTTCTTTTCTTATTAATTCACATCGAAAATCGTAAAAAACAGTAGAAAAGGCCGAAAAAATCACTTTTTTTATACTAAAACCATCTGCGATCCCATCAAATCTACTTAATACAGAATATTTATCAAAAGACACCAAAATTACCTTTAAATCAAAATATACGGATAATTTAAATGAAAATTTATGGAATAATGGGCGAATAACTAAAAACAAAGACTAAAAGTGACAGTGTGTTTTAAAGATATCTCGAAAACGATACTTAAGAAAATAATGGTCAGTGTTTTTGAATTCTTCGCCCAAAAATACACGAAAAAAATCTTAACGAGATAAGGCACAAATCTTTAAACTAGTGTTATATAAAGTTGTTTCCCTAAGTGTAGTGCTATGTTTTTTATAGCTTACATAAGCTGGCGCAATTTTATCATGCTTGATGGGTGTGAGTGCGGGAAGGTGTCGCTGTGTCTGTTACAATGTAACCGCTACAGGGACAACAAGCAAGATTTCAGCAGTAACAACGACGCTGAGCAACACCAAGTGCATTATTAATGGCATGCAAGGCACTCGCTGGCAGTTCTGCGCACACGGCAACCCTTTTCTGAGTTTTATTTTGGAAGTTTTTATTATTTGCTGAAGTCCTAAAGGTCCTTGTCGTGCAAATTCCTTTCCAACCTCTACTCGGTCTCCAAAAATGTTGCTACTTTTTACGCCGAGTGCATTTATGTGCGAATGTGTGTGAATGTGTGCGAATTACTTTTGCGTATCAGTGTTTTTTGTGAGTTTTGTTGTTGTTCCTGACGATGCATACACTTGGACTAGCTTTGTCATGTATCCTTGCCAACTGTTATGTAAGTGTGTGTGTGTGTGTGTAAGTGTGTCTCAGGCAACATAAAGCTTGAGTACCGCGACATGATATTACAACGGTTTGGCAATAAAAACCCGCGCGCAGTTTCTACAATCATCCTTTTGCATCGCTCTTTTTTTATTCGGCTTCATCCTATGAGCGAACCATCTCATCCACATACGTACGTACATACTTCCGCATCCTTGACAAAGTCATCATTTTTAACCCATTAAGTATGCAAAACCAAAAAGCTTTCGTCCTTGCATATTTTTTCGCTCAACTCTACCCCCACTCAAGATTGTGTATAAATGTTTTATCTTAAGCGCTCACTATGTAGCTATGTGGGTATGTGTGTGATTTTTTTATTTTTGGTTTTTGCTCTGTGTGTGTTAGTGTTGTAAAATTTTGTTACTCCAAATATGTGGTTTGCTCGTATTGGCGTTGCATACCAACAGTAGCAGCAGCAGCAACAGTAGCAGCATCAGCAGCAGCGGCACTTCGAGCGCTACTACAGCAACAACCAACCAACTTCTGGATTTTGATTTACTTTGTCATAAAATATGCATAAAGTCATAAAGTTTGCCATGGCACACACGAAAAAATATTGGCGAAAAAGGAATAAACCAAAAAAAAAAAAAAAAACGTAAAAAAGGTTTTGGCAAAAGTTTTTATTTTTTTGGATTTTTTAAATTGAAAGTAAATTAAATAAAAAATTTCCACTTTCCACAGCGTCAAAAGGATACCTACTCATACCTACCTGTTTAAGTGTGTACGTGTGCGCAGGATGTGCTCATAATGTACAAAGTTGTACAAATTAAATGCGGTTTTATGAGCAAATGGAAAGCTTTTTATTGTCAGTTTTATTTACATACATTTTGGGCTTCGGGTGGCAAAGGAATAAAAAAAAAAAAAAAAATTAATGGTAGGATATGACAAAATGTTGCATATTTTATTAGACTCACTCACATTCTCTGACTACTTGACATTTACATTAAACGTATATGTATGCGGCTTCCTTTTTTTTCATAAGCTTAAGAGATGAAACGGAATGTTGATAACGGTCTGATGTGAACTCTGAAGTTCTTAAATTAAGAACACATTATCACAGCTCTGTTTCCTGCGGGCCTCATGAGAATAATTGAGCTTATGTTGCTTTGTGGTCTTAAAAGCAATAAAAATTTTAAAGAGCGGCTATCCATTAGCGGATGTTTTAGAATGTTCAATTCCATCTCTTAAATGTTGTGGTGAAAATTTTGTTTAAGTATTTCTGTGTCAGTTTCAGTTTCATACTTTTTTATCTTATTTTATATATTAATAGGCAAACATCGAATATTGTCGTACACTTTTTTTAGTATTTATTTTAGAATAAGGGCAATGCAACGTATATCATTCAAAAGGTACTGCACCATAGATGTGTCGAATTATATTAGATTTAAATAACATAATTCGAAATATAAACGTTAAAAATTTATAGTAATTTTAGTAAGGGATCTCAGGACACAGACTGCAGATGCTGGATAGGTCAGTGGGGCACTAATTGGCAAACATAAAGCAAACATTAATTAAAGGCGGGACATGACATACGCGGCAGAGAAAACAGACCTTTTTTTAAAAATTTATAACTCAGTCAAAAACAAACTGACTGAAAAAAAAAATTTGTTTTTTATTATTGTAGAGAATGAACAAATTACAAGAAAAAAAAATTCAAAAAAATATATTTTTCACTCAAACATAGTTTTATAGAGCTCCAAACTGGCGGCAGAGAAAAAAATGGGGCCTCGTGGTTGCAGCGCTGGGAGTTGCAAAAATTGTCCGATCTGGAAAAAATTTACTTTTTTAAATCTTAATAAAATTGGTTATCGTATGACATGAGCCTTTTTTTAAATTTTTTTTTGAATTTTTGCCGCTAGTGCCGCAACCAGTACGAAAAACATGGTTTCGAGATAAACGCGTTCAAAGTTTGGGAACAAAGAGAAAAAAGGTTACCTTTAATCTGTCATGCCTGCTTCGTACTGTATGCCTTCGTTATCTTGTGTTGTGCTGTTTCTTATAGTTTTTTGCAATCGTTTAGCAATTCGGGCTTCGCCCTTCACCCTTCACCCTTCACCCTTCACCCTTCACCCTTCACCCTTCACCCTTCACCCTTCACCCTTCACCCTTCACCCTTCACCCTTCACCCTTCACCCTTCACCCTTCACCCTTCACCCTTCACCCTTCACCCTTCACCATTCACCCTTTACCCTTCACCCTTCACACTTCACCATTCACCCTTCACCCTTCACCCTTCACCCTTCACCCTTCACCCTTCACCCTTCACCCTTCACCCTTCACCCTTCACCCTTCACCCTTCACCCTTCACCCTTCACCCTTCACCCTTTACCCTTCACCCTTCACCCTTCACCCTTCACCCTTCACCCTTCACCCTTCACCCTTCACCCTTCACCCTTCACCCTTCACCCTTCACCCTTCACCCTTCACCCTTCACCCTTCACCCTTCACCCTTCACCCTTCACCCTTCACCCTTCACCCTTCACCCTTCACCCTTCACCCTTCACCCTTCACCCTTCACCCTTCACCCTTCACCCTTCACCCTTCACCCTTCACCCTTCACCCTTCACCCTTCACCCTTCACCCTTCACCCTTCACCCTTCACCCTTCACCCTTCACCCTTCACCCTTCACCCTTCACCCTTCACCCTTCACCCTTCACCCTTCACCCTTCACCCTTCACCCTTCACCTTTCACCCTTCACCCTTCACCCTTCACCCTTCAAGTAGGTACGAAATAACAACCACCAAAAGTCAGGGAGCAAGTAAAACAAGTTACTTGCTACGTACCAGCTGCCGTACGTAGGTAGCGCAGTAGCGCAAAAATTAAAAATGCGCTCTCACTAATCCGGCTGTCACTTTTGAACCGGTAGGAATTTCCATGAAGTTTTTTTTCTTAGAATCTTAAGAATATTTACTAAAATACAAAATTATTGAAAAAAAGTCGATTTCAAAAAACTGCCAATGTCATGTAACCCCTTAAGAATTCCTTTTCAGGAATTGGATATGCAGATATCTTTATCGCGTCCCGATTTTGAGAAAATATGGATTCAAGGTCAAATAATTTCTCAGACTGAAATGAACTTAAAGCGTAGAAGTGCATGGTGGTACGCTATTTTTGTCTAAGCTAAAGATGATTTTTATTTTTATGTTATGCCGGTGGTCATGGGTACGTCAAGGGCATGCATTGTTGTTGCTTCAATGTGAATTGAAAAATTGAGAGCTAGAGCGAGAGTGAATTTTGCCCACTACGGTCATCAAATGATTTGACTGTCGATACCAAATCAAGGAATCAAAACTGTGCTACTTTGTGAAATTATTCACATATTTATTTTGGAAATCAAAATAGCACACTTTTAGTATAATATGAAAGAACCAATAATACCAGCCGAGCGCTCACCTTAAAGCGACTGGCTAACACTCTATGCACTTTAAGTTTATTTTATACGATTGTATATGCACCGTTTTTGAGCTTTTCTTCTCGGTTCGGCTCGGCACAGTAATCAGCTGACACTATAAGCGTGCACTAAAAATTTTTCAATTTTGAATACTGATATTTCTCGAGCCATAGTTATATGATCGTGTCTTCTTTTCTATTCTTTTGTCTTCTTTTCTCATTTTTTTTTCTTTGTACCACTACGAGTATTTGTTGAGCGCATGTTTGTTTAATTTTTGGAAACAACTCGAAACGTCGTTATTTTACAGTAGCATGTGTATGTCACAGTACTGACCTATTGACTAAGTGAACTGCATTAACCAATTGTCGCAACAATTGAATAATTATTATTTGGAAAAAAAAAAAAAATATGAAAGAAGCACTTATTACGGACATATTTTGTATTAAATATCCCGTTATGTCATAGCAGTAAAAAATATAATTAATTCCAAATCCAGCTAGTTTTATTTAATTGAAATCGGTCGAAAATTTGTCTAGTTATTCAATGTGAAATATTTTAACATTACTACAAAATTACCAATGCGAAATTATCAAATAATTTGCGGAAAATAAAAAACAACGATTTTGTGCTGTTTTTAACAAAGTTTAAAGGCTGGGAACACATTTAGAGGCATCCCGGAATCGATTTTTTTTTATTTTAAGTGATTTTAAGTGAAAAATATGTAAAAAAGTTTTATAAAGATATCTTAAATATTAAGAAAGATACTCGTATAAGTTTGAAAAGAGACCTACGCTTGAGTTCGATATAATATAAAAATCGAGTTACTACAGCTGTTATTTTATTATATCATTTATTTTATCTGCTCAAATCGGTATATTTGAGAAGGGCAATATTCCAAAGACGATGAAAAATAGTTATTTTATGTGTATATATAGTGATTTAATAAAGTTTTTAACACTAAAGACTTCATATTATTTGTTTCGTATAACTTTAAAGTCGTTTTTCTCAAAACTACTAGTCGTTTTTCAAAACTGTTGGGAACCTAGCTCAAAAACTACTTGACCAATTCTTACAATATTTGCAAGAACATTTTTTTAATAACATTCTAACCAACGTGAATGAAACTGATTTTTAAAATAGCCTTTTAAAATCATTTTCCTCAAAATTTACAACAAATAATAAGTAAAAAATGCATTTTTTTCCAAATACGTATAAAGTTTAAAAAAAACTTCTTTTAAAATTCTGTCTCATTCATACAGATGATATTTTCATTACTTTTTAAAATTTAAACATTTTTTTTTCGGGTAAACCTATGAGATAGTGTTATGCCCGCATTGTGAAAATAGGTCTCTTACAGCAAGCGTTGTAGCCAGCGCCATCTTTGTTTTTGAAAAAATAAAATTTTTTTAAACATAAATGTATATTATACCAAATTTGGAAATTTTAAAGCTGTAAACAAATTTCTTCTAATAAAACCATCAGCTCAATATTACCTTTTTTCACGCTCCTCTAAATGTTTTGCCGGCCTTAATGCTTTAAATTTGAAATTAAATAGCTCGACGAATTATTATTATTATCAGTTACTAGTATTATAAAAGGGTGCTTTAAAACAATCAATGAGCAACGGCTACGATGCGAATGCAAAGACGACCAAACATGCAAAACAACAAATTTTTTTTGTTCTGCTGTGCTAGCTGAGCATTAAAAGAGAAGAGTAGAAGCAACATGGAGTTTATTGAAACTCTCTCAACACAACCGCATGAAGAGAAAACGATCAAGCAATGCGTGTCATCGGGAATGATTTCATGCAAATATTTACATTTTAATTAAATATACTTACGCCTTCAAAAGGAAAATACCCCTTTACTGAGCTGTAGGTAGGATATCTTAAATCTTATTTCATAAAAATCGGCCAAGTATTGTTTGAGTTTTACAAAAATTTCCACTTCAATTTTATATAATAGTTTAGAAGAAAAACTGTTGTTTCATTAAAGTTTGCACGTGCACAATGTACACATATTAGCTCTTATTTAAAAAAGGATCTAGTCTGAAAATAAGCAAATTTCAGTGAAACCATGCCTACACGCAGACAAAAAAATATGTTTATATATGTTTGGTTTCAAAAACAAAATATTCAGAGGGAACCACCTAATGATTAAGAACATTCCTTCAATAGCATTATTTTTCGATATAAGAAGATATTAATTGTGTCCAAAATTAATATAATTGCCTTAGCTAAAAAACTAACGTCTACATTAATATGCTTGTGACAAAATAGAATTGTGTGTTTGTACCCAATAAAAATATATTTGCATCGCTGTTCCACTCAAAAAGAACAGAACTCTGCAAATTTAAAACAAACAGAACTCCTTTCTTTTATGTGTTTCGCCTAGTCATACATATATCTGTTTCTTTTGCACTTGCACGAAAAATAGCGGAAACCTTGTTTCTTTGTGCGCTTGCTTTTAACAGTTGCCAAGTCTTGGCGTCATTTTAAGTTTCAAGCAGCCGCGCCAAACGTGTTGAAAAGTTTAGCTCTGGTGAAAAGTGTTTCTGAAAATGTTTGTTTAAATTAAAAGTGTTTGTGTTTTCAAATTAATAAAATAAAAACAAGATAAAAGAAAAATAAGGCGGCTCAGCAGTAAAAATAGGTGAGTTTTGAAGCAACTTTGTAGATAAAGTGGGTGCTTTGCTGGTAAAGTGAAAATGTGTGCTTATAAAAATTATTTTAATGTCGGATAAACATAATATGGTTACTTCTCAACACAATTAAATCCGAGAAAAACTTATTTACTATATTCTAAACATATTATGTTTGCTTCAAACCAACAATTACTTCTAAGCAAATATTTTGTAATCACAGTGAAAAACTTTTGTCATTTCTTTTGCTAAAATATGTTTCCAAGTAAATATAGTGTTATCGTAAGTAAATATATTATGTTGTTCTTAATTATCGTTTTGAAAATAATTGCTTGACTGCAATTAAATTATGTATTCTCCAATTAATGCATATTTTTCCGTGAATATATAATGTTATTCTTGACTAAATTATATTTCCAAGCAAACAAATAGTAATAGACTAAAAGTGTTCTCTATCCATTTATAATTACAATATATTTATATGAAAACATATTTTCTTTTAAACAAATTATATTGTTTTTAAATTCAAAAAACAAGTGCTAAGGTACAATTAAATAATGTAAAGATGCAAATATATATATATATATATATATATATAGAAAAATTGCATTAATTAATCATATTATATGTGGAACCAATTATGATTACTTGCTTCCAAGAAACATGCAGAAACATGTTATACTTCCTGCAAATTATGTTTGGGAAGGCCTATTATTTTTCAGCGTGTACCTTCTGTGCAAAGTAACGTTCTCAAAATGGGATATTCTCTCAATAATCGACAAAAATTGATTTAATGACTTCATATATTGCACATGAGTTATGATTTTAATTCAGAAGACTATGAACGGTGGTTTCCATCATCAGGAAATGTTAATACGCATATTCCTACATGCATACTTGACTTTTCATTAAGATTCATTAGTTTTGCGGAAATTAAAAATTCAATGCTGTATGTAGACTTTTGTCCTTCACTGACCTTCATTAAGATTCTTAACATTTTTGGTATCAATTTCATTAATAATCTTGAAAAAAAAATTATAAACTTAAAATTCATTCTTTCAATTAATACTTTTTTCAATTTTACATCTAACACTTCCGTCGGCAGTCCTGACAACTACACCCTGGTTTTTTTTACTTTTTTCGTTCTCTACTTTATACTATTTTTGACAAGATTTGTTCTCCAAGCGAACTTTCACAACTACCTTGATAATTGTATCATGAACTAACGCTTCAATAAAACAAACAACATTTATTGAGTACGAATTTCTAATCTACCCATGATACAATAATTTACAAGGTAGCCTTGACAACTACCTTTTTTCTCACGAGTGGCGATCTGGAGTTGTCAAATCAATACAAAGTTTAACTTTTCATCTGTTTTGCTGCTACTTCGACTTCTCTTTTTCAATATGTTTTTGACAACTTCAAATCGACAACAGAACTGTTACTCCTACCTTGTAAGTCATTATATGATGAGTCAACCAACAAAATACGCATGCAAAAACGATTATTAGGTAACGGACACATTAACGATTATGATCTTATTTCGTTTGTATGTATTTGTTGTTGTTTAAGCGCAACTGACGCTCTTGTAAAGTTTTCATTTCACTCCCAGTAATACCTTCGCTAAAGAAGCTAATGCTTCAATAGCGCTTCAATAATTTACATTAAAAATTGGTAAGGTCAAATCAAAACCACGCCCACATCTTTCAGAAAGTCACTTCAAAAAAATGTTTACTGGCTTTTGTAACTATATTAATTTGTAGTCAAAACTTTAGAAATTTTTGAAAAATATGTAAAAAACATGTTAATATACATAAACATATGTTTACATGTTATGTAATGTAATATAAATACATGTAATATAAAACATGTTATATAAATATATGTTTATGAAAAATATGTAAAAAATGCTTTAGTATTTTTTACAAATTTTAAGCTAAAAAATTGTTAACGTTAGATAAAACTAAAAATTTCTTAACAAATGCGTGAAGTGTCTCATAATTTGGTTCGACTTTTTGAAGTTTGATATACGTATGTATTTAATTCTTTAGCAATTCATGCTGAGCTTAACCACGAAATTTCTGAAGAAGAAAACAAATTTTTTTTTAAAAGTCGCCTTTACTCTTACGCCAATATTCTTCTCAATTATTTTTAATTTTTTCTTCTCAATAAAACTTGTAATATTACGGAATTTATTGAGTGTATTTTTATGACAATACATTTTTTGAGAGCACGCTGTCTGGTTAATCTTTCCAAAATGCAAGCTAATGCTAAAAAAAAAAAAAATAAAAACTCCACACCAGAAATTAAACCAACTCCCTAAAATTTGCTACAAGAATCAGTGATTATGAAATAAAATAAAAACGCATCGTAAAGAAGTGCTTTCAAAGCACTTATAAGCAATATAAGTGAGCGAATTTGTGCTAAAAGTGCAACACTAAGCTTGACACATTAAGAATACGAATAAGACAAAACAGAAGCATAGATGAAGAAAACAAAGATAAAGAAAAAGCAAAAGATAAATATAAGAAATTTCTCTAATGGTTTCATAATTGTACAAAAGCGTACCACGAAAGCTGAAGACACTTGAAAGCATGCGTTCATGCAAGGATTTTCTGGCAATTTTAAGTGTTTCAATTTAGAGTAGCTGTGTTAACTTGTAGATATGTGTTTGTGTCATATAGAGCAGTCACACTGGCAGCATTAACAACAACAACAACAACAACAACAACAACAAAAACAGAAAGAGCAGCAATAACATAAGCTGCTTTTAGGAGCCACAAGTGTGCTTAAAACTACTTTTTTACATATTTTACTACTTCTTAATTTCACAGTTGCTGCTTATTGCGTAAGTGTTGGAGCAGAAATAGCAACAGCAACATCAGAATAACCCAGCAGACCAAGTCTTAAAGAGTTGATAAATGATGTAAAATTTTTCTTCATTTTTGACGAAGAATGCTGATTCGGCTATACATTCTAAATCACATATCAAAGTTCCTAAGTTGTGTACAAACGCAAAACATAAACGTTGAGATTTTTCATTCCTGAACACAATACCGACTTGTTGAAAAAGTAGTATTGACAAACAAAAGACAGAAATGTGAAAAAATTTATTTAAAAATTCCTTTTGTAAATTCTTTGAGATGATAAAATTTGATATGTTTTTTTTAAAATCATATTACTTTCAATATGTAATCTTTGATATATCAGGCATACGGCCATTATTAGACCAAGTTTTTGGAATAATATATACTAGGTGTATTTCAAAAGATCACAAACTTTTGAACCCATTTTGGTCCGCAACCAGAACGCGTTGGAATTTCGTAATGAAATTTTTAGATTTTGTTGTTAGTGATCAAGTGAAGAGAATTCCAAAGGATACGATATTTTCGAACTAAAATTTTTCGCCTACGAAGTGGTCGGAAAATCGAAAAATAGCCCAATATGTACAGGGTTGTCCATATTCGAAGCGCCCATTTTAAAAAATCGATTGTAGTGCGGCTTGTGTGTGGTGGCGCGCCGTCTTGTTGAAACCAGTAGTGCTTGATACGCTTTCGATGAACTATTGGCATGAAAAAATTGTTTATCATATCGCGATAACGCTCCTGATTGACAGTAACTCTGTGGCCATTATCATCTTCGAAAAAGAACGGCCCAATGAGCATTTTAGCACAAACGCCGCACCAAACAGTGACTTTTGCATCGTGAAGAGGTACCTCTTGAATCTCTTGTGGATTTTCAGTTTCATACAAACGATAAATTGTTTTCTTGGAAGGTGCACTTTTCACTTTATTTATTCTTTTGAAAGCACGTTGAGTTTTCACTATTGACTTGTTTTGTTGAATGTAAATTTCAACAATTTTAAAGCGTTCGCGTGGCGTGTACTGTTCCATTGTAAACATTTGCTTGGAATGACGCTTCAAACGCGGTATGTCATTTGTCGATTTGGCATCACTGCGGAAAGTTCCAGTATTGCCAGATGGGCGCTTCGAATATTGACAACCCTGTGTACAAAAATTCAAAAATGTTAAATAAAATATTGTTATTTTTATTAAACGAAATATATGTAAAAGTGACATGTGAAATATTATAATTTAATTAAACATTTGTTGTAAAATCGTTTTATCACACAGGCAACACATAGTTAAATTAAACTGTGTTGTGCCAAACCAACTGATTCTCATATTTTAGTCTTTTGGCTGCCTGATTACGGAAATAGTTTTATTAGACATTATATTTATAATTTTTTTTTGATTTTTTCAAAAATTGTCAAAAAAGGTCTTTTGTTTAACCGCTTACCTGAATAGGTAAAAACAGGATATTTAAAAAATTTACTTTTTTTCTGGATTTTCATTTAACTGAACCGTGTATAAGAGTTTGAAAAAATATTTTTTATTTTTTCCAGAAATTAATTTGAAAATTAGTAGTCGAAAAATCGACCAGCAGGCTAAAATGGGTTAAAAATATTAGAAATAAGTGGCGCTATTTGTCAGTTTTGCATTAGAAAGGAACATCTTTTATTGATTTGATACAAAACATACAAAACATTTGTATGAATGAATGCTGAGACATTGAGGCTTTTTTATTGGTGTGTTTTTTTGCTGTTTGGAAGATGAGCATCGTAGAAAGAGTTAATATAAAGTTTTGTTTTAAACTTGGTAAAAATTTTACCAAAACTTATTAAAAGATGAAAAAGGTTCATGGTGATGATCAGGGCACAGGTTTTGATGCCCTTAAAAACATCCAAAAATGACCTAAGGAACCAAAAATGAACTAAAAACTTAAATACTCAACACCTAAATAGGTGTTCCTTTTGTTCAAAGTAACAAAAAGTTATTTTTTTTTCATGTGATTGCTAAATAAATAAAAAAATGTGTCAGCCGTAAGTTTGTAATAAAAAATAAATTAAGCTTTAATAAATATTAATAAATTCTATGCTTTTTAATTATAAGAAAAAATGTTTTTAAATTCTGAATTTAATACTAAAATTTTTATCTTTCTTATGTTTAGGGGGGGCAACTGCCATCCCTACCCCACCCTTGCTACGCCCATGCCCATGAGCACACATTTAAAAGATGAAATATCGGTTAAGTCTGAATTTCCGTTTAGTACCATATTTCCATTTTCAATACTTCATAGAACTTTTTAAATACATTCTCACCATCATCCTCACCAGTGTTTTCAAGATTTTATGGCTCGTGGTATAATTTGAAAATTATCAATTACTTTTTGTTTTTTTAATGTTTCCCTAAATTTAATTGTTAAAAAACAATGTTTGAGCATCTTCATCTGCTTTGGCTTGAAGGCTTTCAAAAGTATCTACGAAATATATTACTGCCTCTAATAATTGTTAAAATTATGGTTAAAAAAATTACTTGAAAAAATGACCTAAAATTATGGAAAAAGACCTTTAAAAACAGAAATGTCTAAAAATTACGATAAAATGCCCTAAACAAATGTTGGCTTCGGTACCTGGAGGACTATGTTGGTGTTTTTGCATTAATAGAAAATCTTTATGTTAGAACAGAACAAAATCCGAGCGCTGGTGATGATTTTCTATGCAAAAAAAAAGGTGTGTGGACGTTATGTTTTCAATAAATAGACTGAATAAGACAATTTGCTTAGGATTCAACATTCAGAAGACATCATAAGTAAAAGAAAAATGACAAAAACTTCTAGTACTCCATCGTAACTGGCAACGAGATGTGATGTTTTCAGTATAGTCCCGGAACTATACACCTAAGTGATGAATGGAAGGCTCCCAATAAACCAAATCCCAAAATGTCTCGCTTGGAAAAGTCAAAAGCGAAGACAATCGACCTTATCGTGAATTCCAAAGGAATTTTTGCCCCCCGAAATTTTTTCCTCCCTGAAGAAAAATACTCCTATCACAAATCTCCTCCGAATTCAAATTCCCTCGGAATTAGTTTTTCCAACACAATAGCCTTATACAGTGAATTCGAAGTGTTTGGCACTTATAAAATTGTAAAAAAATTCGTTAGCTTTCAGACTGTTTGCTGAAGATGTCGAAGAAGAAATGCGGATAGAAAAGATTAACCTTCGCCATATTAGAAACTCTTCAAATCCGATGCATTTGGCAATCACATTGTATGTGTTATTTTTATATATGAATTTGAATTTTGAATTTTATATGTGAATATGAATGTATTTTGTAATATACAGCTTTTTTGTAATATACCATTAGTTAAAGTTTTTTGCCGTTAAAATTTACTGCAGTTCTGTCTTGAAAAAGAAAATGGAAATTAAAATTTTTATATATAATACATTTTATATTGCTTAGCTCAAAAATCTAAATAAGACATGTCCGATAAGCAAACACACACTCATGTGGACAACGCATTCGCTATCATCATGCCTTTTTAACTACACTCAGAAAAATATGCTCCACGGATCCAAGAGAACCGTAGCTTCAGTTCATAGGCATGGATTTTTCTATATTTTTTAGAGGTTTCTGCTTAGAAGAGGGTGTTTTTATATGATTTTACGAAGTGAGGTCTTGATTTCGAGAAACAGAGGTCTTGATTTCGTGAAGCAACTTCTATGTTTTGAAGACAATATATTTCATTTTTATTAAATCGGCCATGCCGCTAAACGAAGCCGGATTTTTAATGATTAGGTACTATTTTTCTAGATATTCTGGAAATGTTTTTCTATGCCGAACTAAGAGTGTATGCAACGCTAAGGTGCATGCTCCACTTTGCTGACACGGACAAATTTGATGTTGTTCTCGCGGATGAAAGTAAAAACTGAAATTTGAAAGAGCTTCTTTTTCATCCAAACATTTTAAAGCTACCGATAAAATTTGTTAACGGTCCTAAGCTTTGTTAAATGATCTAACGCTTTGTCTACACAGAGAGTATAGTTTAAGTTTTCAGCACATAGTTGGGTTTTGCTGTTGAACTCAAAATAAACTTTTGAGTTTCCAGTACAATCCCAGCGGCAAATTTACGGAGTACTCCAATATTTCATATATGGAAGGGCAGTACACTTGTGTTATGTTATTCATATATGAATTTGAACGTGAAGTTGTGTATGGGAGAATGAAGCTCGTCTACTTGTTTGCATACTTACATACAAATCAAAAATGTAGCCTCTGTGCTTGACTATGAAGCTTGACTACTCGTTGCCATATTTTGTAATCGAAAATTTTAGTCTGTCTGCCTACAAAGCGGCCATTGTCTTCTAAAAGTAAGTTGAAATTGGGTACGAACATGTTTACATTACCGCCTACGAGTGTATTGCCTTTCATCGATGAAGTGTATTACCCATTTGCCGCTGGGTTCTGACATATCTTTGTGTGAACAGCTTCGAATGAACTTAAATACACTCAAACTAAACTCTCTGTGAAGACATTGCATAAGTTGAGCAAACAAAGACCTGCCTAAAACCATTCCAAACAATTCAATCAAAATTATTCAAGCGTTGCGTAGTTAGTCACTTTCATAAAAATTACTTATTTGTGACTTACTTACGTTCTCTTTAAAATGGCCTTTAGTTGTCAAATATCACGTAATTTTACATAATTTTATCAGATGCTTATCTTAATTAGTGCAGGGCTAAAAATTTCCAGTAAAACCAAGTATTTTTTTCATTTTTTTTTAAATTGGCACGAACCCATAATTTAACTGAAATATTTTTCTATGAAATTCTCCAGCTTAATACTAAGGAAAAATAGACTACTAGATTGTATTTCTTTGTGATACCTACTTTTTTCCGGGGGAAATTTTCGAAAATCATTTGTGATAGGAGACGCATTCCTCGTTTGGAAAATATCCGAGGGAGTTTCTTTTCATGATAAGGCCGAATAATTTGATTTAACGAGTCGAAAGAAATAATTAACGTAAAATTAATTTCACTTGGTCAAACGGTTAATGCAGTGTCTTATCTTGTTATTTTGCAATGTTTGTCGGTTTGATTTCGTCGTATGCGACCGGAATATCGTGAAATTGGAAGTTGACGTTCGTTGAACTATAATTTTTGGTCAAAAAATAGCATTTTAACTAGCAATCATTCACTTTATTTACCTGAAATGGCTCATTGTGGCTTCAACCTATTCGACCAATTGCATGTGCCCGTGAAAGGAATGCGGTATAAAAGACGACGACCGCCATCCTGAACATGCTTAAAAAACACGAAATAAAAAAATTTATAAATTTACAAAGTAGTACATACAGTTGCTGTCACAATAATAGCACCGCTAACATATCCTCAGTGAATTATATTTCCACTCTTTGTTGGCATTGTTTTAAAACAGAACATAATGTCGCTAAATGAAGCCGGATTTTTAACGATTGGGTACTATTTTTCTAGATATTCTGGAAGTTTTTTTCTATGCCGAAACTAAGAGTGTAAGAGTGGTGGGAGAGGATCGCGTTTGAATTTTAGAAGGCCTCCAAGGATGGAGTACAATCCAAATTTCACTTGGAAAACGATTATTCATGGTGGATCTAGCATTACTGTGTAGGTTTGTTTTTCGTTTTATAGCGTGGGTCCTATACGTTGGACCAAAACTATAATGGATCAACACATTTTTTTTGTGGATATCTTAAATAAAGTCATGTTACCATATGCCGAGAATGAAATGTTGTTAATTTAGACTTACCAACAGGACAACGTTCCAAAGCATACGAGCAAGAAGGCGAAAAATTGTTTTACTAATAACCATATTAATGAAATGGAATGGCCTCCACAGTCCCCAAACTAAAGCCTCATAAAAATCTTTTGGGCGGAAACTAAAAATGGCAATTTCGGAAAATATGTCAAAAAACAACAATGACATTTGCATTGCTAATGAGCGGTTGTAGAAAGCATTTTCTGTAAAAAATGCCAACAAGTAGTTGACTCAATGCCTGATCGGTGCGCAGGAGTCATTACCAACTGCAGCATATAACGATCTTAAAGGTAGGTATTTTCAGTTTTACAGACATCAACAGTTCTTATCAGGTCAGAAAGAAGGGGTAGCACGTTTTGACTTGCAGCTCTTGCTCGTCGGCTAGTGGGGTGGAGTTCGTTTTCCATCTTTCCGATAAAAATACCCAAACTACGAAATTATTACTTTAAATTAGCATGCTGAGGAAGAGAGAAAAAGGGGAGAAGAAAGGACACAAAAAAACAGGCTCATTGCTTTTATAAAATTTGTGTCAAGAAAATTTTATGTTTGTTGTAGAGATGACATCACAACAATACTTTGCCCACCCAGCCATGATCAGACCTTTTACCAACTACATCGAGTACTGATCCTTTTAACCATGTCAGACCACTGTCGACATGCAGAAAATCAAAATATTCTTAATTTAAGTATTCATTATTATTGTTTTATTTAACCTAAGTATCTTAACTCATAACTACAAAATTGTAACCCATTATGTAATTATAACTAGAATTATTATTTACAGAATTTTTAGCACTAATATACATTTCTTTTATTGAATAAAAAATGGAGTTTATAGAAAAAATGCCTTAATTAAAATCCATGGGAGTATATAGGAAAGTAAGCAAAAACAATATATAACTTTAGTGATAACACAATGTAAAAAGGTAAGTAGCAAGAATTTAAAAACATCCCAAGTGGAAAGGAAACATTATTAAAACTATTTAATTAATTCAATGAATACCAAAAACAACTATTCATTAAAACTTTTGATCTCCATTTTTAATGCAAAGGTAGGTACGAAAATAAACAAATTTTAGGTTATAGAAATTAAGAAAGAATCATCATCTAAAAATACTAATTCTAAGCTTTATTTAATCAAAAATCGAACATCGAAAAAATTTTAATAAAAAGGTAAGTAATTAAAATTTGAATGTACATAAGAAAAAAAATAGAGTTATTATAATATCCGCTTACTTTTAAACAAAATGTAATCGATAAATTACGGAAAGTTCGCAAAAATAAGTAATTAGCATAAAAAAGTAAAATAAAAATATGTGAGAGTGCAAGGGTTAAGCCTGCTTTTAAGTTTAATTGAAATAGCAAAAACATAGAAAACAGCTTTTTGCTATTTAAAGAAATTCAAGTTCAAGCTTACACTGACCTAGTTTCAAGAACGAGCTTAGTTCTAATTAGTCACTCTCACTCTCACACACATTATTGAGGAAAAAAAGTATATAAAAAAGAAACTCATAAAAAAAACTTACATGCTCTCCTTATTGAGTGCTTTTTTTTTATTAAGGCTCCCACGAAGAAAGATCTGTCTGCGCTGTGGACTCAAGGGTGGCTGTGGATATAAATATTCACTTTAAATTTTTGCTCAACTTAAAGTTTAACTTCATCACTAGTTTTAATCTTCAGCTGTAGATTTTGCATGTTAAATTATATTTAGCATAACATTTAGGATTAAACTTATGGAATCTTATGCATCTTTAAAGGATTTTAAGTAAAAATTATGAGTATGCTAAATTAGTAATATAAGTTGTTAAGAGAAAAAAAAGACAGGAAAAGTCTCTTGCGAGAAATTATTTTACGCATACTTATAGTAGTATGTGTACAACAAAAAAATGTACACATGAACATTTGTATTTATTATTTTAGCATAACTTTTTTCGTTGTTTCTGCAATTAAATTTTGTTAAAAAAAACTATATTCTTAATTAATTCACTTTGTTTCCACTATAAATTCAATTTGTATTATTTTTTTTTTTCTTGTATTAAGATCATTTATTTTTTTTTTTATTTTAAATTCAATTAAACCATAATTTATAAAAATTTATAATTTCCTTGCACTATTGTGCGCCACGTTTACAAATAAACCAGATGTATTCATAAATATATGTTACGTTCTAAATTTTACCGCACATAAAAAAAAACCGATGTTTAGCTTACGATTGCCGAAAAAGTACTGCTCACCACGTTGCTGACCTATCAGAATTAGGATGCCAACTAGAAATCTGGATCCATTATGTAGTTCAAGAGAGTTGAAATTCCACTTGAATTGCATTCAAAATCGCATGCGATAAATTTGCTCTACTGTCGCTTTAAAGAAAACTTAGATTGAAATTGCTGAATTTATGGAGAGTTTTGATACATTTCTCGAAAGATTTTTACAGAGGTTTTCTTTGAGAATTTTTTGCATGAATTAATGATGATTTTTAGACGAATATCATGACGAATTTCCTGAATAGTTTAATATGGATTTGTAGCAAACTCTTAAATATTCCGTACCATCTCTTTGGTGAATTTTTGGACAAAATTTGGAAGGTTTTGTGCCAATTTGTATGGAGACAAATGTCTTAGTAAAAAAAAAGATAAGATAAAATGCGAAAATTTACCCGCATAAACTTATTCAATGCAGCTCAATGTTAACAATTCCACAAAATTAATTTATCTAAAAATTTAAATTTTTTTTTCTTATTAAAAATTATATATCTTAATAAGATTTTTTTTTACGTTAATTAATATGTAAAAGAAACTTACGTGGACAAAGGAATCGCCAGCGTTTAGTGGTTTCCCTTTATGAAGCTTTGTTTTCTTTCTTTTTTTATTTTTAGTTAAAATTTGTATTGCATTTAATTAAACTCTTCACAATGATAAATTTAATAAAGCATTTTAAACACATTTAAGTTTAATTTAATGATCTTTTTCCAAGATTTTTTTTTTTTTTTTTTGCATTAATGTGCACTCTTTGAAACTAGAATATAAAAGATCGAGAAACGTTTTCGTTTTTAGTCAAGTAAGCTCGCTCACGCCACAATTTTACCTCAAAAATTTAACATTGCGGATCTTAATATCAATCAATAAAAGAAAGTTGATAAATGTTTGGAAGAAAGTAAGTAACTAAAAGGTGTGTTCAATATGAACTACTGTGGTTAGTTGCTTAATTCGAATCATAGATGGTATTTTAAACGGAAGCTGAAAACTCAAATAAGCTTCTAGTGTGAATCCACTTCAAGAGTATAAACAAAAGAAAAAAAAAAATGAAGTAAGGCCGTATTTCTGCTGCAAGCGCCATTGCACAGCTGCGAGAATGCGACAAAATATTAAATTGCTATCCTTAGACAGTAAGCAACGAAAACACAATAAAACTTGCAATAGTAAACGAAACTTATCTCTTTTTTTTACGAGAATAATATTGGGCGTCATTAAAGTCATTATTTTGACCGTCAACATTTCGCATTATCTAATATAAATATTACATTAAAGGTTATTTACATTGATATGTTTGTACATGCCACTAGCGATATATTGTATAGATACCAAAGTTTCAAAATGGCAAACCTAAATTTTGTTAGTGCTTTTTTTAAGTGTCGCTCTTTAAATATGCGCAAAGCGGATGGTGCAATTTTTTGACCACAGCTGTACATGTCTTCCTTTAAAGAGACCTTCCTGGTCTAATTGTCTATTGGGTAGTACCAGCAATATCATCAGCACATGGCTTGAGTCATTGTATGTGTGTTTGCCTGTGTTGTCTGCTTAGTGTAATGGTGTTGATTTTTATACTCCATAAAATCGAGCAGCACATTTTAATGCTGCCTCGTTTCATTTATTTTCCGCCCCAACCCGTCTGCTTATCGTAGCTACTTTTCTTTTCTTCCACTTTGTTGAATATTGCTTGAAAAAAAAGAAAACGTAAAATAAGCAATTGAATTAATTTTGCAAAATGTTTGCATAAAAAAAAAACAAACAAACAGATTTGCTGAGATTTCATTTCATTTCGGCCACAAATACAAACTCAACGTCTTGGCTCGATTGGCATTTGATAGTTTCGGCCATTAAGGCTCTGGATAACTGGATAAACATTTGGCCAAATGTTCTTTGATGGTATTGCTGTAAAATAGCTTTAAGTGCTGCTAGTGCAGTCATTTTCGTAGGATTTGAAGAGCTTTAGTTGAAAATGGAAATTATCAAGATGTGCATTTTTATTTAAGTTTAAATAAGTATGCAAGAGTACTTGAAATTACAAGTACAGAGTTACTTTAAAAAAATTTAATGATATTTGTTTGAATCTAATAGTAATTTATTTTTAAATATAAAGTTATTTTGAAAGTCAGCGCATTTAATGAAAATCAACTTAAGGATACCTTTATTAAACAACTTTTGTCACAACATGCTTAAAGTGAAACGTTTACACAAAAAATATCAGCCCAATTCTGAATGAAACCTCGCGGGAATTGAAAAGAGGAGTTTTCATTTTTTAGACCGGGTATAATGTGTTTAAAGATTTTATCTTGTAATCATAAAAATTGGCTATGAAGGCAAATTTTTCAAAAATTCTGTGAACATTGTTAATAATACAAATAATTCCCTTTTTCAAATCCCGGGGAGATTTCATTCAGTATTGGGCTGTATGTGCATGGTCGCAACGCATATTAGAAGTACAACTTTTAACCAAAAAAGAAATTGCTGTGTTTGCTTATATAATTTATAAAAATTGTTTTTCGGCTCAACCTAATATACGTATCACAGTGTAACCGTTTCCGCAGAGGTTGCCGTTTCTTACATAGGTTAAGAAATTTTCCAAATATTAGTCAAATGGGACAATGACCACGCCTACCTTTCATATAAGACAAAGTTAAAAATCGATGTATCTTAGGACTCCTTCGATATTTTTTTAACAACTTCATATATGGTCTAAAATCACTTAAAAAACCATTCGTGTCAAAAATTGTTATAATCAGACTATTATTCGGTGTATCCTCCATATAACCCGAATTTTAAATATCTCGTATCTTATAATACTTTATTTTAATGGTCTTTACTAAAAATGGACTGGGTCAGATCAGTTTTTGGGGTACCCCATATAAAACTTAAATTCTTAAAACCTGAGTACTTTTGTCATAATCACTTCATTTGAACAAAATAAGAGAACTTTATTTTATCCCAACTAAGTCTTTGCTTAAAATAACATGAATTGATACATTGTTTGGGATACCCACCCATATAACCCACGTTTTTGAAACACTTTCACTTTAACATTTTATAAAAAAGGCTTTTTTTTCAAATAAAGATTTCTTATAAAATATGCTAACTTCCTTTTGTGCTCTACCCCAATTTAAACCAAATTTTCAAAACACCAAATTTTCAACACAAAAACCAATTTGAGATCATTTATTAAAAAAATTTAAAAAAAAAAAATTTATTCATATATTTTATATATAAAAAAGTAAAAAAAAATGAAAGTTAAATTACAAATAGAAAAAACTTATGTATAAGAATTTCTGTAGTTAATCTGCTTCATCCGAAGTGTCACTTGAAACAAAATCTTCAAATTTTATATCAGAATGAAGCTATTATGAACATCGGCAACTGTACTTTATTCTATAATATATGGCAATAAATCTTTACAATCATTTCCTTTTGTTTTGGCAATATGCCTAATCGAAGAAATGTGAGAATTCGAATTTATCAGTTATGCAGCCATAAGATCTCGATTGCAATTTTCCCTTGAATTTTTCCTAGTGTGACCTAATCGATATTTTCTAAATTCCTTATGACTAAATTCTAATGCGTCTTCAGATAAAAGTCCAATGGGTAAATTAAAATTTTTAATTATTTCACATCCATGAATCAATATTTTGTGCACATGTATTGGCATATGGGCATTTCCACCGAAAGATCCACCGTGACACGAAAATTAAAAGTTATTAAAAACTTATTGTTTTATGATATTATCTTAGAGAAACATTTCGTAGAGATGATCAAATCGTCTGCACTGTTTCACAAATGTAATTTTTCTTTTTAGTTAATGTTTTGTAAATGTTTCGTAGGCATTGGCTAAAAATAATGATAAATGATTAATAACTAAGTCAGATAATTACCTTATTGCCTAATAACTTCATTACCGAAATGAATTACAATGGAAAAAATGTCACGTAACGCTATGTCACGTAACGTTTCATACTAAGCCCAATAAAAAATAAAACGATAAAAGTTTTTAAATTTGATTACTTTAACAATAAACTTTTACTATTTCAAATCCTTTTACAAAAAGTTTTATACAAAAACTCTTGCTAAGTTACAGAATTTTACTAATTTTGTGATCCTAGTTAAAAACCTCTTCTATTTTTTGTCACGTAACGTATCATTTTTGGTGGCTTCTATCTAAGAGCCGAACTTTTGACAACTCTTAGGTTTTAAAACTTGTATAGTAAACTTAGTAAGCTATTGGAAAATCAACATAAGGAACTTTTAAGTTAAATTTTTCATTCTTTTTTCACTCATTAAAGTCGTACGATCGTCATGTGCGCCACCACGGAAATGCCCATATTATACCAGAGATATTTATCCACATATATTTCGTCGTATTTGTCGTATTTGTGGCCGGACTATGCCTATATTTTGCATATTTCGCAGTTTCGATGCAACTTTCACACATACCAAATCTTATATATGTACCTCAATTATAAGCCATTTTATAGTATTTACACTGTTGTGGGTTGTATTGAAGGTGGGCGTGATTTTTTGCTTAACTCGACTTCACCTTTCACCTTCGTAAATAGTTGCACTCAGTCGCGGGACACCCTGTATATTTAGCTCAAATCATTATAAATTTACTAGTATTTGAACAAGTTGGCTATACTGCAGGGATGACGGCAATATCATCGTTATTTTAAAAATAACTGAAGAAATTCCATAAATGCAAAAAAAAATGTTAACTTTTAGTTAACTATTAAATTCCTTTCTGGAAAATCTACTGTTACTAATCTTGTTAAATTTAAGAAAATCGCGTAAAACAAAAACAACAAATAATAATGGAAAGCAACCCGATGTTGATGCCTTGATACTAATTGTTACATAGAGCAATGAAAAATGTTGGCTTGCATTTGGAATATTCGCGCATATATGTTTGAGAGTGTTAGTGTGTCTGCAGATATTAGTGTTGCAAAATGTGAAATTTTATGCTGGCAGCATGACAAACGAATGACAACAATGAAGAAAGCGGCAGCGTAAAAAATAAGAAGAAAAAAAAAAAATCAAATTCAATTTGACAAGCAGAATGCGCGTCGCCTAACTGTCATTCAGTTGACAACATAATGACTACAAACTGACACACATACGAACATTTAGATTTACAGACACATTATTAAGGGCCTGCGGGAGTTTTTCGGATAAAATATGCCTTTTTAACAATTTTTTTTTATGTTTTTTATTTTAGGCCAAAATGTTTTTTACATTATTTAAGTATAACCATTCAAGACTTATTCCTGACATTTTGGTCCATAAATATTCACCGATAAGGTGAGCAAGTTATTTGCAGACTGGTTCCTTTGAAATTTTTTTTTTTAGCTTAGTAAAGAGTTCTTGGGCGTTTGTTCATTGATTTTTGAAAAAAATTAATTTTAGACAAAATGGCGGGCGTAGAAAGAAAATTTGGATTTTTTTTGCACAAAATTGAAGTAATTTTAGATTAAATCCCTCACCTGAGAAATGGGAAAATTATCAACGTGCCAGAAATGTCTCAATTACCTTAATAAGACAGTCGAAAATTAAGTATTGCTTTGTTAAGTTATGGTCGTCCCTTCCGTCCAAGGTTCTATGGAATAATTTGAAAAAACTGTGAAATTTACCCTGACGTTCTCAATAATTTTTTTCTTTCTAGCATTCATGAAAGTCATAATAGCTTTTCTAGTTCCTTTGTTTAATCGTATCCCTCCGTAGAGCAAACATTTCAGTTCTCTATGGTTACGGAAAATGAGGCAGCAAAGAGTTTAACATAGATTAACTCGATCGCTGTTGGTGATGATGCTATTAATATAAAATTCTTAAAGATTATTCTTGCTCATATTATTAACCCTTTAACTCATCTCATTAATCATTATCTTACTTTGTCTTCGTTTCCTAACTTATAGAAATCTGCAATTGTAACGCCAGTGGCAAAGAAAACTACTGCTTCTGAGACTAATGTTTTTAGACCTATAAGTATTCTTTCGCCCCTAGCTAAAGCATGTGAATCTCTACTGGCTGATCAAATTTCATCATTTTTAACTCAAAATCAGCTTTTGTCAACACTTCAATCCGGTTTTTGTGCTGGTCATAGCTGCTCAACTGCTACGCTCAAGGTATTATACGACATAAGGTCCTGTTATGATGATGAAAGGTTAACGTTACTTTGTCTACTCGATTTCTCGAAAGCATTTGACACTGTAAATCATGAACTGCTCCGTCACAAACAAAAGCATATTTATGGCTTCTGTGACAGTGCTATGCATCAATTAAGTAGCTACTTGACTTATAGAATACAAAGGGTGAAAGTTGGCATGAACTTTTCACAGCCGAAAATATTAAAGTGTGGTGTACTCCAGGAGTCAGTACTGGGCCCGTTGCTCTTCTCTATGTTTATTAATGATATTTTTCGTTGTTGCAAATACTCATCCATGCATGCTTATGCTGACGATGTACATTTATTTATTTATCTGGTAGAAAAAAATCTCATGGAAGATTTGGTATATAGGCTTAATGAAGATCTACACAGTATCAAGCAAGGGGCTATAAATAATATGCTTCATCTCAATGCACTGAAATTGTATGCTTTACCAATTTCAAAAGAAAAAGTTGACTTTGGGTCAATTCCATAGGATAATTTGGGCGAAATACCCTTAAATTTGTTAATAGTGTGGTTAGCCTAGGATTTAATATCAATGCGTCCCTCACGTGCACAGACAATATAAACGAGTAGTGAGCAAAATCTATTACGGAACCTGGGGAACCTAAGAATATCGGCTGTTTATACACCTATTGATACGCGACGTAAGCTTGTAATACAGCTAGTCCTTCCTGTGATCACTTACTCAGAACTTGTGTATAGAAAGCTAGACTCGCGGTCTCAGCTTAAGTTACAAATTGCGTTCAACCATGCTACTCGATATGTCTATGGCTTACGTAAATTTTAACTAGCTGAGTTTAAAAATTCAATACTTGGTTGTGATATAAAAAGTTACTCTAATGCCAGAAACTGTGTTTTTCTGCATAAACTCATCCATTATAAAACTCCTATCTATTTATTTAAAAAACAACAATTTAGTCGGTCCCACAGAAGCCAAATGTTAATTATGCCGAATTTTAACTTTCTTAATCTTACTATTCAACTATTTCTTGCTATAAAAAAAATAATGCGAACCAAATTTTGTTGATCTGGCACAATATTTTGGGGAAATATACCAGCTTACCGGTTTCGGTGATATGGAAGGTGAGTGTGTTATTTATTTAAAATATTTTTATTTATTTATTTATTTAAAAAACTACAATTTAGTCGGTCCCACAGAAGTCAAATGCTAATTATGCCGAATTTTAACTTTCTTAATCTTACGAGATCATTTTTTATTAATGCTGCTAGACTATGGAATGCGTTACCTAATCATTTAAAATCTATAGTGTTACTTCAACAGTTCAAGCATGCTGTTCTGGGGCATTTCTCATCAGCAAATACTTATTAAAAGTCAGTCCTAACTTTTGCCATTTTACTCTTGTCTGTCCTTCTATTATTTATCGATATTCTTCTCAAATTTTTTAGTTAAATTTATTTTTCTAAAAATGCTTTGAAATTATTTTAAATATTTATATATTATATATTTCAAAATTTGTAATTTAATATTGTAATCCTTTAAATTACATTAAATTACATTTAACAATTACTTTTTAACTTTAAGTATATTATTTTATTTTTCTGTTCTGTAAAAATTATCTAGTATATAATCTGTGTACTTAAGAAGAACTTAGTTCTTATTGTACTGATTAACTATTAAATAAATCTAAATCTAAATCTAAATCTAAATCTAAATCTAAATCTAAATCTAAATCTAAATCTAAATCTAAATCTAAATCTAAATCTAAATCTAAATCTAAATCTAAATCTAAATCTAAATCTAAATCTAAATCTAAATCTAAATCTAAATCTAAATCTAAATCTAAATCTAAATCTAAATCTAAATCTAAATCTAAATCTAAATCTAAATCTAAATCTAAATCTAAATCTAAATCTAAATCTAAATCTAAATCTAAATCTAAATCTAAATCTAAATCTAAATCTAAATCTAAATTTAAATCTAAATCTAAATCTAAATCTAAATCTAAATCTAAATCTAAATCTAAATCTAAATCTAAATCTAAATCTAAATCTAAATCTAAATCTAAATCTAAATCTAAATCTAAATCTAAATCTAAATCTAAATCTAAATCTAAATCTAAATCTAAATCTAAATCTAAATCTAAATCTAAATCTAAATCTAAATCTAAATCTAAATCTAAATCTAAATCTAAATCTAAATCTAAATCTAAATCTAAATCTAAATCTAAATCTAAATCTAAATCTAAATCTAAATCTAAATCTAAATCTAAATCTAAATCTAAATCTAAATCTAAATCTAAATCTAAATCTAAATCTAAATCTAAATCTAAATCTAAATCTAAATCTAAATCTAAATCTAAATCTAAATCTAAATCTAAATCTAAATCTAAATCTAAATCTAAATCTAAATCTAAATCTAAATCTAAATCTAAATCTAAATCTAAATCTAAATCTAAATCTAAATCTAAATCTAAATCTAAGTCTAAATCTAAATCTAAATCTAAATCTAAATCTAAATCTAAATCTAAATCTAAATCTAAATCTAAATCTAAATCTAAATCTAAATCTAAATCTAAATCTAAATCAAAAAATATGTAACCCAAAATATTGAAACTATTAAACGCCCAAGAACTCTTTACTAAATCGATATTTTTTTCGGACCAGTCTCCAGATATCTTGCTTACCGCAAAATTTAAGGTCCTTAGCGGCATTGCACTTTTCTACCTTATCGACGAATATTATTGGACCATAATGTCAGGGATTAATCTTGAATAGTTATACTTTAATAATGTAAAAAAAATTGGTCTAAAATTAAACCCTGCTTCAAAAGAAAAAAACAATTTTTTAAAAAGTTTCTGCTTTTTTTCAAAAACTCCCGCAGGCCCTTAGGCATATTCAGTAACATATCAAAATGATAGGCAGTTAGGTGGAGCCTGCCATAACACTGTACTGACAGCGATAACAACCAGTGTTGCCGTTTGAATACGAATGTACAAACTTGAATACTTTTCAAATATTGATCAATACTTTTTTTAAGCCTCATACGGAAAGCATTCGGCTCAGATAATCGGCAATAATTGTGCATATTTATCGGCAGTGAGCAACTGATCATAAAATAAACGTTTCAGCTCATAAATTTGGAGCAAGAGAAAATATTTTCTAGTATAAAATTTCTTTTATTTGTAAAGGCCTCTTTATTTGTAAAATGTTCTTTATATTTCTTGAATGAAAAAAGCAGTAAGAAAATATTTTTGACAGCACACAAAAATAAAATAATTTTATTTGAATGAAATACATAACATTTCATTGGAAAATCGAGCTGCGGGGAAATTTCTCTCTGTCCTGTCTTCCAATCAGGGTTGGCTGGGACAAAAGCTATTCCAGTTAAGCAATAGGAATAACCTTAACTACCAGTGGCAGCTTTTCAGTTCGTATCAACGGAATACGCTTGATACGAAGCTTAGAAATGTGCTACGCTGCTCTGCCTCCGGTGAATTTCGGTCTACCCGTTAAAAAACTGTGTAAATATATACCTAACGAAACGTTCTTGCATTTTGTATCCAGATTCACTTATGAGTACTCTCTTTTCAAGATTGGGTGCAAATACAATTGACTTACGGGCGAGTTAAGTATTTTGGATGGGAAAAGGTAGATCAAATATTGCATATGCTTTTACCACAATACGACTTTGGTACTTTCTGACAGTAGTTGCCCGTTATCCTTCTGTTACAAAGTTTCTTTATGAGCAATCGCCAGTTTGCGGAAAATGGTAATATCAAAACGGATAATTTTACAGCTAGTCTAGTAGAAATTAAATAGATATTTTGAGGAATGGCCTATGGATACATTGCTTATGTCAAAGCTGGTTGACTTCTAGATTGTTTTTGTTCGACCGTCAAACATGCAGCTATAATTCTACTCCTCTGATCATCCCAGCAAACCATTCCTTAAACCCTAAGAAGTTGTTGAATAGGCCTATGAAGTTGTTGGTAACCATATTGTAACTTTTAAGTAACCAAATTTGCTTGAAGAAACAATATGAAGAGGATATAACTGTTTCTTTTTACTGATTTTTGCCGTTATTTGGAGTTGTGGTATTAAAACCTATTGCTCTTGTATTCCGAATTGAAACCTACAAATATTTCGCTTAGGTGACACCGGTTAACATAGGTTTCTGTGACACCTAAAAGAGACACCGAGTCCGATTCCAACATAAAACTGCTAAAACAGAATCCATGACACCTAAGCGAAATATTTGTCAGTTTCAATTCTGATTTCAAGAGCACTTGATTTGTACAAAAACCCCGATTATTGGTTTTTACTGTTGTGTTTTCTTGAGACAGTCTTCGGTTGTGGATCGAAGTGTGGATAAAACGTCGCAAAGCCTTTATGAAGGCAATTTTACGGTAACCTAGTGTTAGAGTTTTTGCAGCATGTTTTAGCAAAACATTACATATTCTCGTTCAAAATTTGCCTCAGACTGCAATAACAACGTTTTCTATAATAAAAATTATTACAAGCACATTGTTTCTCACAAAATTTACTTTAAGGAAAAATATGACTAGCATAAATTTCTTGATATTCATAATGTTTTCGTGTTCGTTTTTCATCGAAAAAAAGTAGTATAAAAAAATTTATTTCTTCCGAGCTGGATTCAATTTTATGTAATTTTAAAAAAAAAATTTTTTTTTGTGTACTTTTTAGTTTTTTTAATATGAAAATTATGCTTTACTTGAGACCTGGAAACAGGCCTTAAGAGATTAATATTCAAAAACTATAATACTCACTTTAAGTTATTCACGGTTAGAGCATGTTTTTGTCAAAATTCAAAAATTTTTATGGGGAAAGAGTAATAATTTCCAAAAGTTTAATACGCAATAAAAAAAAAAACGCATTTACATATTTTTTTTATACCAATTGATTTCAATTGAAGCTTTTTAACATTTTTCCGAAAAGTTTGGCTGCCGTAGCTGAAAATTTAAGAATTTATAGCCAATTTTCTGGATTTTTATCAAATCCGTTGAACTGATGGTCATGTTTTTCGCGTATGAAACTAGCAATTTCTTGCTCTAAAATAATTATGGGTATAAAACTTTTTTGGGGAAATAAACCAGCTTACCGGTTTCGGTTATGTGGAAGGTGAGTGTGTTATTTATCCGATTCGGCTAATTTTTAAATCAACTATTTTCTGTGACAAAAGGACTATGTTTGTAAGTTTTTATTGTTCTGGAATAATTGTCTGTGGAAATTTACCAGATTAGCGATTTTGGCTATAGGGTTTCATGTTTTTCAATCTAAGAGCGCCACCACTATTTTGTGAAGTGCTTTTTGTAGATAACAGAATAACGAACAAAATGGTATTCATTCAAATTAGTTTTAGCTGGGATAAAGGCATGAAAAAACTTAAAAAGTTTTGCAGTTAGAAACTTTTTGAAATACAATCCGTAAGCTTCAGCAACAGAGTGTAAAAAAAATGTCATCAATCGGATCAGAAGAACTTATATGTAAGCATAATAAGTATATATAATTTATTTCAAGTCTAAGAGGATCGGAGAGAATTCAGCAAATTGGGAAAAATTCGGATGTGCATATTTTTGGAAAAATATTTTTTTCTACAAAATCCTGAAATACGTATCAATTATTATTTTCAAAGTTGCATAAAAAAAAAAAATGTTAAAAACTATTTCGAGCTGTCTTAAAGCAATCATTATAATTTCGTTAAGCAAATATCGGAACAGTTTCACTTTTTATACGAATTTATATAGAATTTTGGTATGCGACTGTTTGTACGACATATTAAAATGCTAACAGAGTAAAATTTCCTTTCTTTCGAACTGTCTGAACGAAATGGTAACTTTTTCGTAACGTTTTCGTTAAGTCTTGTTACGAAATCGTTACGATATTTCGTTACAAAGTCGTGTCAACCCCTTCATACGGTTTTACGGATCGAAATATTCTTAACGAAATCGTAGCAAAAATTTCGCAATCTTTCCGATTTTGTTACGAATTCGTAAAGAATATCGTATAAAGGGGTTGACACGACTACGTAACAAAATGTCGTAACGATTTCGTAACGAGTCTTAACGAAAATGTTACAAAAAAGTTACGATTTCGTTCAGACAGTTCGAAAGAAAGGAAATTTTGCTCTGTTAGCATTTTAATATGTCGTACAAACAGTCGCATAACAAAATTCTATATAAATTCGTATATACAGTGAAACTGTTCCGATATTTGCGTAACGAAATTGTAACGATTTCTTTAAGACAGCTCGACATAGTTACGAATTAGTCGGAATTTGGACAAAGTCGTCAACTATGGTTTGCTGGGTTCTGTGTTTTCAAGTTTCCACAAAACAAATTTAAGGAGAGTGTTAAGAAATCATTGTTTAAAAATGAAATAGAGTTATATGCAATAAAAAATGTCGTTCTAGTTTCGGCTTTAAACATCTTTGACACCTTTGCAAAAGCTGTGTCAGCTTTAAGAAATCTGCTATTGAGGTACCATATGGAACCGATGGGCCCAACTGCATATTTAATTTTCTGAAAGTCAAATACCCAGTTGGAGCCCAACGGCTCCATATAGGACCGGCAAAGAAAACCATTGAATTGCTTGTACTAAAAGTAAAAAAATATCAAAATAGATTATTTTGGAAAGGTATATGCTTTTTTTTTGTTCTCAATACATATATATCATTGACAAAAAATTTGCGTAAAAATTAAAAAAAATTAATTTTTTATTGCCATTTTGTAAAAGCTGCTTTTTTTCAGCGGCTTTTTTAATGGCTTTTATTAAGAGTCTGGTGGAAAGCTATGCAACCTAGAGACACAAATCCTAAAAAAACAATGTTTTAAGAAGTAATAGACGTCTTTATTAGAACGAAATAACATTATCATAATTTAAACCTAAATAAACTTCACGAGTATATTTTGTGGCTCCATATGGAGCCACTGGGACAATTCGGGTTGTCTACCTCACAACTCTATTGCCGCTAAGCATATTTTTTCGTATTAAAAACCTACTAAAAATGATGGGGATAATATTCTTTCCTTAGAAAAGATAAAAAATGTAATGTTTGCCGAAATGCTAAAAACTAAAACATTTAAAAATATAATTTCATAAAATTAAAGAGCGCTTAAATCAAATAAACTGTAGGCATTTTTGTACATAAATTACACATAAAATACTCTACATAAAATTCTAAATGAAAATACACAAAATTTACAATATATTCCTTTGATATAAGCATGTTATATAAAATTTTTTATTGCTTTACTTAAATTTTTAAATAAAACTAAAATGTATGTCTTCAACTGAATACGTAATATAGTAAAATTTAAAAAAAATTGGTTTTATTTTTTCAAAAAATTTTATAAAATAATTTATAAAAAATATAAATAAAAGATTATTATCTTAATTTAGTTCATATTTTAATTGTGACAAAACATGTCCTTTTAAAATATTTTATGAAAAAAATACTCTGCTAATGTAATTTCGAACTTGATACGCGGATATTTTTTTTCTCTAAATTGGAACTATTTGAAAACATTTTAGACATTTTGTGGATACTTTTCTTATTAACTTCGCGGCAACACTGACAACAACGTGGTACTGCTGTCGTACACATAACTTTGCTGCTGTCGGTGTTGACAGCAAAACAACAAACAATTTCAGCTGATGTGATGCTCACTGATGGCGTAGAAATTAAAGCCGATTTTTGTTCACTTCACTTCCCAATCCTTTTCTCTGTTGTAGTTCTATGAAAGAGCTCTTGAAATGGTAAAAGGAATAAATTCCGGAAACGGATGTGGTTCTCACATGTGATTTCGTAATGGAATGTAATCATTATAAGGCAGCTTTGTGTGCACGCGTTCGTATTGTCAACGTATGCGTTGGCACGAGCCTTATTATTGTTGTTGCTGTTGGTTAAAATGACGTATGCAGGCTGCAGCTGTTTAGAATCTTGTTGTTGCTGGCTTTATTACTTACTAGCTGATGTGGCTGATGAAAATATCTGTTGACAGTCATGAATGCGAAAATTATCATTATTTCATTGCTGTTGCCGACGCTGATGTTGACGCTTTGCAATTCTTCTTGGCACTTGTTGTTGCAATGCTGCTCCTGTTTTATGTCCCTGTGAACGGAAATAGTTTAGAAATTGTCACTAATTGAATTTATGTCAGCGCTTCAGCAAAAGCTTCAATTAATGGCTGGTTTCTTGCTGTTAAATCTGTTAATATCTAAGCTTAGATTGAATATTTATAGTGCGAGGACTTGCGAAACATTTTCATCTTGTTATAATACAAGTAATTTCCAAGTCTCAATTTCAATTTGAAAATCAGTGTGGAGGAAGTATACAAACTTCTATCCAACTAGAACGATAAGGTAATAAATATTTTTTAAAAATTACTCATCGTATCACTGCCATCACCAACCAAGCAACCACTTTGATAATTCTGGGAAATAACACCTGATTGTTCTAGGCTATCATGTCATGTCCATGACAGTGATGACTTTATTCACATAATTTCAATCCAAGTCGGACAAACGTTGCAATAAGCCTCGGAAAATCATATAAAGTCAATTTTGAATGCAACGCTCTAAGTTCGTTTAGTAACGTCCACATTTGTTGTCTCGATTCGATCCTTATTTGGTTAATATTTTTGCTATGGTTCGACCGGCCGAAAAGTATGCAAATTTCATGAAAACCCTTGAGTTTTGTGCAGAGCTAATTGGTGTCAATGTGTTGGTTGCAAATTATCGCATGAATTGGATAACTTACATTCTCATTATATCGCTAATACTCTTTTTGTCAATGTCTGTGAATACTATTCGAACAACTGTAGACGATGATTGGATTCCAGTACTGGGCTCTATTTGTACCATGTTATGTGGACTTTCTTGTGCCGTTAAATTGTGGTCAGCCGTACGCAAACCTGAACGATATCATGAGATTCATATCACGATGATAAATCTATTTCAACAGCATGAGAAAATAGATCAGCGCTATGAATTGGCTCTACAGATGGGCTGCAAGCGACTACGTACGGTCTTATGTGTTGCTGGTCTGGTTTATTTGCAGCTGGTTACTTTGGCTGTAGTTTTACCGTTAACCAAATATATGTTAAGTGGTGAACGTTATATGATTATTTTTACCCAGTTACCTGGTTTTGATATTAAAACTGAATTCGGCTACTGGTCCATATTTATAACTCATGAAGTTTGGATAACTATGGCTAGTCTGGGTCTTTTTGCTGGCGACACAATCATTGTTATATGTTTAGTGAACTCGCTGCTTTATGTTGAAATCTTTAAATTAAAAATTGAGGATCTTAATGAAGCAATCGATCGTAAAAAAACCAATACTGATAATGAGCAGAAAATAACTCAAATGTTGCATGAAATTGTAGCTTGGCATCAGTCATATTTTGCGTAAGTTTATATTATATGTACATTTAAAATAAAAAAACTTAAAATTCACTACAATAATTGTAGGCAATTTTGCTCGATTTGAAAGTGATTTTGTTTTTCGATCTTAAATTGAAGTAAAATAGCTTTGAAGATAGTAATTTATTAATTTCATATATTTTCTCTCTTAAATGGTAGGGTAGAAAAAAATTCTGTCAAATAGATAAAAAATGCATTTAAAACAAAAACGAAATGGCCATTTCAGCCCTTGAAAGAACTTTGACCGAGCTTCTTTTGATTATGTTGTGTTGTGCGTGCTGTGAAATGTTTGAACACAATAATCGAAGACTTCGGATAGGCGGTGGTACTAATGATGTTTTCACGAATATCCAAATAAACACAAACACCGCAAACATCGCCTCAAATATTCACCTCCACCGCAAAAAGCACATCAAATATTTAGGACTACCGCAAATATTCACCTCTTTCGGATTGACTTAGAACACATATTGATGCTGCTGTATGAGTATGAGTATGATTATGAGTATGAGTATGAGTATGAGTATGAGTATGAGTATGAGTATGAGTACGAGTATGAGTATGAGTATGAGTATGAGTATGAGTATGAGTATGAGTATGAGTATGAGTATGAGTATGAGTATGAGTATGAGTATGAGTATGAGTATGAGTATGAGTATGAGTATGAGTATGAGTATGAGTATGAGTATGAGTATGAGTATGAGTATGAGTATTAGTATGAGTATGAGTATGAGTATGAGTATGAGTATGAGTATGAGTATGAGTATGAGTATGAGTATGAGTATGAGTATGAGTATGAGTATGAGTATGAGTATGAGTATGAGTATGAGTATGAGTATGAGTATGAGTATGAGTATGAGTATGAGTATGAGTATGAGTATGAGTATGAGTATGCGTATGAGTATGAGTATGAGTATGAGTATGAGTATGAGTATGAGTATGAGTATGAGTATGAGTATGAGTATGAGTATGAGTATGAGTATGAGTATGAGTATGAGTATGAGTATGAGTATGAGTATGAGTATGAGTATGAGTATGAGTATGAGTATGAGTATGAGTATGAGTATGAGTATGAGTATGAGTATGAGTATGAGTATGAGTATGAGTATGAGTATGAGTATGAGTATGAGTATGAGTATGAGTATTAGTATTAGTATGAGTATGAGTATGAGTATGAGTATGAGTATGAGTATGAGTATGAGTATGAGTATGAGTATGAGTATGAGTATGAGTATGAGTATGAGTATGAGTATGAGTATGAGTATGAGTATGAGTATGAGTATGAGTATGGGTATATATTACAGGTTAGCAAAATAATAAATGTTGAACACAAAGATAATTTTGCACGTTATTATTCCGTCGAAATATTCGTCGGAACATCGTGATCATTACTTCTTCATAGAGATTCAAAGAATTCCAAACACGATACTTCTAAATTTATTTTGACGGTTAGGATGGACTTCAATGTGCACACAATTTATCCTTTGTGAGCGTCTTATGCATAGCAGCAAAAATTCTGCTATGCTTGCAGTTCATCTAAATATTGAATGATATCAACTGCGGGGGAATTCATGCCTTGAATTTTAAGCACATATCTCTGGATAAAAGTTAGTTTTTCTTGAGCAAAAACAGGTCACAGGTTTTGGTTCGAAAAAACAGGAGTCTCCTGCCAAAGACAGGAGAGATGGGATCATTAAGTATGAGTATTACTCTGACTCTCTCTGCCGCTGCGCAACCTCTGTGTTCTTATTTTTTTTCATTGTGTTGTTTTTGTCATTTCTTTTACGTTTCAAACACAGAGAACAGCTTAAGCAACACTAAGAACACAGATATGAACACAAGGGTTGCGCAGCGGCAGAATGGGTCAGAGTTATACTCATACTCATATTCACACAGCAGCATCAATTTGTGTTCTGAGTCAATGCGAAAGTAGTGAATATTTGAAGTGGTGTTTGCGGTGGTGGTAAATATTTGAGGTGGTGTTTGAGGTGATAGTGAATATTTTAGGCGTTTTTTGCGGTGTTTGTGTTTATTTTGATATTCTTGCAAGCATTATAAGTACTACCGCCTATTCGATGCGGTGTTTGTGTTTATTTTGATATTTGTGAAAGCATCATAAGTTGGTACCACCGCTTATCAGAAGTTCAAACACCGCAGAGTGTTTGATATTCGTGTAATCGGCGAACGCAATTTAAACTTGTGTTTTGAGTCAAAGCGTACATACTTGCATCGCTTTTGTTATGAATAGATTGTAAGTCACAAAAATGCCAACGCTTGCAGATCTCTGGTACGGAGCATCTGTTGCTGTCTATGGCGAATTATTTTTCTGGTAAAACATTCGCCTTAAGAGAATCTTGTGAAAATCGATTGTCCCATTTTTTGCCAATAGGGACAAAGTTTCTTTTAGAGAGGCATAATTAAATTATTTTCAAAATGGCAACAAGGTATCGAAAAAACGAAGCATATTTAAACTAAATCGGATCATTTTTACTATGCAACAACTATTACAACAGTCATATGTATTTTAGACTTAAGTATATGATTTGTAATTTTTTAATTTTAATTAAGCTTTATCTAATTTTACATGCTCAACCATTATTTAACACTGTAATTTAAAACAAGTACAAAGTTTTTAACCGCAAAGGGATGTGCATTTATTTTGGATCATGTAGTAATTATACCACAAAAAAAAAACAAATATAGTTATTTATTTCAGAGTGATTTTATTTAAATTTTTCCGGATGATAATTTTCAAACTAATGAGAATTTATTTTGAATCATGTAGTGAATAACACAACACAAAATATGCGCAAATTATTATTACCGTTTTATAGTGATTTCCCTTTTACTATTCTTATACCTTTTGATTAAAATTTGAACTTAAAGTGCCAATGAAAATAATTTTTTATTTTTTTTTACAGTTTTACCGATAAATGTAATGAAATCTTTTTTTGGAATATCACAGTGCAGATCAGTTGCTCTTTTCTTTCCATTCTGATTACACTTTATATTATTTTGGCCAGTACTTGGCCGGGAGCTTATGCCTACGTGGTTTATGGCTTCAATTCTCTTTATGAATACTGTATTCTGGGCACAAAAGTTGAAAAATGTGTAAGTATAAAATAATTTCTTGAAAAAGCTGAATACATTTTGTCGAAACTGAAATGTGTTTACGTTTTGTATTTACCGCGAAACGTATTCGAATTCCTTAGTAAGTTGTAAGTGCTTAAAAATTTCTTAATATTATTTTTCGTTTTAGAATGATCAGTTCTGTAACGAAATTTACAATATTCATTGGTATGGTCTGACTATCCCACAACAGAAAACTGTGCGTATAATGCTGATGCGGGCACAGTCACCGCGTACCATCAATATTGCTGGAGTGATGCCGATGACAGTCAGCACTGCTTTGGGGGTAAGCACAAAATAATATTGCTTTATTTCATTGGATTATGAAATAAACTGCTTTATCAGGAGTTTTGCGTTTCACGTAAAAATATTCACTTGTGTGAAAAAAAAAAAAATCATTCATCAATTATTTCGCAAATACATTCTAGTAAAAGTTAACATAAGTTATTTAGAAATAATGTGGTCGCTTTTTTCATAACTCATTGCTCAAAAAATTAAAGTCATCGGAAAAAGCATTTCGAGTTTTTCAAAATATTGCCATAACGCGAAATATAAATCTATTTTTGAAGTATTGGTTTCTTTTACTCCCAGTTTAAAATATAGACACATCCACTTGGAGAGAAATTTTGAAATGTATTGATAAAAAATAATAAAAGTTTTTGCTATTAGGTGAAAAGTGGAAAAGATATCTTTTCCGAAGTTAAACATCACAATCATGGTATGAAAAGAGTTTCTGCTTAACTAACTTAGGGCTATTTGTGAGGCAATAGAAGTCATTAGAGAAATTCAGTGAGAGAGAGTTTACTTTATATGCAACGGAACTGCCAGATAAAAAAAAACCCGAAGTAAAGCGATTACGTGCGTTTTACAAAATAAGGCTATAAATTTGTATGCTTTTTTGCTTGGGAGTTGGTTGTATGGCTTTTTTTCGAATTTAAATGTTGGGTAATCGTGAATCGGCTCCAACTCTTTTTTTCAGATTTTTATGTTGAGATAAATCAATAAAGTTAAATGCATGAAATTTAGTACAGATAATTCTTAGGATCATAGACCGACTAGAATTAAAAATGGGTGTAATCGGATAAGTGGCAGCAGTGGCATACTGGTTAAGGTGCGTGCAAATGTCTTTTGAATTGAATTAATTTTTCTGTACGGCCTCCACCTCTCTGCAGACAGAAAATTGTAAATTGTGATAAGTTCGAATTGGTCTGCAATGTCTCATAGAGAGTTTAAAAAACTCGCATCCTTGTGATTCTGACTTTTGCAACTTTTGCGTCTAGAAATTGGTTTATTGGCTTATAATACTGACTAATAAATACTCAAAACTTTCATATTATCTCCTAAAATTTGCAAAATAAATTTAAAACTTCTTATATATTTTTTTCAAAGAAAGTTTTTTTTTTTAAAAAATATAAAGATGCCATTAAGATCGAGCAAAACAAAGGCCATGGATGAATGTTATTAGCCATCAATTGGCATATCTGGTTTATGGGAAATCTTTAACCATTAGAATTATTTTATCTACAAAACTGAAGTGCATAGGTGGCTGCTTTGAGACAATTATAAATTAATAACAGAATAAATAAAACCTCAGATTTTAAATATTTACCCCTTTTTTTCTTTTTTTTTCAGCTAACTCGTACTATTTACAGCACGTTTATGATGATGTTGCAGTTTCAATAAGTTTATCCAATAAAATATTGTTTTATGCATGTATTAGAGATTATTCAGCATTGGCACGAAATTCATTTTAAATAAAGTTGTATTTTAAAAAGTTAAAGTTATATTTTTAAAAAAGTATGCAAGTAAAATTTTTGAAGGGTATTTTAGGTACTGGTCAAACTCAGCTGGCTATCAGTAGAGCTGAAAAATATAGATCAAAGCGATAAAGCGGTACAAAACAAAGAAAAATCTATAAATGATGTTAATGAGCCAAAACAAAATCTTACCACTGATATGTTTTTAAAATAGGTATGACAGACTTTTTCGCCACAATGGAAGCTGTCATACCATTTCTGAAACGAGGCTTTTTACGCCTCGTTCTGTAATTTGCTTGAGTGAAATCCCAAAAACGAAATTTTTGGTGCTTTGTTCCTTGCATCTATTGTAACAAAAAAATGTTATTTCAATATATTAAAAATATTTCATCAATGCTCTACGGTGATTTAAATTCGCACCGTTGGGATTGGAAGTTCAATACAGTATCCACTGATCCAAAAAGCTCTGTTAAACGCAGTTGTTGATTCAATATCAACAATATTAAGTATGTATTACTAAAGCTACTCTATAGGAACAAACTAACTTGTTTTTAAATACAAATAATTAAAAAACTAGTTTAAAATAAACCAGTATATGAACTACTTTGAATTATATTAAGGCGGCATCCACTTCAATATATGAAGTAATTGAAATTCTACTTAAAAACCAGTGATTGATAAACTACTTTGAATTATATTAAGGCGGCAACTACTCTGATGTTGGCATGTTTTAATTAAAAATTTTTATTAGATTACAAGCTTATATATATTTAACCATGTTATTTCATCAAATATTATTAACTTTTGGCCATCAGTAATGTTTTCAATTGGTTATTTTAAAGCAATTAAAAAAATAATTTAAATGTAACTAATTTAACAAGTAGTTGAAAATATATGCAGACGACAGTCAATTGACTTATTTAGCGGACATCACCATACAAAATAAGTTAGTTCGTTCTATGGAAAAAAGTAAGAATTTCAACTAGTTGTGGTTGACAAAAAACTACTTTATCAACTACTTTTAAATTAGTTGATTTTCCTACGGGGTATGTTGCAGTAGATCACAATAATATCTTAATAGATAGAAGAATGTGTATTGACTATTCTACATATAAAAACATTCCACATGTAAATACATTCCACATACAAATACATGCCACATAAAATACTTGCTATAAAATGCTTCTACTAGCTACAAGATGTCGCCAGCTTCGGTGTTTTAATAAAGTACAGTAGAACCTAGTTTATCCGGCTGGTATGGTTCCAAGCCTATGCCAGATAATGAAAAACGCCAGTTAAACATATTCGCATCTTCATTCACAAGATACAAGTTTATTGCGGTCATATAAAAATAATTCAATTGTTTTTATTAAAAAACGCTTTTAAAAATGATTGTGAAACGAATGCACATGATTTGACTTGCCGAATCGAGTAAATATTTTACATGATAAAATTTTCGGTTAACCGATTTCGTGCGCCGGGTAACTGATATGCCGGTTAATTGAGTGCCGGATAAACAAGGTTTCTCTGTACAACTGAAACTATATTGCAGCAGATTTCAAAATCTATTTATAAAAAATGATTGCGTATTGGCTTTTCTATATATCCAACATATTTAGCAGCTATCAAAATATAACAAAAGTGTTGCTTCTACTTGCTTCATATCATATGTGTCATCAGCATCGGCAAAAATTAAAAACTGCCCACGAGTGCCTTGAAATAGCATTGAATGAAGCACGTAATAAAATAAACAAAATAATAATGAAATGTAATAAAATTTACTGGTGTAAATATTAAAGTGTGTTTTTTATTTACATTGTGTTATTTAAAATTTTTTAATTTATAAGCTATTTAATAAAAAAATAAAAAACCATTAAATTATTAAATCAATGAAACTGCAACAAACTTCGCTTCCCTCGTGTGTCCAACGAAGCACCTGTGTTTTTCTAAAATCACCTAAAATGTACAATAAAATGCGCTGGTTAAAATAAATTTCCGTTATAAGTGCAAATTTTTACTATATGTTAATAATAAAAAATCAATTAAAAAATACTGGTTCCAGGATAGACCCCGTCATACCGGGCTTATTTTATTCGTTCGTATTGCTATTTATATCTCTTAAAACAAAAAATTTTGAAATCCGTGTTAGTGCATTTTTAGGATTGCTGGCTCCCGGACTATAAAGAAAAACCAATTACTAAATTTGTATTCAACAGAGCAAATAAATTATTAAGAGTGAAAGAAAATATCTTAGGGCGCAACAAGAAAAAAAAAATATTTAACTATACTAGTTTGACGCCAAAAAAAGTCGTTTTTTAACTTTCTAACTGAAATTCAAGACATAATTCAACAAAAAGAATAAATATTGAACTTCTTATTGTTGACCTTCAAAGGTTTTTGCCTAATACAGTGTTCGATTACTATATGTTTCAAAAAAATACCTTTTTATAAGGGTTTTACATTTTGGCAATTTTTACTGCTTTAAATATTCAAAAATCCTGAATTTCAATTCTACTGCATAACAAATATAATGTTATTTGGAAGCAATTTTTAGTTTTACAAATAAACGTAACACTTCTGCCAAATTAAAAAACTTAGTAAAGCCTCATTTTTACCTTCAAATGGCAGGAGAAAAACTTGGAAAATTTTGGCGAATAAACGGACGATTATACATTTCCTATTTAAAGGATAATTTTTTTTTAAAAGTCACTGATATTTTTATTTTTTAATTTCACGCATTGTTTTTTGTTGGATTATAAAGTAAAGACAAGGAGGTTATAAATAGTATATAAAACTGCTCAAATGGCCGTCTCGATTTTGCTTGCACACGCGAGCACTTTTCATGAAATTTGCATATCATCATTTCAGAAGTGTGCGGGTTTTGTGAACCGTCTCTGCAAAATTTTCATTTATTTTGTAGTGAATTTTCACAATTTAAACGCGTTGCTTGACCGTGAGTTTCTCATGCTTGCTTTTGACAGCTGTCCTTTGCGGCACCCTTTATAATAATATCTAAATTTCTGCCGCAGCACTTACATATATTTGTAATAGTTACTGAAATAAATTTCAGAAAAAAATAAGTTCTGTACAAAAAGTTATTTTTTGGCTTACTTTCTTCACGAAATTGTGGCGCAGTGGGTAGAAAGCGTGGCCTATACGCCAGAGAACCCTGGTTCAATTCCCACCTGACATATAGAGTTTTTTTCTGTTGAATTAAATTTCCGGTCCGGCCGTCACCTTTCTGCAGACAATGGCAAACTTCAGAGAGTAAAAACTGCCATGAAAAGCTTCTTGAGAACATTAGACGTCCGGAGTCGGCATAAAACTTGTAAGTCCAGATCTTAATCATTTGTGTTCAAACATTTCACAACACGCACAACATAGAAGCTCGGTCAAAGTCCTTTCCAGGGCTGAAATGTCCATCTCGATTCATTTATTTTTTTTTCACGAAATGCCACCTTAACCATTTAATATACATCAATTTGACTTAAAACACATCACTAATATACTTTTATTAAAAGATTTAAAAAAAATTGAGCTAAATCCTTCCAGTTACTTATTACCGTTATCAGGAAATCAGCCAAAAGTTGTTTTGAATTAAAGCAAAACTAAAAAAGAAAAAAAAATTAATTTACTTAAAAAAAATGTTTTCCTCTCCTGTTGTATAAATTAGAAGAAGGTGGACATTTATTTTTAAGATAAATATAAGCATTAACAATGAAGGTATTATTAAAACTATAAGTATATTATTAAAACTGTTTTTGCTTCTAGAATGTTTTGGATATCTAGAATCTAGATTAGTGGAGCTCACGAAATTTTACAAACGAGACAATGATTTTTAAAACACAAAATCAAACACAAAATATTGCATATCGTGATTTTTGGCAAGTAAAACAAAAAAAAAAAATCCAATGTGCGTTAACACACATGTAACGCGACAATTTGCATGTATTTGTTGTTGTTTATACGCGTTCAAAATTAGATGATCATCAACGGCCCAATAAACAAAATGATTCACTAATGTTATCATTTACGAATCGTTTTCTCGTACATTTCATTCATTAACAATTATTATATCGCGAGCGGGAGAAATTCCTCTTTCGTTAATAAATCGTCAAAACCGAAAAAAGCAATTCGTTAACGAGTCGCCAAAACTATTATAAGCAATTCGTTAACGAGTCGCCAAAACTATAAAAAGGAATTTTTTAATGAGTTTCCAAAACTAAAAGAAGCAATTCGATAACGAATCATATAAATCATATAAAAAACAAGAAATAATATATAAAAAAAAAAAAAATAAAAACTAATTTTAAGTTTACCACGTCAAGAATCGAAACCACATCTACTGAATGCTAGTCCGGCACCTTACCCACTCTATTTCAGCTATTTCAGATGCTGAATATATCTTGCTTAATTTGCTTGTTAATAAAAGCCAGCATTCGCGGAAACGGGTTCGAAACCCAACTTAGTCAAAAAAAAAAAAATTTGTTTTTTTGTTGTTTTTTTTTTGTTATTTAGGTATTTTTTTTTTAAGATTTGGCTTTTCAAAAGTTTGAAATTATTTTTTTTATCATTTTTTGACCAAATTTTTTTCGGCTTCGTTATACATTCGTCAAAACCGAAAAAAGGAATTCGTTAACGAGTCGCCAAAACTATGAAAAAGCAATTCGTTAACGAGTCGCCAAAACTAAAAAAAGCAATTCGTTAACGAGTCGCCAAAAACTATAAAAAGCAAAATATAAAAATATAAAAAGCAATTTGTTAACGAGTCGCCAAAACAACAAAAAGCAATTTGTTAACGAGAACTTATTCATATGAAAATCTTGAACAAATTATAAGTGGAAATTATTTATATAAAGAATAAGCACGAAATAACATAACAGAAGAAAAAATATTTCACAAAAAGTTTTCATATAAAAATTTATGAAAATTTATATTTCACTTAAAATTAAAAAAAAAAACAAAAATATTCGCTTAAATGACGTTTTAAGAATAGAAAGTTAGTAAAAAATCCTTTTTTTTTAAAAAAATTTGTATATTGAAAAGTCGGAAAAAATTGTTTCTTTTTGTTTCAAAACATCTTAAATGGAGTTTAGGAAAGTCATGATTTTAATCGGTTCTTTCTTTAATCGTCCAGCCAACCTCTGATGAAGTCGTTATGAAACTATTCGAAAACTTTAAAAAAAAATGATTCACAAGCGATTCGTTATCGAATCACCCCTCGCCACAATGTTTATTGGGAGCGGCTTGTGCTGCTTTTTTTTGTACGTACGTTAGGGTGGTTCTTATTTTCAAATCCAACAGCATTCGACAGTTGTGAAACATGTTTGTCATTTTTAAATTAGACATCTATATACGTAAGTAGAAAATAGAAAAACCATGCCTACAGCTTAATGTTTTTACCAGTGAGAATTCATACTAATGTGTAATTTAAGGGTTTAGCTTTGGTGTGCCTGGAATTATATTGTCTTACTGTAATTTTAGTTAATGTAGATAACTTTTGTGCAAAATTATATAAATGTACCCTAAATCTAATTTTTTCTGACACAATACATATTATGTTGTAACTTAAATATATGTATGTATATTAGACCGCTTAATTTTTTCAACGTTTCTCAAAAATTTCGCGGGACACACTGATTTCTGATTCTACTTTAAAAAACATAAATTTTAGTATACAACACTTCAATATTATCAAACGGTAAATGGTCGCGCAAAACGCTTGAAGGGGTTTTGGCTAAAAGCTCATTATTTTGAAAAACATAAAATTTCTACTTTAGTATTTTGCACATAACACATAAAACGATTCTTACCAATTTGCTTTTGCTTAAAAGATAATAAAATTTACTATCTTTTGCTATAAAATACATTGCATTTTCATAGGTAAATTTTGTTTCAGTACTCTCGAAAGTAAAATTTTTAAGAAAATTGTGTTAAAAGAGCACGAGAAAGAATTTTTTAATTGTATGAATTTTGTATTTTAAGGAATTTTAAGCCAACAATTTTGTGTATAACTCAAAGAATTTGAAAAGGTATTTTTTCAAAAGTCAACACAACTCTACTATGAATTTTTCTGTATTTAATATACCTTCTGTTCAAAATTGCAAAATTCATAGATTCAGAAAACCTATGGAGAGTCTGCTATATCACGTACGCAGGCATTTGAGTGGTAAAAATTGTTTAAAGATTATCGCACATCAGTTGGCAACTAGCCTCACGCTTCTCATCCAGCAACATCAAGAAACGATAAAAATATCAAAAAAGGAAAAGAAATTTGGCTCGAAAATCGTGGTGCGACCGTGAGATATATAGCTGACAAGCTTTATATATCGACTGCATCGGCGGACACTATTTTACATGATATTTTAGGCATGCGATGGGTTGAAGCGCGACTTGTGCCAAAATTTTGAAATTTCCTTAAAAAAGAGTTTCGCAAAATTGTCGCTCAGGAGATGCGTACAATGGCCGATACGGACAATCAGCGCATCATTTCTGGTGACGAGACTTGGGTGTACGAGTATGACTCAACAATATGCAGAGTGGCGCTATCCAGATGAGCCGAAACTCAGAAACCTCTACAAAGTCGTGCAAAAATTATGTTGAAGTTGACTGTTTTCTTCGATTCTCTAGGTTTCGTGCACTCGGAACTCTTTTAGCCAGGTCAATCCGTCAACGCTCAATATTATTTAAGTATTTTAAGGTGTTTGCACCAACATAATGTACCAGCTCACACATCAAGTATTGTACGCGATTATTTGACCAAAAACAATGTCAATATCGTAGATATGGCTCCTATTACCCCAAATAGAAAAATAATTAACTGTTGTTGTTTTATTTGCACAGTTCATATAATAAAAAAAGTTAGTATTTTTCAGAAAAAATTCATTGTGGAGTTGCGTTTCTTTTTTAAAAAAATGTCGTGCCAAGAATCTTTGAATTGTACACAAAAAAAGGTTTCTTCGTGCTCTTTTAACAAGGTGTAATGTGAGTTGAAATTATCAAATGATCGTGATAATTTTCTTAAAAATTTCACTTTGAAGAGTTGTAAAAAACAATATTCTCACCAAAATGCAATGTTCTTATAGAAAAAGATGGCAAATTTTATTATCTTTAAAACGAAACAAATTGGTAAAAATCGCTTTATCAGTTTCTTAGTCATATGCAAAATACTAAAGAAGAAATTTCATGTTTTTTCGAAATAATGAATTTTTAGTCAAAAACCTTTTAAGCGTTTTGCGCGCCCATTTACCGTTTGTTAATATTGAAGTGTTGTAAACCAAAATTCATATTTTTAAAAGTAGAATCAGAAAGCAGCGTGTCCCGGTAACTTTTTGCCGGTAAAATGAAATGGTCTAATTTATATACGAGAAAAGCATTGTTGAAAAGGTTTTGAAATTATTTTTTAGTTTCTAAAATAATTGCTGAACAACACTTTTCTTGAAGTGGTTGATTTTTCAATTTCTTTAAAATGTTGTGATTTTTTTGACAGTTAAATATCAGTTTGGACTCTTTAGTTTTATTTTATAAGCATTTCATTACATTTTATGGTTGAAGGGCTTATCGGGCTAAGCCCTAAATAGGTCTTGAAGTTACCAAGAGTAAAATGGCTTTAAAGTTACCGATCAAACTCTTTCAACTTCACGGTTCAGAATACATTTTTTCAACCTTAAACTATTGCAAATCAAATATAAAATGTTTCTCAAAATATTCGTTCTAACACTCTAGGAAATGGAAACATTCCCGAATACTAACAAGAAACATTCCATGGAATGTAGAAAGCATTCAATTCTGTTGGGCACTCTATTTATTTTTTTACATACTATGTCATTAGAGGTAAAACATTCTTCTCCACTGTATTAAAAATTAATGTGGAAAAATCTCTATCCACTTGATTTGTTATTGTTTCAAAACAAGCAATAGTTTCCACATGCATTCTTAAACAAGCGGCTTGGAAGCAATAATTTCCACATGCATACTTAAAGAAGTGGATTAGAAACAACATCAATTGAAAACTCCCTGTAAGCTTCCAAAAGATACGATGAGGAATGTTCTTCATCTTACTTACTTACTTACTTAGGTGGCCGTGACAACCCGTGTCCGGATTTCGACCGACCTCATCAGCTCTCGCCAGGCGCCTCTGCTTTGCGCGCGCCTTCTCCAATCGGATACACCAAGTGCGGTTAGGGCTTCCTCAGCCTGGTCCATCCATCGGAGGCATGGTCTCCCTCGTCGTCGTTGACCAGCGACCCTCGCTTCGAGCACCTTTTTCGCTGGAGCTTCGTCGTCCATACGATGGACATGACCCAGCCAGCGTAGTCGCTGCACAGTTATACGCCGAACTACGTCAATGTCATCGTAGAGCTCATACAGCTCGTGGTTCATTCGGATGCGATAGTCATCGCCGACTCGAACAGGACCGAAGATTTTGCGAAGAACTTTTCTCTCGAACACCCCCAGAGCGGCTGCGTCAGTTTGCGAAACTACCCATGCCTCAGCGCCATAAAGCAGCACAGGTAGAACGAGCGTCTTGTAGAGTGTTAGTTTTGTCGATCGAGAGAGGGCTCTGGAACTTAGTTGCTTACTGAGCCCGTAGTAGCACCTATTAGCAATTATTGTTCTTCGCTTTATCTCCAGGCTGATTTCGTTGTTAGTATTAATGGCGGTGCCAAGGTATACAAACTCCTTGACTACTTCAAAGTTATAGCTGCCGGATGAAACGTGGGAGTCTAAACGCCGAGCTCCCTTGTTTGTAGACAGCATATACTTTGTTTTACCCTCATTTATCGTCAAACCCACTTTGGCTGATTCCTTTTCGATAGCGGCGAAAGCAGCGGTAACATCTCTCTTGGTTCTGCCAACAATATCAATATCATCAGCGTAAGCAAGGAGCTGGACACCTTTATAGAAAATGGTGCCATTACGATGCACACCGGCCTTTCGTACGATCCCCTCCATGATGATGTTGAAGAGATCGCAAGACAGTGGATCGCCTTGCCTGAAACCTCTTTCGGTATTAAAGGTTTCGGAGAGGTCATTTCCTACCTTGACGGAGCTGCGTGTGTTGCTCAACGTCATTCTGCAAAGTCTAATCAACTTTGCAGGTATACCGAACTCAGACATTGTTGCGTATAGGCAATCCCTTCTCGGGCTATCGAACGCAGCTTTAAAGTCGACAAAGAGATGGTGTGTGTCAATTTGATTTTCGTGGGTTTTCTCCAGGATTTGTCGTAGCGTGAAAATCTGGTCTATGGTGGACTTACCAGGTCGAAAGCCACACTGATAAGGTCCAATCAGTGTTTTTGTAATCGGCTTTAATCTTTCACACAGTACGCTTGAGAGAACCTTATATGCGATGGAAATAAGACTGATACCTCTATAACTTGCGCAGATTGTATGGTCTCCTTTCTTAAGTATAGGGCACAGTACACTGAGGTTCCAATCGTCGGGCATGCTTTCTGCTAGCCATATTTTGCTGATGAGCTGATGCATGCGCCTTATCAATTCATCGCCGCCGGTTTTAAACAATTCAGCTGACAGGCCGTCAGCACCCGCTGCTTTATTGTTTTTGAGTCGTTGGATAGCAACTCGAACCTCTTCATGGCTAGGTGGTGATACTTCCACTCCGTCATCGTCGATTGGTGGCACTGCACTGTGCTCTCGATGGGCGGCATTGGTGGAATCGTCGCCATTAAGTAAATTGGAGAAGTGCTGTCTCCACAATCTAAGCACACACTGTGTATCCGTATTCAGATCTCCATTTTCGTCTCTACAAGTGGATGCTCCGGGCTTGAAACCTTGGGTTAGACGCTTAACCTGTTGATAGAATTTTCGTGCATCCTTCTTGCCCTGGTATACCTCTAGTTCCTCACGCTCACGCTTTTCCTGCTCTCTTTTCTTGCGTCTGAAAAGGCGCCTCTCTTCCTTCCTCTTTTCGCGGTAGTTTTCTCGCACGGCTCGCGTTGCAGCTGACTGCAGCGTTTTTCTATAAGCGGCGTTTTTTACTGCAGTCGCAATGCGACACTCCTGATCATACCATTGGTTCCGAGGTTGCGGGCGCCGGAAACCAATGACTTCTTCAGCGGCAGCGCGCATGGAGTGGGATATATGCGCCCAAAGTCCGCCGGCGTCGTCGAGTCCAGAGGTTGGTTGGTTGAGCTTAACCGAGAGTTGAGCGGAGTAGGCTTCGGCAGTCCGTTGTAATTGCAGCTTAGCGACATCTAGCTTTCGTTGCATTCCTGTGCGTATGTTCTTTGCATTGCATAATCGCATGCGGATCTTGGCTGCAACAAGATAATGGTCGGAGTCAATGTTGACCCCCCGAAATGTACGCACATCTAGAACACTAGAGGCATGCCTTCCGTCGATTACAACATGATCAATTTGGTTTCGCGTTTTTTGATCCGGGGACAGCCAGGTGGCCTTGTGGATGTCGAGGTGCTTAAATCTGGTGCTACTAACTACCATGTTTCGTGCCGCGGCGAAGTCGATCAGTCTTAGACCGTTGTTTGTGGAGGTCTCGTGAAGACTGAACTGACCGACAGTGGGGCCAAAGATGCCTTCCCTTCCGACTTTCGCATTAAAATCGCCGAGGACTATTTTCACGTCATGGACCGGAAGGTGGTCATATACGTCCTCAAGACTAGCGTAGAAAGCGTCCTTGACGGCTTCGTCCTTTTCTTCCGTCGGGGCGTGCGCGCAAATAAGGCTTATGTAGAAAAATTTTGCCTTGATGCGGATCGTGGCCAATCTTTCGTTCACAGGTGTGAACCGGGAAACAAGGTGGCGTAGTTTCCGGCTAACGACGAATCCACATCCGAATTCGCGCTTCTCCGCATGGCAGCTGTAGTAGATATCGCAGTGTGCTTGTTTAGAGCAGCCTTGCCCTTTCCATCGCATTTCCTGGATGGCGGTGATGTCAGATTGTATTGTTTTGAGGGCTTCCGCCAGTTGGATAATGGCACCTTCCCTATAAAGGGTCCGGACATTCCAGGTGCATATCCGTAAATCATTGTCCGTTTTTTGTTTGCGGTGGTCGTCAACGTAATTGGGGTTCTTATCCGAGGCTGGTTTAGTTTTCATTGGGAAGTAGTAATGTGGCGGGACCCAAACCCTGCGCACATTCCATGTTTAAGGTCTATGGATCGACCCGCCGCTCAAATTAGCCGTCAAACTGACGGATGCCAGTTTGCCGTTGCCCAGGGAACACCACTTGGAGGTTTGAGTCGACTTGAGACGATTTCGACATGGATAATGCTGGCCTCGCCAGGTTGAGGCGGTCAGACACGTTGCCATGTGAAGGTTCGCCCCCTGTTCCCCATCATGTTCTTCATCACTTAAATTTAAAACTAGAAATTTTGAATGTTTCAATATCAAATTTTTCTTTGAGTATGTGTTGTGTTTGAGGATTAGAAACATTTCCGGTCTTAATATTTATTTTTTTATGATGCAAAATTTTAAATTGAAAATTTTTGGAATATACACTTGCAGCCAGCTTAATTGAAACTATATAGTTAAGTACTTGAAAAATTTTAGAAAACTTTCCAAACTTTCCAAGCTTCAGACTTTTCGGATTCAATTTACAAACTTCAATAAAAAGGGATGTTTGTAAGAGGATTTGCAGCATAAAGTTGTGAGTTTTGTTGCTCTTATTTGTATGATATTATTTAAAGCACATTTATTTTTCGGCCACAACTAAATGGCTTGACGGTTTTGTTTTTTTTTTTGTTTTAAGCTATTCTAAGTAAATTTCGAAATTTTGCTGCACTCAGTATGTGTGTGCGTGTGCTTTAGTATTTGAATATACTTTGTTTTATTTGCATTTCCATTTCATTTGTCAAACCAATGTCAAATGACAGCAGTGCAGAGAGCAGCATTAAAGGCAACAGCAAGCAGCAACCAGCCACATCCTTACCAAGCCACGCTTTCCAAGCCCCACTACGTCTGCTCGTTAGAACCAAGTGATTTGGGTTCATGTTGCAGCTATTTCCGGTATTAGGAACTACTTCCGGCTGCTGCAGCTGCTTTTTACGCTATTATTTTGCATCCGATTTTAAACAATTTTAATGGACTTCAAGCCAGACTGAGCAGCGAGCGAGTATAAAGAGCAACCAACACAGTGTTAACAATAACAACAATAACAATAGAGTGAGAGGCAAAATCACAGCAATATATGTAGCTGTTGGCAAGCAAGTAGTGAGCACAGCATGTGGCGAAAATTGTAGCACAATGAAATTATGTGGCAACACTCGCCACAATGCAATTTAGTGAAAAATGTTTTTGCAAAATCATATCAAAAATAAACGCAGCACTGTAGCAGCAGAAGCAGAAACAGTAGCAGCAACCAAGCAGAGGAAGTTACCAAAATAAGGATACCCTGTTAGGATATTTTAATTTAATTTTTGACATTTTCTGGGCAACGAAGAGAAAAAAAATAACAACAAAATTAAATTAAAAAGTTGTGATAAAAAAAAAAAAACAAATATTGCCATATTTTGAACTTGATTGGAGCTGGTTCTTATTGTATACTTTGTTGGTGTTGTTTTTACTACAAAACTGTTGTCGGCGGCTTAAAGCTTACTGAGCAATATGTGTTGTTGTTGTTGTTATTGTTAGGTATTGTCTGCTTTTTAAGTAAAATTCTTTGCATTGAATCGTAATAAATTTATGAGCTCCATCAAGGGATTTATTAATAATTATAATATTATGCGTGCGCGTTGGCAACATGCTGCATGCTGCTACAACAACAACAACAATGAGTGCGGTAAAATGAGTCAAGCAAGTAGCTAGAATTTCATACGCCATGTCAAGAACTTGTGTAAATGAGTAAGAACATGAATTATTTATCAACAACGCCACGCAGCCCAGTAGCAACAATAGCAGCAAGAGCAACCAACCATCAAGGACAACAGCAACATTTGCATAATATTTGCCACCTGCTGACAACATATTGAAAAATGTATAAACATTTTGTTTTTCTGTTTTTTTTTTTAGGTGAAATGTTGTCGCTTTTGTTGCTTCGATTTTGCTGCCACAAATGTGGAAATTCGAAGATAGCGCCATTAATTAAAACCTTGAAGTTACAGTTGCCGTTTTATTATTCTTTAAAATTAAATTGCAATAACATTGTTTTGTTTTCGAAATTGTTATGGTAAGCAAATTTTCTTTTCTGTATAAATTTAGGTTTTTTTTTTTTGTATTACAAGGTTAAGTCCCTCTAGAAGCCGCAAAAATATGCTTACTTTGGATTTGTTTTTCAGAAATACTACACAATAAATCGAGATTCCAAAAAGAAGTGTTTATTCTACATATCAGTGACTGTATACAATAATTTTTTAAGCAATTCATTTCAAAATTGCGGCTGCGCAGCATTTTTGCGAATACGCACAGTACTTCGTACCATACACCGAGAAAAAAAAACAATAGGTAAATCACGTAAGTCGGCTTGGGTGAAGAGAATTGTATGGGAATTATAAACTTATGCTTGTGCACCCAAGCGATTTATTGTTTAATACATTGCTTTGAAAGCACATACTTCGATACCTTGCCAAAACAAATATTTGATTCACCTAAGACCAAAATCCAAAAATATAAAATTTAAAAGCAACTAGCATGAATGCCCTAAGCATAGTTTTGTGCTATTTTCTGAAAAAAACACAACTGCGTCTTTACACACACGAGAAACGATAGATTTGATAATTTATGTTTTTTTTTTTTTTAATAAAACCATTTTTAAATTCAAAAATAACATAAAGTAAATTAAAAAACACACATTAATATTCACACTCGTACATTTTATTACATTTCATCAACAACAAGAAAAGGAAAACAGAAAAAAGTTTCTGATGCCGCCGTGCGGAATCGAACCTGGAACTTTTGGTGCCAGTCCATCGCTCGACCAATTGATCTAAGCAGCCTTGCTGCTGTTTGCTGACACAACTGCAGTCGCAGTATTCTACTGATAACTGCAGCATGGCTTCAGTTGTAATTAATATTGAATAAACTACTCCGCGTAACGAAAGAGTTTGGCTCAATGCGTAGCGTAGTGTCTTCATACACAGTGGTATCGGGTTGGTGTGGGTTCAAATATCAACGGCATGCGATGGTAAAATTTTTGTACTCGTATTTGATATTTAATTTAATTTAATGTTATTGTTATAATAGACGACAATCAGCAAGAAAAGCCGAGAAGTCCTTAATTTCTAAGAAAAAATCGGTGTTGATAAAAGAAAAATTTGTGTTGTGCTGATTTCAGTCAAGCAAATCACATAACGAGAGGCGGCAGCTTCAAAAAAAAAAAAGGAATATAAAAAAAACCAAAACCCGAAAAAAAGTTAGATATTTGAAATTCATTTTTTTTTTTTAAGTAGTGTATAATAAACCAAATACTTGGTTACTTTATCACCCAATAAAAATTGGCAAGTCAACATGTAAAACTTAAATAAATAAAATACATATAAGTAATATAAGTATAAAGTATATATAAAGTACTTGGGTGGATGAAAACTGCCAAAGCCATCTTATAAATTATTATAGGTTTTTTCAAATTTAACATAAGCTTTTTTCTCGGTGTACTGGGATTGAAAAACTGGTATATGCGCCTTAACACAATAAAATTGTTATTTTTCGAAGACATTTAAAAAACAAAAACGTAAAAATCACTAAAATTTTATTTCAATTTGATTTAGTATAGACTCTTACTAATAGAAAAATGAAATATCTTCTCTCCGACTCTGTCCGCCTCTTAAAAATATTTAATTTTTTCGAATTGTCTAAATCACCTTTTTGCGCTTATGCTCTACTTGCTCATTAACTTGTTTTGTCAACTTATTTGTTACTGTATGTTTAGGGGAGATACCCCTAGGGTTTAACCAATTTCGCCAATTTTCAGTTCACTTCTATTAATTTATTTGACTAGCCTTTTGGCGAGTTTTTGTTACGAACGGCCAACTTTTGCATGTACCTCCATACAAAATCTAGTAAAAAATTTAGTATAAGCCCTAGGAAGGTACCCCTAAGTCTTAACGGATTTCAACAATTTTCCGTACATATCTACTACTTTATTTTATTACCAAGCCGATAGCCCTGGCAGCAAGTGCTTAAGTTAGTTATAATTTTTATTGTAATTAATGATAATTAATAATAATAATAATAATAATAATAATAATAATAATAATAATAATAATAATAATAATAATAATAATAATAATAATAATAATAATAATAATAATAATAATATTAATAATAATAATAATAATAATAATAATAATAATAATAATAATAATAATAATAATAATAATAATAATAATAATAATAATAATAATAATAATAATAATAACAATAATAATAATAATAATAATAATAATAATAATAATAATAATAATAATAATAATAATAATAATAATAATAATAATAATAATAATAATAATAATAATAATAATAGTAATAATTATAATATTTTATTACCCTTATGACAAATTATTGTTAAGATCGGCCAACCTTTGTATGTACCTGTCATACAAAATGGTGTTTAGATCGGAGGAAAGAGTGTAGAACTATGAATTGATCGAGTACAGGATCGATGCTCACGGTCGGCAAAGAAATTTTATTTATTTATTTTTTTTTGAAGTACATGAGTTTGTGTTGTTGTTGGTACATGCTCTTGTTTTGTTTTTGCATAGTGCGAATGAAAAATTAACAATTGCCCACACATGTAATAAAATAAATAAAACAATAATGAAATGTAATACAATTTACTGGTGTGAATATAAACGTGTGCGTTGTAATTAACTTTATGTTGTTTTAAATTTTTGAACTTAAATGTTCAATAAAAAGGATAAAAAAGTGTATTATTTTTACCTTATGTTATTTTAAATTTTTGAATTTAAAAGTTATTTTATAAAAAAAGAACCATTAAATTATCAAATCTATGAAACTGTGAAAAAGCTTCACTTCTCTTGTGTATCCAACGATGCACCTGTATTTCCTTTTTTATATTGACTAGTGTAAAAGCACGTTTTACGACGGGTTGGAAGCATTAACGCTCAAGCTGCATTTATTTTTTTGCCATTGTAACAGTGCTTCTACAACATACTGTTCTGAAAAATCTTCAGCCTGAAAGTGTGCAAATACTCATACATAAACTGCAATTATGTCGCTAATAAGTATCAAATGAATTTTCTATGCATACTCTCAGGTTGAACCTTTTCAGGACAGTACATGTTGGGAAGAAACTGTAATGATTGCAAAAATTATTACAGTTTGAGCAATTTGAGGTGCAGAGCATTGTGCTTGCCTTTTATATATTAAGATTTTCGGCCAAATGGCGCACTTCTCAAGTGGAAAGTGAAAAATTTGCCTAAAAAATCATCAGGCTATTGTTAATATGATATTAACTCGTCAATATAAAAAAAAAGACACAGTACCTATCGTAAGTGTGGACGTACATTTTTTTGTTATATATATTTGGTGATGGATTTGTTGTTGTTGTTAAAAATAAATGTTAATCAATCAAATGTTTAATAAACGGAAATTAATATTTAAAATAATATGAAATAATTATTTTTCCTGCAGTAAATATCTTAAATATATTCTAAACAAGCAGGACCCATTGGTCCGCGGCTTCGCCACGGACGTTCCAGCAAACATACTTTTTTATTTGTGGACGGTAAAAAGTGTGGTGTGGCAAAGTTTTTTCCAGTATACCATCTCGTTCTCGAAAACACTCTACTGACAAAATTTCACAGCAATCGGCCCAGAAGTTTTGGAGTCTTAATGATTTCTTAAAAGTGATCGTATTTATAGTGTCATCGCGGCCATTTTTATTACAGTTGCCTACGGTAAGCATCAGAGACCTGCAGCGAATCGTTTTTTTACGATTCTAAATCACCCGCCAAAAGCCGAGTGCGAGTGCGTGCGGTTGTGCACAACAACAACCACTTCCACGCGAAGCATTCTCATAACAGCGATGAGCAACGAGTGCCGCTGCTTTCACTCATCGCTCAATAGAAAGACTGGTGAGTTCTAAGCATTTGATTCTAAGCAACCTCAATGACTCTAAAGTCATTGAATAGTTTGCGTGAACTTCAGTATTGGCGTGCGTTTTCCTTGTTTTACTTTTGTTTTGTGTTTTACGTATTGATTAAGATAAATAGCCAGCTTCTAAGTTTGGGATCGCTAGTTCAAAGAATTAAATTGTAGCAAACTTACTTTATACTTGTATGTTGTCTGTTATTTGTTCCTTGTTGTTATTGTATTGTTTTTAATCAATTTTTCAATTCGCTTTCACACTTGCAATGATGAATTGTTGAGAACCTTTATGTTTAGGGATGCCATAAGGAAAGCGGCAATCCAATATAAACAGCAAAAATTTTTAATATTATTTTTTTCAATAATATTTTCCCAATTTCTATCAATAATATTTAACATTTTTTTTATTAAGTATGCATTTAAATATTTTTCTAATACTATTTTAAGATTTATTTTCATACATTTGCCGAGTCCGCATAATTATATAATATTATATATATAATATATAATAATATATATAATAATAAATAATAATAATATATAATAACAAATTTATATATTATATGTATTATAAAATATGTCAGCGGCAACACTGCATGCGATTTCCCTTAATACCTCTAGAATCATAAGGAATGACTCTAAATTAATTGGAATCATTGACCGGCATTCTTATGAGCAATGAATGAAAGCGGCGGCACTCGTCGCTCATCGCTGTTATGACGCACGCACTCGCATTCGGTTTTTGATGTATGATTTATAGTCATTCGTTCGAATCGTAAACTTAATTATCAAATTTCAGTCTTATACGAACAAAACCGCTTGAAATATAGCATTTTCATTACAATTTTAGTACAATTGCCGAAAGTAACCATACAAACTAAATTATAAAATTTTAGTCTCATAAAATCGAAACAGCCGAAAATATAGCATTTTTATTCATTTGTGGCCGGTGAAAGGGGACGTGGTTAAAACTAAGTATGCAATAATCTAATCTTGGACCCAAGTAATACACGTTTTAAGTTTGAGCGAAATCCGTTCAACCGTTCAGATTTGTATAATGTGGGAGTTATGTAGTACCACCACGCCCATTTTTAGTACAGTTGCCGACGGTAAACATACAAACTTATTTACCAAATTTCAGTCTTATATGAACAAAACCGTCTGAAGTAAAGTATTTATAATGATTTGTGGGCGGTAGAAGAGGGTGTGTCAATTAATTTTTTTTTACGAACCATCCTCGCATAAATATCAACAAAATAAAGAAAAGTTCATCCAAATCAGTTGAGCCGTTCATGGAATCCAATTTATATATATTAAATTGAAAATTTAAATTTTATCCAACAAAATATGATAATAATATGACATAAAACTCATTCAATAATTAGAATTTATGATGATATTTTTAAAATAAATGGAGTCTTCATGGCATAACTACCATGCACATTCTCCGTATATGTAAACCTAAAATAACAATTTTTTGTATTATTTATGTATTATTTATTGTATTAATCTTGCTGAAGATTAACAAAACCAATAACAAACGACAAACTTATTTAGCAAGAATGATAAATAAAGCAATGACAAAGCTTTTCAAAAAAAAAAAGAAATAATGACATACCGTTTCAATTATTTCGTTAAGTTTCAAAGTTTGTGTTCATCAACTTGTCGATTTCAGTTATTTTCCAACTGGCAATGCCCTCTTGCGTTAAACAGCAACACTCAGAACATAGATTTTATCGTATACAAGAACCAATGCGGCAATTATTTCGTAAAGTTTCAAAGCATGTGTTCATTTACTTGAAGATTGCCCTCTTGTGTTAAACAGCAACACTCACTACAATGATTGTATCACCTGCAATAACCAATGCGGTCGATTGCCTTTGCAAACAGAAACATAAAATGTTAGCTTGATATTTATAAAAGTTAGAGAGTTCAAATATGAATTGTTCTCCCAGTAAGGAGTAACCAGACCAACAAGTGCTTACATCAACATTGTACCATCAGTATTTGAGCACAACAAAGGCTAAAAGTGTGACATAAAAACGATTTCTGATCGCAATCAACCACCCTACTAACCTCCAAAAATGACGTCCACAAATCTTACGTACTTCCATACACAATTTTTTTTTCAAGATTTAAGCAAAGTTCAAGTGAATCGGTTGAAAATAGTCTAATTTATGTTTCCGGCAAACTTAAAAAATGCAGTTTTGATATTTCGTGTAGTAGAAAATTATAAATAATTTTGCAATGCCTTTAATCTGCGATGCCTGCACCATACAATTGGTTTTCCAGATTATCTTCCAGCTCTTTCTTTTCTTTTATGCTTGATTCTGAAGCAACCCTCCCCTTTTTCCCGTTGAGACGCGATCTGTGTGCAAGCTTTATGCGCTATTTGTCAATCTCCAGGCATATTTCGTAGCTGTTCCGGTCAATTTCCAAGTCCATTGCCTCCATTATGTGAAAAACTGAAGAAAACCCGTCACTGTACACACAAACCAAAATATCCGTAGCTACATCCAAAACTGTTTAACCACACGCAATGGATTTTGGGGTCAATGACCACACAGTCGAGTTTAAGCTTTCGTTTTAGTTTTGTGTGTAACCGGCGATGCATCGAGTTAAAAGATTTTCAATAGTCAGTTCTTCATGAACTAGTTTGATAGCTTCATATACTTCAGTTGGAAGAGCTGACTTACGAGTATGTTTTGTTTACGAGTATGTACTCAGCCAAAGTATTTGTAGCTGTCCTCTTCAATAGGATATTTATCGTGCTGTGGCTTGGCATCAGAAGATACTCGTAATTTTTGATCCAGTGTAGTAGCCCATATACTGCTTGTCATGTGCTCAACTGAATCACTGTTCTGACGAATCGCTAATCCATAATAAATAGTTTGTCTACAAGTTTTCCAGTCAATTTGCCTCTTCCACCAATACCTTTTGTATTCTTATTCAAATTACGTAGTTGGGTGCCAATTTGCACTTTTTCTAGACAACTGTAAAATCTTCATATGGCTTAGTATCTGTAATGCCTTTTCAAATCTTGTAATCACCGTTATCAATATACTGAGTGTATTTGATCAGGTGCAAAGTTTCAGAGCGCCGAAACAACTTAACAACTGCATCGACTTCCATTTTTCCTACCGATCCAGCGTGATTCACAGCACATTTTTCTGAATAATTTTCTACCTACTCCGCATATTCTTCAGTATCTGTTTTTTTGAGCCCAATACTCATACTTTTGATCACTAATTGCTTGTAATTAAAAACTTTATACATTTTGATGTAGATTTTTTTCGGTGTGCTATAAGCTATTAATTTAAAAATAAAAATTTGGAGGGTACTTTGAAGAAATCTATTTTGAAACCTTAATCCATAATGTTATCTTAGAAAAAAATAAAGTAAGCGTTATGGTTATAGAATTTTCCTTTTGTAAAGCCAATTCACCCAGTTGCATATAAAAACGTCTCACAAATGATAAGTGAGACGTTTGTTGCTGAACTTTCATAATAGAGTAAGTCTAAAGTTTTAATAGAGTTTTAAGAGAGCTAGTCTCAAATTACATGCGTCGTAAGGCGATTTGACAGTACAAACGGAATTACACATAGACACACATGTACGGTGTTAAACACACAAATTCCAGCTACCATCAGTTTGAAAAAATTGCTTTCAGATCCACCCAATGCAAGAACACAACAATTAAAGCTTCTAACAATACCATGAAAACTATCTGGTCAAAGCTGCTGTATCTCAATTCTATCCAAAGACACTAACTTTGAAACATTTGAATAGATTGCACATTGCTTAACTTAAAACCTTAAATCACCATTTGAAATCGATGATCACGATGATGAAGATGCTGCTGATGATTTCGACATTGTTGTTGCAGCTCTACTAAGGTTGTTGAGGTTGAGCGGCTTTAAAGCGTAGGCAGCAAATAAATCCTGGCCAAAAGTATGGACAATTACCTAAAATCGACCAAGGGACCAAATCGTTGTAGACTTTGAGTGGATTTCAATGTAAATGGAATTTGGTAACAAGTGCCAAGCGGCAGCAGCAGTCGTAACTGAACCACATTGATACACACATACACATACATGTGCATTTTACTTAACTGGGCTATAATTACTTTGGTTTCACTTGCCAGCTTTTGAGGTTTACTGACCCTTGTCGCTTTCTGCCGCCTGCACCTTCTCTGGGGACCAATGAATCCAGCTATGCATGTTATTACAATAATTCTTCATTTACCAAGATGGACGTGGGAGTGGGTGGTAAAAGAGCCAAATAAAGAACAAATAAATATCGTACACATACACACATGCACACAGTATTCGGTGTTGTAAAATTTAAATTCTTCTAACGGCACTTCAATTGCTTCGTATTTCTCATCATTACTTTGTAGACAATGAATGAGTTTTTCGTGCCTAATCCTGAAATTCCAGAAGTGCAGATTTGCTTGCATTGTTACAGTTTATGTCAAACCACAACGACCTGTATAGAGCCATGTGTTGAGTGTGTGTGTGGGTGTGGGTGAATGTGCTCCATTCAGTGTATGTATATTCAGCTGTATGTGTTTGTGTCTGTGTTCTTTTATGCTTCCCCAATGATACATAAACAAGAGCCAACATTGTGAACGCTTTCGTTGAGCTACCATTTCCATTTGCTTCTTTTACCCACAAATGGTCACCGATGTACAATGAATGAACACAGGACAGGACTATAGCGGAATGAGTGCTATTTTGGGAATGCCAGTTGGTACTCGGTCAATTGGAACGAAATCATTGACATTTCATTTTTCGGTTGAGTATTCAACAAAGTTGGTTGATTTTTTATGTTTTCCTTCTTAAGCTGTGTCTCACTTTAAACAAGGCAAGAAGTTTGCAGAACTTCAATTAATTTATTTCTTTATTGATTATTTATGAGCATGTGTGTGTTTTAAATTTTATATCCCCCGCGTACTGAGTAAGGGGTATATTAACTTTGTTACTCCCTTTGTAATTCCCATAAAGAGGAGTGGCAGGTCAATACTAAAGTGAATTTACCCTATCTGTCTATCAGTGATCATTATTAAAACCGTTGTTTTTGAGCTACCGTAATGAAATTTTATACAAATGTTAAGTTTCTCTCCACAAAATTGAGATCAAGTTTAAAAAAAGTCAAATCGGAAGAAAACTACGACTAACTTTCATGCAAAGGAACTTTATTTATTTAATGCAAAGGAATGTAATACTTTTGTTATATAACTTTTGATTATGAAACCTGATAAAATCTAATGAATATCACTTCTCCTACCTCTCAAACTAAGTGACATAAGTGCTGATTTTTATTATGAACTCTATCAAATTTGGTAAAATGAATTAAAAATCACTTCTACCTCCCATACAATGTGATTTCATCAAAACGTTAAAATCTCCTAAAGAAAAAAACTACGAGAGAGGCATGGAGATCTCGGAGAATGGAACAAGCCAACACGTGAGCACGTGAGCTGAAGATTAGCGATAAACGAAAGAAGCTTGGAGAGGAGGGCGTTGCAATCACGAGAGGATGAAGGAAGAACAACTTGCCAGCACGTGAGCCGGAATCTAGCGAAAAAAGATAGGAAACTTTAGAGGGAGGTGTATCAATCACGGGAGGATGGAGCAACTCCCAATCTGCCAAAACGTGTGCCGGAATCAAGTGGTAAGAGACCGAAGCTTTGAGAGGTGCGTGCCAATCACGAGAAAATGGAGCAAGGCTGAACCGCAAAATGTGAGTCGGAATCAAGCGGTTAGAGACAGAAGCTTTGAGAAGGGCGTGTCTATTACGAACAAATGCAGCAAGACCCAAACTACCAACACGTGAGCCGGAATCTCACAGTAAAAGAAAGAAAACTTAAGAGGGATGCGTTTCAAAGGAAGGGTGGACACTTGAACACGTGAGCCGAAAATGGAATGCTTGGTTGAACCTGCCAACAAGTGAGCTGTAGTAGTAATGATTTGCGAGGACCGAACTATTAAATCCGAAGGAAATTAAACATTCTGAAGCAGCGAATATAAACAAAATTAATAGGGGAAAAAAGTATATCTACACTATATATGGTAATTTTAAAAAAATCAATTTTTTCATACTCACGAAATTCTGTGTATATAAAAATGAGTTGCCCTTGTCTGGCGTCTATAAATTTGTAAAATATCATGTTTATGGTGTCCTACAATTTATATCTGATGTCCTGCAAAAGGTGTCCAGCTGGTGATACCCTGTTGATCCCTGGTTTCTGATGTCTTTTTCAAAGTGTCCAGTTATTGACGTCCTGTTAGTTATGTTATATCGATGATATAGACTATTGATGATGCATCCTGTTTGTTGTTGTTCCTGACGATCGAGCTGCCTATCAAAGCCAACTGCTCTGCTTAGAGGTTGTAACTTGACTCCCCAGAGTCAATCTGGCCCGATTGAAGGTTGTAACTTAATTGAATTTTCTGATAGTCTGTTTGCTTGTCATTACTACGCTAGTATGTACCGTATTGTGCTTGAGTGAAAGTTTTCGTTCGTATTGTAGCTTTTCACTCATTCTAAGTTTTTTGAATGCCATTAAATCACGCCACTTGGAGTACTTGACGGACTTGATACCGTTGTGTGCCCAGGGGCGGTCAGAAAGTCGCAGTTTTTGTTGTATACTCTTGATCCTCTCTCTTACTAACTAATATGCTCATAAAATATTATAGATAACAATATAAGCGAGGAAGTTAAATTCATTGTTTTTTTAACCTATAGATTGAAATTATTAAAGTAATAATAACAGCAAGTAAGTCAGTTATAAAATTACTCTACATAATGTAACGAGCCTCTGATTGCGGGTTTTCATCGGGTGGCCTGGGCTCAACAAGAAAACTCTGTGCTTTTAAATTTAGCAATGTTTATTATTTAAAATGTTTTGGAGTGTAAAACTAATTTAAATAAATCTATCAAGCTTTATAGCTTCTTTGCCAGCTTTTACGCTGCTTCTTCTATTGCTGCTCAACAGGCAGGTCTACGAGCCTGTGTCTCTTCTTTGAGCAGGCGGGCTTACAAGCTACGGGTACTGTTAGAAAAAATATAGAACAATCGGGCCTACAAGCCACTGAATCTGTTGCTGAAGCCACTGACTTCGCTGCAGTTCCATGTGCAGGTAAGCCTACGAGCCACCTACTCTGCTGATGGTGTATTTAGAACAGGTGAGTCTATGAGTCAGGTGAGCCTACAAACCATCCAAGCAACAATTCTTAAGAGTTGAGCAGTGAACGAAAAATTTTTTTTTTTTAATTAGGTCCTATAACTATCTTCAGCAAGAGTAATACGCTTACAGATTATTTACAGCAAAATTAGTTGTCTGTAGTGTTGTGTTCTCTTTCACATTATCTCATAGAAGTTTAAAATAGTTGTGTTATAAGAGCATTGCTGCGAAGACGCTGTATCTTACAAGCCATTTCTTACAGACTTCTCCAAGACTTCAGCTATCAGAGCCAAACTCTGAAGAGTTTTAGCTTTATAGATTAAGTCTTACCGACATCTCCAAGGCTTTTATTTAAAGAATTCTGATCTGATCCGAGCAACGGTCTGACAAGAAGAGTATCACTCTGATTATAAGAGAACGATCTGACTAGAAGAGTGTCCCTCTGATAATAAAATGTTGGTTCTTTTAATCGGACAGTTTCCCTAAACAAAAGATTTAATTGTATATATTAGGGCGGGTCGATTTAAAAATCGCTCAATGCTCTGTGAAAATCGTATTCTAGGGATCAAAATAAGAAACTTTGCCGAAGGAACCATACCTCTAAAACGAATTCTGATATTATTATTTCCATACCAAGTTTTTCCCAAATTCCATTCAACTTATCTTGTACTTGAATAGTGAATGATTTATGGGAAAACTTTTTTGTTCTGTTTTAGCACGTTCGCTTAAGTAAAAATAATATCTCAAGATATCCAGATGGGTTGGTAAATTAAGATCAGTCAAATCAGTAGACACATCAAAAACAGTAACATCGTGCTTGGGTATATGACTCATTGGGTTTTCGATAGTTGTTGATGTTGTTGTTGCTTCATCTTGCGGTGTAGAGGATGGTGGATTCATTGTAAACTTTTTGATTTGGAATGGTCAACTTCACTTATTATTTTTTTTTTAGTTATTTTTTATCTGAAATTAGCACTTTACACTTTGAGTTCTTCACAACGACTTAATGCATTCACAAAAACTGTTGCGTTATATATGGTCTACGAGACGAGGTTATAAGAATGAAATGGTAATTTCAATTCTACCTGCTGTGTCTTGTGGTGGCTTAAAAACGCACACAAGCAATTTTAGGATCTGCAATTGTGTCACAGTGATACCTTAATTTTTTAAAAGGGTTGCGGTGCATTCCAGTGATACCTTAATTGTTAAAATGGTTGCATAAAACGCGCATTTCTTAAGAAGGTGCCATAAAATACCCACAAAAAGGGTTGTAAAAACAACCTTCATTTCTTAAGTAGGTGCTATAAAAAAACTACACAAGTAAGTTTACGACATGCAGCTGTGTCTTGTGGTGCCTTAAAAAACGCACACAAGCAATTTTCCGATTTGCAATTATGTCACAGTGATACCTTCATTTTTTAAAAGGGTTGAATATATTTCTAAAGAGAAAAAAAACCCCAAAAAGAAAAAAACATAGGCATTTCGCTGATTTTTTCATGTAAAGTGCCAAAACTGGCGATTTTTTGAAATGTTTGTTTGGGGAACCCCCAGGGGGGTTCCAGGGGGTGTGCCACTGGCATGGGTGGGTCGGGCCTCCAAAGTTAGTTGGGGTCGGTCATACATTTGGACTCGGTTGGAGCACTCTAAATGGATCAAAGTGGGATTTTTCAAAATTTGCCCCTACCCAAAAGTTTGACCCAAATTGGGGGACATCAGGATTCGTTTTAGAGGTATGGTTCCTTTGGCAAAGTTTCTTATTTTGATCCCTAGAATACGATTTTCACAGAGCAATGGGCGAGTTTTTTGCCTCCCCACAAATCGACCCGGCCTAGTATATATATTTCTTAACCCTTTCTTGTAAATGTATAATTTTTCAAAAGAAAGGGGTTTTTATTTAATTAGCTGAAATTTCAGGGTATCTACATATATAACAAATGTACAGAACTATGCTCAAATTGTATTCAATGAATTTAGTTCATTCGTAAAAAAACATTCCGAAAAAACAGGTTAATTTCTAAATGCAATGTACGTATTACCTTCCATTCATAAGATATTATAATTTTCAGGAAGAGTGATATATTTATATAGTAAAACGCTACCAATCCCATTAAGAATATGGTTTTGCTTCCACGTACGCACTCAAACAATTTGTTCGTCCACATCACTGAACTTTTTTTCACTGCCACTATCACATCACAGTGCCCTGTGACGTATTAAGAATAGTAGTATAAGAAATAAGTTATGGAATTTTTTGTTGCTTCCACTCATGGACTAATTTCAAGTTAGATAAAGTGTTGTGCAAATTGTGTGGCTCTGAATTTTGAAAATTGTTGTTGTTTTTACTCAGGTACTAATATCAAGTAAGCCCAAACTGGGAGTAGAAGGGATTTTATTTACAATACAAAGAGTTTCACTTCTTGTTTGTAAATGTAATGCGGGAAGTTGAGAATTACTATAATTATTGATAAATGCGATGGTTGTATAAATATTTTGTATTGTTTTTAAATATATAGAGTAGGTCATTGGCGAATTTAATGAATGGATAACTAAAATAAAAATAAAAATTGATATATGAAATTTATAAATTTTACTAAGAATTCTAGGGGAAGATTAGCCCAACTAGAATTCTGATTTGATTCGACATACAGTCAGAACTGAGAGCTTTAAAAATCGACATTTTTCACATAAAAAAATTATCATTTTGGGCTTTTTAAGTACTGTAAACTTGTTCACTAAAGTTGATGTTATTCTTTTGCTTACAATTATTTCGAAAAAATTGGTTCAAAAATATTGTTAGTTTAGAAGTCATTGACGAAGAATTTCGAAAACATCCCTAAAAATCGAGATTTTTCGCTTAAAAAATAGTATTTTCGTTCATAGCTTAACGTTTTCTCTGCTGTGAGTATGTATTTTGTTGGTATTTCTTTGTTGTTGGTATTTTGCTGTGCAAAGCTGACTGTGTACCGCTTGATTTCTTAGATAACGCTCGATTTCACTAGCTATAAATTTTCATATCGCGGGCAATATATGAAATCGATTCAAAAGGAGTAAACTCCAAAAAATATAGCACTTAGATTGGGGCAAAATAAAGGGTAATGCGAATGCAATGAGTCTTTTATCATGAGAAATTAATTATATAGAGCAAACTCTTCATTTTAAATTAACCTATAATAACTACGTCCACTTTCGTATGGAAAGCATTTCATATATCCGAAAGTGGAAATCATTGAATCCCATGGGCATGGGCCGTAGGGCAGATTTTCAAAATTAATTATGATTTTACATTTCTTTATATTATAGTTAAAAAATGGCATTTTATTTAAGTCTACAGCTCTGCAAAAGCTCTAAAGTGACCTATTTTGTTATGAATAACTTTCTGCCAATAGCTAGTTTGTTAGTTTGTGGCTGTCTTGTCCAGCGATATGAAGATGTGCTACAGATCGGATGTAAACGACTGCGTATGGCTTTGCGTCTTGTTGGTTTAGTTTATTTACAGGTAGTTGTATTGGTGGTGGCCCTACCGCTAATTTACATGAAGTTTGGTGATGGCAAACGCTATATGATATTGTTTACTGAAATACCTGGCCTTGATGTGAAAACAGACTTCGGCTACTGGTCGACATTTATAGCTCATGATGCTTGGATCATATCGGCGTGTCTTGGTCTATATGCTGGCGATACAATCTGTGTTATTTGTTTAATAAACTCGCTACTCTATTTTAATATCTTAAGATTGAAAGTCGAGGATCTAAACGACGCAATCGATCGAAAAACGGAAGAGAATAAGAATGAGAGGAACATCACCAAAATGCTACATGATATTTTGGAGTGGCATCAGTCATATTGTGCGTAAGTAAGTTCAAGGGTCATTCTCTACATTGCGATATAGTTTTTTTTAATTTATATTTAAAGATTTACTGTCAAATGCAATGAAATCTTTTTCTGGCCCATCACGGTGCAAATAAGTTGCTCTACTACGTCAATAATACTCACGCTTTATATAATATTTACGTGTACATGGCCAGGAGCCTACGCCAGTTTATTATACGGCATTAATTCTCTCTACGTATACTGTTTTCTGGGCACAAAATGTGTAATATGCGATCGTAGTTGGCAAAAGTTTGAAAACTTCTAGGTTTTTAATTATATCAAAAAATTTTTATTTTCTCTATAGAATGATCAGTTTTGTCGTGAAATCTACAATATTCATTGGTACAATCTTAGCATCTCTCAACAGAAAACGTTGCGTGTGATGCTTATGAGAGCACAATCGCCAGATACTATCAATATAGCCGAAGTGATGCCATTGACAGTCAACACTGCTTTAGGGGTATAGTAAACTAAGTATTTGTGTTATATAAAGTAATATGATGGACTTGGTATTAAATAAAACGAATTAATCGAAATATGTCTTTCATATGCTATTAATATATTTGTATCTTTCAGATAACGCGCAATATTTACACCACTTTCACGATGTTGTTACAGTTTCAATAAACTTGTTCATGACAGTATTTTAACTTCAATTAAATATTAAACCGTAAACTTTGAAATATATTCAAAACTTATGGATTTATTAAATTTTATTGAATGTAAATAAGTTCAATCTGTGGTTTAGAAATTTCTGATCTTTTGTTTAAAAATGGAGGAGGTTCTTATATTAAATCAAGTAGAATATTTTAAATGAGTTTGCAATTTACAGCATTTCTTTTCTTCCATAACCTACTTAAAGTGATTGAGATATTATGAAGATGTATTTGATATAAGAAGAACAAATATAATCACGAACTTTTTAAATAAGTAGAGTAAAAGAATATATAAGGCAATATAATCAACAAGGAAAAAGCAGAAACGTAAAATAGAAAAAGAAACCAAGTGAACTTGGTAATCCATAATTGAAATAAGAATCAGAATCAGAAATGAATTAAATCTGACTCATCTATGACAAAGTCAATAAAAAAGTCCTTTCCTGTTTTGGCTAGTATTTCTTTTCCCTATTTTGGCTTGTCCGTAATATGGTTCAATATACATTTTTATAGTAAAAGATATATTATGTCTATAAATTTTAGCAATATACGAGCCTTTGTTAAAGTTTACTATACAGCAAGTTGGCCCTTTTTAAAAACTCCGCCCACTTTTTCAATGGTTTCTCATATCTTTGTGTAAGCAGATCACGCATATATAATAATTTTTCCGGAATACCTCTAGTTTCGTCTCCACACTCGATTGCCAACCGTCCGATTTTCGCCCGAACAGTACGATTTTTCAAAGCTTTGTCCGGGTCCGGCTATTGCCTGACACGATATATCAGGTTTTTGCCATGCTTACAATATGCTATTCATTTAAACTTGGTTCATTTAAACAGCCGCATAGATTACGCTAAGCTAGCAGCACATATTAGTATATTTAAACTCTAAAAACTTATTAATACAATGGAGCGATATGTGGATGATGAATTTACTTACCGTAATCAATCAAAGTTGTTGCATAGTTTACGAATATGTAGCGTACAAAGGATGAAGCGTTCTGAAAAATTGGTTGGCATGAATTTTTAGTGTGTTCAAAATAAAGTAATTTTATTTCACTCTCTCGGCGTTTCTTTCTTATCATTAGCTTTTTTAAGGCGATCATAAGCAAGTTCGATGAAAAGCTCACTAAGCCTACGAACCCTGGAGATGCATTATACATTCAGAAAAAACATCCTAAAATCAAAGAAAATTGACTTAATATAAAAAAAGTCTCAGTTGCCTTAGCGTCAAAAGAATATTTTTCTTATATTAAAGTGAAATTTTTTTATGAAAGAAAAGAAAAGAAAAAAAAATGGATGCATTAAAAAATTTCATTTATGCTGGTATTGTACGTTATTCCTACGAGTTTGACATATTTGTGGGTACATATTTAGTAACAAAGAGTTAAGAATATTACTATTATTGAACCTGAGCCGCTTGCGTGCTAGTCTGTCGATGCTCTTAAGCACTATGATACGCTGAACTATCGGTGTCGGTCGCAGCGATGTTAACATAACATCGTGAATGTATTTGGGATGAAAAATTACTGTTTTTGATGCAAAATTACTTTTGGAACAGAAATTACTGTAGAAATACTGTAAGACTTAATCGAGTAAGAACCCAATAAAAATGTTTACACAATTGTTTTTATTAACAATTAGTATAAAACATTAGTTTACAACATTAGTATAAAACTAATGTGACCAACATTTTCAAAGTAAAAAGAAGTACGCGCACCAGTGTTGCCATTTCAGCTATTTACATTTTGGCGAATATTAATTTTATGTCCTAACAAATGTTTTATAATTTTTTCGCGATGGTGAATTTTACTTTCATTTGAACACGACATACCAATAATGTCAATCGTGCCGCAATAAGGATATGTTTAAAATTGCAACTAATTCAGAAACACTGCACAAAAAGAGCTGGCTACACTTAGATCACTAAGCCGCATTTCTTTGACATTTATAGTGATGCCAGTGTGGACTGCTATTTTTGCGAATTGTTGCTAAATTAGTTGCAATTTTGAACACAGCAATAATGTGACATATGGTAACTTAAATCACTTTTCACTAAAGAGTAGGCAACAATGATGGCTTTTATCATGAAATGCAAATAGTGAAACATTAAAGAAGAATCTTATGCAATGTTAAGAAAATCAGCATCTGTTCGGAAGTCACCTCTCTGCAGACAATGGCAAACCTCAGAGAGTAAAAACAGCCATGAAAAGCTTCTTGAGAACATAAGCCGTTCGGAGTAGGCATAAAACATATAGGTCAAGTTCTCGATCATTTGTGTTCAAACATTTCACATCACACACAACACAATTGATTATAAGAAGCTTATAAGTCAAAGTCCTTTCAAGGGCTGGAATGGCTATTTTGGTTTTTTTTTTTTATATATGCTTAAATCTATATTATATTTTTCTTTAAAAAATGCTTTAGTTATCTTAACCTTAAATATTTATTAAAAAAAAATGGAAGCACTATTCAAAAAGTTAAATTTACAAAAAGGCGTGGGGTAGCAAGCTAATCCATGTTGCACTAAATTTTAAATTTAATTTAGCAGATGGCATAAATAATGCTACCAACTCATGTTAATACAAAATAAGTATATTTTCTTCCAAGAACGCTGAAAAGTAATTATTAGTAAGTATAATATTTTAAAATAAGTATAAGTAAGTATATATTGTTAGAAAAAAAAAACATTTCTTAATAAACAAATTCAGACTTTGATACCTGCTTAATAAAAATCAAAACAAAGGAACAGTGTTCAAAAAATAACTAATCAAAATATTAATTTTATTTATTTACATTTCATATATGTTTCTTATATATAAAATTGTTTAAAGACAAAAACATATTAAAAACTTCAAAGTTATTTGTAAATAAAAATAAATCACATTCTTATAAAGAGATAAAAGGAAAGTTGTCATTATTCGCTTATACCTACTTCCAAAGCAGTTAAATAAAAAAAAAATTAAAATATATACAGGGATTGACGAAAAGTTTTCATTGTTCGCCCTCACTGTCACTGAGTTAAAGTGCTTCCTTAACAGTTTTTTGCTTAAGCTTGTATTTGTCTTGGCTGGAAATTCGGTTCAATAAGTCAGGCCAGGTTTAAAAACTTATAAAATTCGATACAGCTGTATTCAATGTTACTTTTTACAAATAAAATCGATTCAAGAGTATGCATTTTTAATGGTGTTGACTCTAGTTTCCAAACTTTTCCCGCTTTGGCAAACAAACGTTCAACCGGAGCTGATGAACCGGGAAAACATAAGACAAATTCAATTAAACAAGAAAAGCCATCAAAGTTAACGTTATGAGCGGCCATATGCTTGAAAATCTCCACCCATCTGAGTTCTGTGGACAAGTCCATTGATTCCCACTTCGCAAGCTTTTCGCTACTGCAGTACTTTTTTATGTAAGCATACTGCTCAAAAATATTAGAGGACTTAGCGGATAAATCAAATGAAGTTCTCTCCGTAAATTTCTTCAACGATTTCTTCACTGTTGTCCAATCAGGAAACTGTCGCAAGCATACCCAAATGTGCTCATTAAACTCCTCAAGCTCCGCCGTCCATGATGAAATATAATCATCTGCATCTTCTAACAAAAAACTTGTGGGGTAGATGTGTTTTGTATAAATTTCGGAAAACTTACCATAACAATTTTCAAACATTTCGTCAGTAGAATCTGTATATTGACCATTTGCTATTAATCTTTCTTTTTCGTCTTCTGTGTTTGGATGTAAATATTTCTCTTCTTTGCGCAACATAAGTCTTCCACGTAAAATTTGTCCGTTTCAATTTTTAAGATGGTGTTGTGAAAGTAATCAGCCTGAACACAATAGAAAACAAAGAAACTGAACACAAATACCATTAAAAAAGAAAACACATAGTGCCTGTTCTCTGATGAAAAAAAGCCAAAGTTTTGAAGAAGGCAAGCTAAAAAACTTTTTTAGAATCGGTGGGCAGCGACGTTCAAGCGATAAGAAATATTGCTTCAGTGGTTCGAATATTTTCAGCATAGATTTTATTGCTGAGCCTACAGCTACAGCTACAGCGTTTTTGTGTAACCCAGTAGCTGGGCAAACTCAACATCTGTAGATTCGCAAATAGATTCCAAGGATTCAACTCTTACGGTGTTAATGAAAAAATAAGAATATACTTTAACGATGATAACCTCAATCTCGATAGGTAGCGGCTTTAAGTGTATTGTGGACAATATGTGCAGCACATCCGATACCAATAAGTGATGACTTCCACTGCTTTAAACGATAAAAAGCGTCATTTTGTCCTTCACGCTCTCGAGAACCAAAATTTGTAGGGCAATTGTCTCCACAGAATCCGACAACTTTACTTTTAATCTCGTTACATTCAGAGGCTCGGATGATAAGCGAAGAATCACTTCAGGCGTTTCTCCCTTTTCCGATGAAAATTGAAGAATTTTCACTTTTACTCCAAGAATTGGAATGAAGTAGCGCACAACTACCGGCATCATTTTGACGTTTCCATGGTTCGAGGCATCTGTCGAAATCGAGCCGTAGCGAGCCGTAAGAAGCCAACACATTGGTCACGATGGCTTCACACTTTGTACGAGCGCACTGAAAATCCTGGATTGCAAAACATTCTTGAAAAAGTTTTGAAGCGCAATCATTTGACAAAAAACTTTGATTTGACTTAACCACATGGTACGCCCAAACTTCTTCCATGGCAGCGGTTTTATAGTCTTTTTTTGCAAAAAAATTTTCAACGCTTCTTGTGTCCGCAGTTGATCGCAAAGCTTTTTGATGTTTTTCTGTTTGTAGGTGCTTCTTTATTGCCGCTTTTCCCATGTTGCTAATATTAATAGCAGCCAAGCAAACTTCACAAAAAACATCACTACCACTTTTTCCTTTAGTTACTTTCAGAAAAGGATAGTTTTTCTCCATTTCTTTGTTGAAAACATTTTTTTACGTGAGGGCGTCATTTTTCAAAAACGTTTTGCTAAAATTAAATTCAACTCACAACGAAGCAAAGCAAACGGTAAAATGAAATAAAAAAAATCGATTTTTTAGATATGTCGATTCTATCCTATAAGAGATTTTTACCCCATGCTCACACGAGACGCTCTTCTCGCTACGCTGTTTATAAAATAAAATATATATTTTTAAAACCTTTTCCAATAATGTTTTTCAAACAATTAAATTAACAAAAAGTAAGCAAAAATAAGTATAATTCTTAAAAGTAAGTATACTTATAAGTATTGCGTTTTAGTAAGTATATAAAGCTGAAAAAAAGTATGATACTTACAAAGTAGGATACTTTCAAGTAGTTGGTAACATTAGGCATAAACAATTTTGTAGATTATACGTAAGCATTTTAAAGACAACTAAGTAAAGACTTAGAATATAGTTGAATACGGTCGCTGGGGGTATTTTGGCTTCGAGCTTGCCGAAGATCCATTCCTTAGTAGGTTTTATTGACTTTGTATGTCTATGAAATACACATTTCTGTAAAAATTATTGTGCAGTCGTGGTAAATTATTATGAATTACAGGAAAACTTTTTGCAGATTCGTGAATCATCGGGTACATCAATTGTAACTTGTACAATTTGAAAACGGATTTGAAAATTGTACAGCTAAAAGGCTATTATTGAGAAATAAAATTAAAATTAGGTTTATGAAGTAATTATGTTATGTTGTTGTTGGGATTGTGCCAATAACGAAACGTTTTTAAAGTTAAAGCTGTATAAATTTTATATTTGCTGTGTATAATACTTTTTTTTTATAATAAAACGGAAAGTATTTTAAAAATTTTTATTTGATATATAAGTTATATTCGAAAAAAATAGCATTGTAAGGTCTGTGGGAAAAATCAATGATAGTTACTATTAATCTCGTAACCTTAACCCATGCAAAATCCATCAATATTATAAAAAAAAAAAAACTATAATAATGTGACGAAGCAACACGCGACTATTCCTACTGAAACTGATTGGCAATTAAAATACTTTGATGCAATAATTTCTTTATTAGCACCCACACACAAGTTAAAATGTCTGTATATATAACTTTTCTTATAAATACTCAGATTATTAGTTTTCTAGAAATATTTACGCAAAAAAATGTGGAAAAAAAACAGTCGACCAGCTGAAACGTATGAAAATTTCATGGAAATCGTCAAGTTTTGTGCGGACATTATTGGAGTCAATGTTTTAGTTCCGCACTATCGTATAAACTGGAGAACTCGCATTCTTCTATTCGCTATAATAGCCTATTTCTTGTTCTCGTTCTATACTATTAGAAATGTTGACGACAACTGGATACATATACTGGGCATTATAATAACAACAGGAGCGGGATTTGCTGGTATTTCAAAGTTGTGCTCCGGTAAACGTTATGCCAAGCAATATTATGAGGTACATATAACGATGTCGAACATTTATCAAAAGCATCAGGAAATTGGCCAGCGATATGAAGAAGTGCTACAAACCGGATGCAAACGACTGCGTTTGGTCTTGCGTCTTGTTGGTTTAGTGTATTTGCAGGTAGTTGTATTGGCGGCAGCTTTACCACTACTTAACATGAAGTTTGGTGATGGTAAACGTTATATGATCGTGTTTACTGAAATACCTGGCCTGGATGTGAACACAGACTTCGGCTACTGGTCAACATTTATAGCTCATGAAATTTGGATCATAATAGCGTGTCTTGGTCTATATGCTAGCGATACAATGATTGTTGTTTGTTTAATAAACTCGCTTCTCTATTTTGATATCTTAAGATTGAAAATCGAGGATCTAAACGACGCAGTCGATCAAAAAATGGAAAAGAATAAGAATGAGCAGAATATCACTAAAATGCTGCATGATATTGTCGAGTGGCATCAGTCATATTGTGCGTAAGTTAGTTTATGGGGCAGTCTTTACTTTTTGATACATATTTTGAAATCATATTTAAAGATTTACTGTCAAATGCAATGAAATCTTTTTCTGGCCCATAACATTGCAAATAAGTTGCTCTACTGCGTCAATAATACTCACGCTTTATATTATATTTACGAGTACATGGCCAGCAGCCTACGCCAGTTTATTATACGGCATCAATTCTCTCTACGAATACTGCCTCCTGGGCACAAAATGTGAAATATATGTTTGTATTTGTCAAAAGCTTGAACATTTTTAGGTTTTTGATTATATCAAAAATATTTTATTATTTTCTATAGAATGATCAGATTTGTGATGAAATCTACAATATTCATTGGTACGGTCTCACCATCTCTCAACAGAAAACGGTGCGTGTGATGCTAACGAAAGCGCAATCGACGGATACGATCAATATTGCCGGAGTGATGCCATTGACAGTCAACACTGCTTTGGGGGTATAGTAAACTAAGTATTTGTGTTATGAAAGCCAATATGACGGACTTGACTTTAAATTTAACGATTTGGTTCCAATGTATTTTTTATATCTAAATAAAGTTTTTGTTTCTTTCAGATAACACGCACTATTTACAGCATTTTCACGATGTTGTTACAGTTTCAATAAACGTGTACATGACAGTACAAGCAATTTTTTTAACTTTTATTTAATTTTATTACATATTTCTCCTTACTAAACTCTGTGTAAATTAAATCCATTACAAATGTCAAACTTGTAATTTACAAAGATGCATTTGATGTATGAAGAATAAATACAAACACGAAGTTATGATACAGCAGAAAATAAGGATATTAGATTTTTTTTTTTGCACAGTATTTATTATATTTAAAACCATATTTTTTTTACATTAAAATTCATATAACTAAGAGTATGTCAAAGCTTTTTCGGAGACACCATTTGGAATTGGGCAAAATACCTACCAGTTTTAAATTTTTTGGTGATAAAATTTGATGTCTACGTTACTCCTAGAGAACTGGTAATAAAAGTTGACGCCATCGAAGGAATTTGCAGAATAGCGGTAAGCAATTATAAGCTATAGGAATTTTTTTTCAGAATATTGAATAATAGTGTAATTTAATGGTACCTTGGATAACGGGAAGGCAATTCAACGATAAAGTTCTGACATATAAAACCTTCTTCAAAATTAAAAGGCAATGATTTAGAAATGAAATGCAAATAAGTTTATTAAGAAATGAGAAAGAACTAGAGTTGGGTCGTTCCGGACATGTATAGTTCATGGAACTATGTACAATCCCGGACATAGTTGCAATCGTTCCTTCTGTACAATTTGAGCATGTCCAAACAGTTCCAATTGAACTGAAATTTTTTTCTAATGAGCAACATAAGCCGACATGTCTTTCGCACTTACCGCACACACATTACTGCTTAGACGAATTATTTGAGCGACGACTGAATGAATGAAACAATAGATGATATTATATATAGTCATTCTTGTTGTGTGCATTGTTCTGTTTATTTTTGCTTGTAACATAAGAAAGAGAACAATCATGAAATGATACCTAGCATGCTTTTGTTACCTTTCCTCTAATACAGAGAGCTGTCGGAACTGATAGTTCCGCGGACATGCTTATTGTGTTATCAAATAAACATGTCCATGGAAGTGTTCGCGAAACTGTCCGCGGAACTATCAGATCATTTTTTATATATTTTCTTATTCTACAATTTTGTTACTTAACAGTTGAACTAAGATATATTAAATTTTTTAGCAAATTTTTAAAGTTTCTTTTTTGAATATATTATGAATATTTTCCTTAATTTCTTTATTTTCAAATAAAAACACTGAAAAAAGCAAAAAATTGTGTTCAATCTGTTTTAAGACTAGTCAGAGCGTTAGGTTGAAATTATACTTGGAGTATTACCTCTACAGTTCAACAAACAACCAGCTCAAACAGATAAATAAAGAATAAATAGAGGAACTAGATAGTTCAGCGGACATGTTTAAATGAACTTGTTCCACTTTCTAAAGGAAACGTTCCATGTCCGGTCCGTCTCCGGAACTGTTTAGCACAAGCCCAGAAAGAACGCTATGTTCCTTCTGATGAACGTTATGTATCTGAGCATATAAAATAAAAATTAAATTTTAAATTTAATTTAAATTTAATTTCATTTAAACTTATTTTAAAAGTTCTTAAATTTAGTTTAAAAGTTTTTAAATTTATTTAAATTTTTTTATCAAATTAAATTTTAGTCAAATTAGTAACAAAAATAATAATTTTAGAAATAGAAAGAATACAAATAGCTTTTATATAAATATGTTTCTAGAAAAATCAGCAACAGTTGCAAGTATCTCATCATGTTTAAAAAAAAAAAAAAAATTAAAATACAATATTGTGGGAAGCAACATATGAGTCAAGCTATTGAAACTAATTTTAGGGTAATCAATGCAGGGGCGGATATGGAAAAAATATTAGGGGAGGAGGGATGGTAAAAAAGGACACTAATTTTCAATTTGCAGGAAAATTCGTCTATTTGTCGTGTCTTGTTAAAGTTCGTGTAAAACAATCCATCTAGAAACTATTACTTTTCAAAGAATTCGTCTAAAACTCTCTCTAGAAAGACAAATTAAAGTTCACCAATTGAGTCGACTCAAGTAGAAAATTCGACTTGTGGACTGTGATAGGGGCAGTAAATAGACGATTTGTTTTAGGCACATTTTCTGTAGGCGCATTTTTCCACATTTATTTATTTTGCCCTTTGGAATATACACACCGTGAAAAGCTATTGGAAATTTTAGAATCTATACCACTTTAAAAACCATTACACTTTAAATTATGTGTTATAGAAAAAGCATACAAATTAAATAAACAACTCAAAATAAAACGAGAAAGCACAGTTTGTCTACTATTTGATCAGTTTTAAAACAATAGTGTTCACAGAAAAATTATCATACAGCGCAAAACGCGTTCAGCAGGCACACAAAGGATCATAAACTATTAACTAGTGTCCGACGGAATATTCGGTTTCGGTTTCGGTTTCGGTTTCGGCCAGTTTCGGAACTTTTTAGCTAGTTAGCCGGCTATCCGGCATCAATATGATCGAAACTGAATATTCGGTCGGACACTAGTAATAGCAACTCTTTTTGATATTTGCTTCATAAAAAATCAAAGTACTTGAAGAACGTTTAAACAGGTCAATAAGCAATCGGTTCGAAAACATAAAAACTCGTTCTGAATTTCTAGTTTCTACGTTACTCTATGCACGTTTTAATCGCAAATATATTTCTGGTAATAAAAATGACTTCAAAAGTTGTGAGAACTTAATTGATGAATACATTAAAATATATTCCGATTCGAATGATGATGTGGAATTTGTCAACGTTGAAAGTGAATGAAACATGCGGCCGTCGAATTTGTCTTCCAAAATAGCAGCACTAATTTTCTTTGAGAGTCACACGCTTCAAAAATGTCATCCCCGCTTGCAAATACATATTGCCACAGACCTATACGACTCCTTAATTCCAAGGGATTTCAATATTTGAGAGTACTGCCACCACAGTTCATTTTCCTTACTTAAAAAAGTGTCAGTCAGATACCTATTTACTTCAGGGCAAATATACTCTGACCGATTTATGTGGCGAATATGTAGACAAGCTGTTATTTTTAACCGACTTCAGAAAGGGGGAGGTTTTCAAGTTCGTCGGTTTCACTGTTTTTTTTTTTTTTTTTTTTTTTAAATGTATTTACATCGATAACTCCTAAGCCATATGTCTGATTGCCATAACTTTTGGTGAACAGATAGATATCATAAGCATGGAGGTGCCCGTATAAAAGTGGGCAGTATTCGAGAACTGGGCGTGGCAATACAAGATCTCGCAATACAAGATAATACTGTATCTCGAATAATATTGACACTAGGGTACTGCAATTTAGTGTAGGCACAATTATTACAAATAACGGGCAAGAAAATGGGTGTTATTCGACAAATGGGCGTGGCAAAATTAGAAAAACAGCGTATCTTGAATAATTTTGAGACTAGAGTTCTGCAATTTAGTATAGGGGTACGCATTATTATTACAAATGTTGTTCAATAAAGTGGACGTTATTCGTCAAATGGGCGTGGCAATATTAGAAACACTGTATCTCGAATAATTTTGACACAAGTGTATTGCAATTAAGTGTAGTGGTAGACACAATTAATACAAATTACGGTCAAGAAAATGGGCGTTATTTGAGAAATGGGCGTGGCAATATTAGGAAAAGAGTGTATCTCGAATAATATTGATACTATGGTTCTGCAATTTGGTATAGGGGTTGGCATTATTAGAACAACTAACGGCCAATAAAGTGGGCGGAATTCGACTACTGGGTGTGGCAATATTAGAAAAACAGTGTATCTCGAATACTATTGACAGTCAATAAAATATTGACAGTCAATTAAAAATTACGGTCAATAAAGTATGCGTTATTCGATAAATAGGCGTGGCAATATTAGATAAACACTATCTCAATTAATATTGACGCTTGGGTACTGAAATAAAGTACAGGGGTAAGCACAATTATTAGAAAAAACACTCAAGAAAGTGGGCGCTTATTTAACAAAGGGGCGTGGCAATATTAGAAAAACACTATATCTCGAATAATATTGACACTAGGGCAATAAAACTCGTTACAAGAATGGGTATAATAATTTAAAAACACGTGACATCTAATTTAAATTTAAAAGACAGATATTTGAAATAACCAACAAACTTTCAGAATTTAATAAAACACATTTTTTCAGAACAATTGTATTTATGTTGTTTATACACTTTTTTCGAAAATTTATCATATTCTCTAAAAAGGAAGAAATAAAAACTTTTAAAAAAAAAACAACCGACTACAGAATCACTACAAAGTAAAAAATAATTTTAAAAATACTTTTCCTCTTTATTTCTTGGTCATATTTGATAATTTATTTAAACATATTATTATATATGAAATCTTATTGCTTGAATTTTTTTCTTATATGATTTATTATCATAAATTTATTAATTTCTTGATGAATACAAATGCTTTGAAGTTGCGCATCTTATTAAAAGTCTGATTATATTAGCGCCGACCTTATTTATCCATATTTATGATAATAAATCATATAAGAAAAAAATTCAAATAATAAGATTTCATATATAAAAATATGTTTCAATAAATTATCAAATATGACCAAGAAATTAAAAGGAAAAGTAATTTTAAAATAATTTTTTTCTTTGTAGTGATTTTGTAGTCGGTTGTTATTTTTTTAAAAAGTTTTTACTTAACCCACCATTACTAATTTTGATATATTTGTATTAAAATTATATATTACCTAATTAAATTGATCAAATTTCATGTTTAATATAAAAATAAAATACATGAATTTAATATAAACAGAACGTTCTACTGCTTTAATGTTCTCACTTACAGATTCGTGAATTAAATTTTATGGGTGGATTACACCCAGGTTAGTAATGACGTTACTCCGAATAGCGATAGTAATAGAGGGTTAAAGAAACCTCCGTTTCGGATAACCGGTTTTATCAATTTCGGTTTTTCACCGAAACTGAAAACCGAAGAAAAACACCGGTTTTCCCAAAAAACCGACTTTTTTAAGAGATTTGTAATAAAAAAATAAAAGCTGAGTTTTTTAAAGTTAGTATAATTTTCAATCTGTATAAAATCGGACTAAAATTGTCAAAAATTAACATTTTTTTTTTTTCAAATGTTTGGAAAACTGAATATTATATAAAAAGAAAATTTAAATAGAAAATGCATTTAATATATAGTATACTTTTGTTAATATATAGAACCAGTTTCTTAAGGAAAAACAAGAGCGTTTTTTTAAATATTTGTTATTAAACATATTAAAAAGCTCGTAACAAAAGGTGCGTTTGAGATCATATTCATTTTTAATTAAAAAGCAATTATATTACTGTAAACTGCTTCCACATATATAATAAAAAGAGGCTTAAGCTATACTAAAATTTTAGTTTTCAACTGATATAAAAAAAAAAACAAAAAAGAGATCGAATACATACTGAAATTTTCAAGACATAAAAAATTGTTTTTTTCAGTTTTATATGTAAGTTATCCATATCTCCATGAAATTTCAATTAGCTTGCGCACATTGTATACCGTTTGCAAAATAACCTTGTTTTTTGCATCAGTAAAAAGGGATTCATAAGGGATCGGCCTAAAAAAGGCAAAAACTCTAAGTTAGAGTCAAATCAATATTTTCCATTTATATGATTTAAAAACTCTGTGGAACCTGCGAATCCGTCCGTCCGTTGAAAAGGAAAACATCCAAAAAGATCACCTTTTCATTTGCGTCCATTTTTAACCTTTTTATTCAAAGATTGCACTCTGCCAAACAACTATCAACTTTTTCGAAGTAATGCCACTCATCACTTCATTATCTAGAAAAATTTCTTGTTTTTATAAAATATTTTGTCTTGAAAATGTTCAATGTTTTTTCACATTTGCCGCCTTTTTGTCCGTGTTGCATTGCAAGATAAAATGTATTTGTCGGTTTTTCACATTTTCCATCGGTGTCACGGTTTTCTGTCTTCTAAATAAATACCAAAAAAACTCCGGTTTTTAAAAAAAAAACACCGATCACTCTTAAACACCGACCGGTTTTGTCTAGTATTATATAAATCTTGATGATTTATTTTTCTTTGTTCCAATTTTAGAGAGACATGTCTATTTGAATGTTGTTGTTTATAATACATGCTGTTCTTTGTGGTTTTGTAGCGCCTGACGGTTTTGTTTTTGCATGCATTTCTATGTGGTAGCGCAAAAAGAAATTAGCTAGCGTATAATAGGACATAGCCCCAGAAATGACTCAATCAAATGATGAAAATGATCGTTGAACATTGTATATGATGTTGTTGCTGTTTACGTTGATTTTCGGCTAAACGTTATTCTTATTATTATTTTTATTATAATTATTGAAAATTCTTGGGGGATAATTACCCCCCTGGGATGCGCGCCTGAACCAATGTCGTGTTTAGTTGCCAGAAATTTGACTTTGATGATATTATTTCTTTTTTAACACCCACCACCTCCAGAGCATAGTTAAAATGTCCATATATATACCATTTTTTTGTACATTTACTCATATCAGTTTTCTAGAAATTTTTGCGCCAAAATGTGGAAAAAGAACAGTCGACCTTCTGAAACGTATGAGAATTTTGTATGAGTCCTCAAAATTTGTGCAGATGTTATTGGAGTCAATGTTTTTGTTCCGAACTATCGCATTAACTGGAGAACTGCCATTCTTTTATCGTCTGCTTTATTCTATTTCTTATTCTCGTTCTATAATATACAAGTTGTTGATGATGAAGACTTGATACATATTCTGGGCATCACAGTAACATTAGGCGTAGCAGTTTCTGGCATTTCAAAGCTGTGGTCCAGTATACGTGAAGCCAGGCAATATCATGAGATACATGTCACAATGTTGAGCATATTTCAAAAGCATGAGGAAATTGATCGGCGATATGAAAAAGTGCTACAGACCGGGTGCAAACGACTGCGTACGGCTTTGCGTCTTGTTGGTTTAGTTTATTTACAGGTTCTTGTATTGGGGGCACTTTTACCGTTGATTAACATGAAGTTTGGTGACGGCAAACGCTATATGATATTGTTTACTGAAATACCTGGTTTCGATGTGAAAACAGACTTCGGCTACTGGTCAACATTTATAACTCATGAAGTTTGGCTTATAATGGCATGTCTTGGTCTTTATGCTAGCGATACCATCATTGTTGTTTGTTTAATAAACTCGCTACTATATTTTGATATCTTTAAATTGAAAATCGAGGATCTAAACGACGCAATCGATAGGAAAACGGATAAGAATAAGAATGAGAGGAATATCACCAAAATGCTGCATGACATTGTGGAGTGGCATCAGTCATATTGTGCGTAAGTCAGTTCATCGCTCATTCTATACTTTGTGATATACATATTTCTCAAATTGTATATAAAGATTTACTGTCAAATGTAATGATATCTTTTTTTGGCCCATTACGGTGCAAATAAGTTGCTCTACTGCGCTTATAACACTCACGCTTTACATCATATTTGCCGGCAAATGGCCAGTTTATTATACGGCATCAATTCTCTCTACGAATACTGCCTTCTGGGCACAAAATGTGAAATATGCGTTTGTATTTGACAAAAGCTTGAACACTTTATTGCATCATGAATTTTTGTGAAATTTTTTTATTTTCTCTCTAGAATGATCAGTTTTGTGATGAAATCTACAATATTCATTGGTATTCAATATGATATGATATGATATGATATATATATATGATATAATATGATATTCAAATATTCAAAGCGCAATCGCCGGATACGATCAATATAGCCGGAGTGATGCCATTGACAGTCAACACTGCTTTGGGGGTATAGTAAACTAAGTATTTGTGTTATGTAAAGCAATATGACGGAATTGAATTTGTTGAAATTTATCTTGTTTATTTCTTATTAAAATCTTTGTATCTTTTAGATAACGCGTACTATTTACACCACTTTCACGATGTTGTTGCAGTTTCAATAAACTTGTAAATGACAATATATTTACATTCCATTAAAGATTTTTTTAATTAATTATCTCAAGTAAGCTTTCGAATAAGTTCATCAAACTTAAGGATATATAATATTTTAGCAGTTGGAAATAAATTTAGTCGCTGGCTAAGATAGCTTTAAATTTTTTTGTTCAGAAATGGATGAGGACTCAAAATTGAGTCAATTAAAAATATGAAATGAGCTTGAAATTTATAGCAATAATTTTTTGTAATTTTGAGTGTGTATTGAATTCATGAATTTTATAAGTGGCTAAAGGTATAACTACCCTATCCTTCTTTTTGACGGTGGCCGTACCCTACCTAGCCAGTATATCAACTTTGCAACTCCCTTCAATGTCGCTGGGTATGAGGTGAATTCTGAAATGCTCTGTCATCTCATCAAAAGACCTGCTGTAAAAATGTAGAAAAGGTTTACTGTCAATAAATTTTAAATTTTTTTACCCGTGCCCACCAGAAATATTTGACCCCAAAGTCAACAAAATTAAGCAAATTTCTCAAAATTTAAATTTCTAATAAGCTGTAAACAAACACGTTGATGAGTCACAATGTTTATGTTTAAACAAAGAGTTGAAATGTTTTCCAAAAAAGAAAAATTATGACTGCAATTTACTCCATTCTATTAAAAAAAAAATTCTTAAAGTTGCAAGATATTACATTTTGAACACAAAACTGTCGTTATTTTTTTTTAATATGAACAAACTATTTCATATGCATCTCTTAAATGTAAGATTAATGGCCAGGGTATGTTTAATATTATAATTTTTAATTCATCATTCTATGTGTAACAGAAGCTGAGAAAGATAAGTTAGCTTAAATGTGTAAATCGCTGTAGGTAGCATATAACCAATGGCCGCTATTTTGAAAGAAGAAGAAGAAAGAAAAGGGTGGAGGACCACAAACATTTTTACCCCGGGACCCTCACGGACTCCGAAAGGCCTTGGTGGACACCATCTGGTGTGGAGTTAATTTAGGCCTGTGTTCGAAGGTTGAAGTCTGTAAAATCTTGTAAAAGTCCCTGGTTTTCTCAACATGGTCAGTCCGTCATAAAAAACTTGCCCGCTAAATCCCACAGAATTACATTGAAAAGCTTAAACATTCTATGAGGAATGAGGTCGTGCTTGTAACTAAAACGACAAGACAAGCTAACAAGCAAAAGACAAGCTAAAACGCATTTTATACGAATAAACTTAATCTCTCTCTTCCAAGTAAAGTACTTTGGAATAATAATAAAAGCCTTGGGGCTTGCAACAAAAAGGAGTTGACTGTCATCTAGATCCAGATTTTTTGTTTCTTTAGTGAAATGCTGCTTCTTATTCTGCTGCTTCTAATTCTGCTTCGGCTTATTATAGTAATACCTTTCCCCTGTTAAATCATTCAATGTTTCAATCTTTTAATTTTTCACCTGTAGTTGAGTTTGATGTTGGTAAATGCGTGTCACAAATCAAGTCAAATGCACTGGCTGCTGATGGTATTCCTATACAATTTATTAAGGGGGGACATGACATTGGCAGTTTTTTGAAATCGATTAATAATTTTTTTTAATAATTTTGTATTTTAGTAAACATTGAATTTCATGGAAAAATTCTTACGGATTCTAAACTTACAGCCGGATTAGTGAGAGCGAATTTTTAATTTTTACGCTACCTACGTACGGCAGCTGGTATATACTTGTTTTACTTGCTACCTGTCTTTTGGTGGTTGCTATTTCGTACCTACTTGAAGCGTGGGTTTTTTTTTTTGTGTTTTTGAATTTCTTTATATTTAAAACTCATAAAGTGGAATTTTTATTTTATATGCTCAGTTATATGGCATCTTTTGCAGCGTGAAGTCGTGGTTTTTTTGTGAAAAATATTGAAAAATTGAAAAATGAAGCGTGGTTCTTTAGATCGAAAAGGCAAAAGAGATTTTTTACACAAAATCGTTACACCAAGAAAACCTATTTCAACAAAAGAAATGGAATCTGAGGTGGAGTTCACTAGTACATCTGCCAAAAAACTTCATGGAGCATTAGTGGATGTTGGTTGTGATGAAACATTTTCCTACTGCATATTACAATATGCTGAAATATTTTTGGGCATTGCTGATTGCCTTGTTTGTCGAAAATGTGGTGGAAATGTAAAATTTGAAAATAAATCTATGCGTGGCCTTGGATTCAAACTGGCTATATTCTGTACAAAGTGCAATGACGATATCAAAACCATAAACTCATCACCATTGATAAACGAAAGAGCGTATCATAAGTAGAGCGTATGATTCCCGCGTTCTTGGGAAAGGACTGTCGGCCACGCAACTGTTTTGTGGTTTTATGGATTTACCTACATGCATCACTCAACGAAAATGTTGAAAAAGCCGCAACCACAGTTGCTCAATCATCAATGAAGTGTGCTGCTGAGAAAGAACTATCAGAAACTAAACAGAAGCAAAAAACTATAAGAAACAGCACAACACAAGATAACGAAGGCGTACGAAGCAGGCATGGCAGATTGAAGGTAACGTTTTTTTTCTTTGTTCACAATCTTTGAAAAGGTTTATCTCGAAACCAAGTTTTTCGTACTGGTTGCGGCACTAGCGGGTTCATTTTTTGACGAAATTTTTTTTTTTTTGTATATTTTTAAACTTGATTCGCTATCGAATGACACGAGCTTTTTTTTTAAATTTTTTTTTTCGAATTTTTATGAATTTTTAAAGTCAATATTTTTTTCGAAAAAACACACTTTCAAATTTGGAACATCACCAAAAATTGAAAAAAAAGCTCATGTCATACGATAACCAATTTTGTTAAGATTTAAAAAAGACATTTTTTTCCAGGTCGGACAATTTTTGCAAACTCCCAGCGCTGCAACCACGATGCCCCGTTTTTTTCTCTACTTCCAGTTTGGAGCTCTATAAAACCATGTTGGAGTGAAAAATATATTTTTTGAAATTTTTTTTTCTTGTAATTTGTTCAATTCTTTACAATGATAAAAAAATTTTTGGAAAAATGTTTGTTTTTGACTGAGTTATGAATTTAAAAAAAAAAGGTCTGTTTTCTCGGCCGCGAATGTCATGTCCCCCCTTAAAACAATACTCCCTCACATCATTAGCCCTCTAAACCATCACATAATTAATTCATGTATTATTTCGTCTACGTTCCCATATTTATGGAAAACGACTATTGTTCTCCCAATAGCTTAGAAGCAAAATCCATCTGGCCCCAATGATTTTAGGCCAAAAAGCATTCTTTCCCCTTTTGCAAAAATTATGTCTCAACAAATAACTCACCACTTAGTTAGTAATAACCTACTATCTCCCTTTCAGTCTGGTTTTTATGCAGGTCATAGTTGTTCGTCTGCAGTTGTTAAGATAATTGATGATGTACTACTATAATATGATGCAGGGTCTTTGACGTTCTTATGCTTGTTAGACTTTTCGAAGGCGTTTGACAAAGTAAATCATCAAATCTTGTGTCTTAAGCTTAAGTCATTATTTGGTTTGTGTGATAATGCCGTTAACTTAATGTCTAGCTACCTGTGCCGTAGGTATCATAAAGTTAAAATTGGTCATTTATCGTCAGGGTACAAACCGGTCTTGAGTGGTGTTCCTCAATTTTCTATTCTTGGCCTATATATCTATCTATATATCTATATATCTATATATATATATAGAACACTGAAAGATCAAATGGGGTGAAGTATCGCTTGCACCGTTTTAAGAAACTTAGGCACTTGGCCGCTTCTTTCGACACATGGAAAATATGATCATTCCAACGAAGGTCTGATTGTATCGATATGCCCAGAACGTCAAGAGCATCTGACTCTAAAAGATGTACATCATTCATATTCAAGGGAGCTAAGGGACAGATCATCCAATTGTGCGTTAACAGGCAACACTGTGTCTTGTTTTCATTAAACTCTACTCTATTAGAATAACGACAGAAGGTCGTTGATAAAAACCAAAAACAAAGTTGGTGGTCGATTACGATACGGATAGTTCTGTCCTTAAGAAAGCACGTGATCCACCGAGCAAAGATACCACCGACACCGTATACAATTAGCTTAGAGACGTGTGCTTTATGCCACACTTGGTCAAACGCCTTTGAAATATCTAGAGCAACAACCCTGCTCTCACCGAACAGGTGATCGCATTGGTTCCAGTTTCTGTAAGGAACGCCATAAGGTCACCAGTAGACTGGGCGCCCTACGAAAACCATATTGACGTCACGTAGCAATTCGTTGTGCTCCAGATAGTTCATTAGGTGGAAGTTTATTACGCTATCCATAACTTTGGAAAGCGTAGAGCATATCGCTATGGGCCGGTAGTTTGCAGGGTTAGTGGCATCGCCCTTTTGCAACAAGATGGAAATACTCCTGTCCTGTATGAGATGTTGAAAAGGTTGCGCAAAGGCCGAGCCAGTGTAGAAACACACGTTTTAAGCACAATTGGCGGTATGCCATCAGGACCAGAGGCTTTGTTTATGTTAAGATTTGCAAGGACTCTTTGGAGGTTTCCTCTTTGGACCTGACTGCAATCCTGCAAGTCTCATTAAACCATGAGTGGTCTTTTGGATTAATGCTTTTCTTCTTATTGGGTATAAAAGACCGCATACCAAATAAGACAATTTCTTGTACCATGACAGCCGCGGTGTTCACATTTGTATCAGCGAAACATAATTTTCAATTGAAATTGCGATAAAAATTATTTAACGCATTCCAATTTGCTCTTTCATAAAACCATGCAGTCCTTTTCGGGGCTTTAGGTGTAGAGGTGCGAAGGTCAGAATATGAAAAAACAGCAGAGATGGATCGAATTACCAAGAGGAGTATTGACACTCACATCAAATTTTTCATGATGAGAAGTCAGAAAAAGGTCAAAGATATTATTGCTTTGCAATTAATTTCGTGGGAAAAATGTTGGTTCCTTCACTAGTTGAATCAATTGGTTCGATTCAGCAAAAAACTCAACATATTGTCATTCAGGTGTGGTGTGGCTTAAGTGACTTAACCAAGCCAATTTGTGGGCATTGAAATCGCCGGCAACAACAATTTCAACCCCAGAATATACGTAATCGAATCAGAGATAGAGTCCAATTTATTAAAAGTGGGTTCTCTTCCTAAATTCGGACTTCTATATACGAAACAAAAATGTAGCAAGTGCGAACGAACTCTGAACCTTACCCATATGGAGCTGAATTTCGGATCGGCAACGCTCAGACTCTGCTCAAACTGGTTTGCCACATCTGTTCTTATAAAAAGAGCGATGCTCCTATGCGAAGAAAACAATGGCAGTAAGTGATACCCAGGAATATGAAAATCCAGTGGATATGAGTCCTCCGTCACCTAGGTCTCACTTAATGCCATTATTTGAGGCTCATAAAAAGCACAATATGCTTAGACCGAGCAGAAATTCGCTCTCAGTTCACGAACATTGCAAAAGTCTATGCGAAAATGCCCCGATATTTAGGCACAATGCAAGCCTCAAGCAAATAAGGGTAATAAGGTAATTAGTTACTTCCGCAAAAAAGATTAAACACAGTGGACATCTTACCGATCATAACATTTTCTGAAATAGTCTATTGTAAACTTGATTCTTCGTCGCAATTTAAATTGCAAATTGCTTTCAACTATGCCACGCGGTATGTTTATGGTCTTCAAAAATACGATTGTCATTCCAGGTTCCGAAATGCAATACTTGATTGTGATATATCACAATTGCTTTCCCTAGGCTAGAAACTGCATTTACCTTCTTAAGTTAATTTATTAAAAAACACCTGGGTACCTATTTGACAAACTCCGGTTCAGCATGTCTAGAAGAAGCCATGACCTGATAGTTCCTGTTTTTCATCAGTGCCATTAGGTTGTAGAATGCTTTGCCATGTAGGCTTAGGGAGGCCAGTGGAAGAATATATTTTTGGTAATCTGTCTTTTCCTTTTTCTCTGCTCAATACTTTACGTCCTCTCTGCGTCTTTTTAAACTGTATTAATTTAATAATTTCCATAACATTGTTTTTTAAATACTTTTTCTTAATTAGATTTGAGTTGTTATTAATTCTGTTTATCCATTAATTCTTTAATTTTATGTTGTGCTATAAAAGTGCTAGCTCTTAGTGTACTTATGCTTGCTTCTTAAATAAATAAATGAAATATAAGTCCTGACTATAAATGTTGGAAAAATCGAATGAAAGCCACGCCTACCTCCCATACAAATTGGCTTTATTTTAAACGTAAAATCGTTTTAAAATCTGCAAAAATTACAAAAATGTTATAAAATTTTGCATATAAGCTTTGATATTTAATAGAGCCCTGCATGAATATACTCATCAAGTGAATATACCCTGATTCTCTGCTGTAGCAGTCACTGCAAACAAAGCTGCAAGCGAATAAATGTAAACAACAGGTCGTGTAGCGCAAGAGAATAACTTTTTATTTGTTCTCTGTTCTCTTTTCATACATTCTTGCACTAAGGTGAGCTTGCGATCAACGCGTTGTTTCAGTTTTTTCTCTGAGCACTTAATAAACTACCCAGTAAGTCCAGAGTAGCATGCATCCACGAAACAAGCATGCTGTATGCAAGTAGAAGGATGCATTGTCATGAAAAAAGAAAACAAAAATTAACCAGAATCGCTGAAGTTCTTGCTTGTCCGCTATTTTATGCCATACTGTTGGCATGTTGCTTATACACAGTAGCATGCATGCCAAAATACGCATGCTGTATTAGTACTTAAGAATGTACCGAGCATACGTAGTTAAAAAAAAAGTTGCATTGTCAAATTTCTATAAATTTCCGTTAAACTGATTTTGTATGCATACAGTATACAAGTAGTTTGTGCCGAGTATCATGCATGCTGTATCTGTGCTTAAGCATAAACCCTGCATGCATAGTCGAGATAACCTCTCGTTGTGCATTTAAACTTTGAGGAGTGTGGATGTGCAAAGCTATATAAAGCATTAAATTTAATATAAATGAAATACAATTATAAAAACAATATAAAATAGCATGAGAAAAATAAATTGCTGGGGTTTTAATAAGAATTAATAAAATTAAATAATTATACCGTATCCATTCGATATTAATATAAAGGAATGCATACGTTTTTAATAATATCGCATGCATATGCCATTATTATTCACGCATGCATACTGTGTTAATCATATTGTATGCATGCAGCATTAGTATTTACGCATGGATGCAGTATTAATAACAATGTATGCATAGAGTATTACTAATTTCCCATGCATACAGTATTAATGATTGTGAGGGTCACAGCACACATCCCTGTAGGAAAATCAACTAATTTAAAAGTAATTGAAAAAGTAGTTTTTTGTCAACCACAACTAGTTGAAATTCTGACTTTTTTCCATAGAACGAACCTACGTATTTTGTATGGTGATGTCCGCTAAATAAGTCAATTGACTTTCGTCTGCATATATTTTCAACTACTTGTCAAATTAGTTAAATTTAAATAATTTTTTTAATTACTTTAAAATAACCAATTGAAAACTATTTAATATTCCACTTACTGAAGATGAATTTAAAACCATAAACATTTTAAATTTCTATACATCAAATAGATCATTTGATGTTGAAAAATAACTGTTTTGAAAAATACATAAATACATTAATCATCCCAAAAAATCATGCCTGGTCGACACAAATAAATTCTGAAATATAAAATCTGAAAGCAAAATATAAACAAAGTTAAAAGTGATCAGAGTTTTTAATGGAAAATTGTGAAATGTCGTTTTTTGTGGTGTTTTAATTGATTTTAAAATAATTCAAAAGTGACTCATGCCAAACTTCATTGCCAGTTAATTCAAAAAAGGACTAGTAATTACATTCAAGGAGCGCAACAGAAGTAAGCTGCAAGGGTAGATATAATTTCATTATTCTTTTCATCATTGGACTATTTCTGCTTCAAACAGGTGATAGTTTCAGAAGCTGGAGAAACTCTGCGCTTATATGTGAGCATGCGTACCACGGAAGCAGTTTCCAAAAACGGACACGCCACCGCCTAGGTACATGAGCGAAGGTGCCGATCCAATTGATCGGATTTATGTGGATACTGCGCCTGTTATTTAATACGAGCCAGCTTTTTGATGGTTCATTTCAAAATATGAGCTAAACAAACGTGTCAGTGGGATTTTCCACGCTTTGCAACCATCAATCATGGTCGATGGACACACCGATATTTTGCTTAGTGCTTCTTTTAAGTGTCAATCGCAATGAAGTGGTGAAACAGACTCGACGCTACGTAGGGAAAGGCTTGCGTCTTTACTACTGAAGTGAAGAGGTGTTTGTTGAATGGTTAAGCAATCAATTTCCGTAGAGAGTCAAAATTGTGCAATGCTTGCTAAACACTACGAGTTTCTAATTTGAATATCTTTAATAATAAAGAATTTTTAATCGTTTCATAGGGTTTTGAGGCAGTTTATCAGTTTGAAAGTGTGTTTACTACGTCTTTCTTGCAGCTCAATGTCGTAAATAAAAAAATATGTCTTTTTGAAACAAAATTTTAGTGAAGCCTAAAGTTAATAATTTGATGAAATAACATGATTAAATATATATAAACTTGTAATCTAATAAAAACGTTCAATTCAAATATGTCAAAATCAGAGTAGTTGCCGCCTTAATATAATTCAAAGTAGTATATCAACAACTTGTTTTTAAGTAGTATTTCAATTACTTCATATATAATGCAATAAAAACTATTCAGAATTGAAGTGAATGCCGCCTTAATGTAATTCAAAAAACTTCATATACTAGTTTATTTTCAATTTGTGTTTTAATTAGTTGTTTTTAAAAACAAGTTAGTTTGTTCCTATAGGGATGCTCTTGTCTGACATCGCTGTTCAAAATGGAAATAAGGTTGCATTTATATTGGCATGCATACAAAGCATCATACGCATGCATACATCCTCGATGCTGGTTGCATGAATGTACTTACTGGGTACACGAATACTCAGGTATCTGCTGCAGTGACCTGAATAAGAGTTAATATGTTGGATTTTCCCCGCAATAAGCTTTTTGTTATTCTTAATGCATATTTGTGTTATTTTTTGTTGCTTTATTCGCTACCTTCCATACAAAAAACACAAACACTGTCGAAAATAGCTTATATCGGCAGTAGCTGAACTCCTACAGGGGTCAAATATATGAGTTAGTTCTATTATTTTTTGCCCCTCTTCCGAACACACCTGCCCACTATCTGCCACCCTTCTTTGGGTAAATAAAAAAATATGTCTGTTTGAAACAAAATGTTAGTGAAGCCTAAAGTTAATAACATTTGATGAAATAACATGATTAAATATATATACACTTGTAATCTAATAAAAATGTTCAATTCAAATATGTCAAAATCAGAGTAGTTGCCGCCTTAATATAATTCAAAGTAGTATATCAACAACTTGTTTTTAAGTAGTATTTCAATTACTTCATATATAATGCAATAAAAACTATTCAGAATTGAAGTGAATGCCGCCTTAATGTAATTCAAATATATGAGTTAGTTCTATTATTTTTTGCCCCTCTTCCGAACACACCTGCCCACTATCTGCCACCCTTCTTTGGGTCCCAATACAAAAAACATCTATTTTCTACGAACGAACGAATAAAAAAATATTCGCTAAATATTAAGGGTATGAACACTGATATTTTTGTTATTTTTTATTGCTTTATTTGCTACCTGCTGGTGTTAGTATAGCATCGTGCTCTTATTCTGCTGGAGGAGTTAGTAAAGCATTCTGCTCTTATTCTCTTCGTTTCTTATATCTGAATAAAACGCAGAGAGTGTATGAGCAGGTATGAGCAAAGCAGAAAATGTATAGAGGAAATTTTTAGAGGAACAATATATTCGGGGTGGCGAAAAAGCATACAGATGCAGGGCTCTAATATTTAAAATAAACCATCTCTATTATATTTGTCCAAATCGTATGAAAACCACGCCTTCCTTTTACAAAAGGAGGTCATCAAAATAGAAAAACTTTTGTTAATTTATAAAATTGAATGACATCGTGTCTGTATATACCCAAATTTCGCCCACATCGTTTATTCAACCCATTACAAACCATTACATTAGACTTTACTTTTACATTTGCGTTTACATTTTACTTTTAATCGAACTTCTGTTACACCTTCTGACAAGGGGCGTAGCACTCAATTCTTAAACTAGCTTCATCTACACCGTTTCTACGATTTCAACCAAATTTCGCACATATGATCTTTAGTATAATGACAAGATTTAAGCTTACAAAAGTGGGTGGGATTGGACAAGAGGTGTGTCAATTTTATTCTAATCGAACTCCTTCTACACCGCTTTCCTGACTTCAACCAAATTTTTGCAAATATATTCTTTGGAATAATAAGCAGGGATTAGTGTTAAAATTGGGCGAAATTAGACAGGGGCGTGCCACTTTAATTTAAATCGAACTCTTTATATACCGTTTGTCCGACTTTTTCCAAATTTTCCATATTCTTTGCAATAATGGCAGTCAGTAGTCTATAAAATTGGGCAGAATGGAACGGGTGGCGTGGCACTTTAATTTTAAACAAAACTATTTTACAACGTTGGCATAAATTTGCACATACCAATAGAATTTGGCACATACATTCTTTAACATATTTAGCAGTCTACAAACCACTCTATGTGACAGTTAAGGTAAAATTAAATTAGGCGTATGATACAAAAATTTTTTGCAAATTAAACATAAATATTTTAAAAACTGCTATATACTTTGAATACAGTTCAATGCGGCTGCGGAGGGGTTCATTCCTTACTAGTTTTTTCTTTTCAAATCAACAAAAAAAGGGCATTTGTAAAGGATCTAAAATTTACACATTGAAATATGTTCCTCTAATTTTTTACTTCCTATTAGGATTGGCAATTTTGATTCAAATAATTATTATACGTCGCACCATATTGCATAATTTTGTGTTGCTAGGTACAAACACAAGGTATTTACTAATTTCACTTAGAACATTTCTTTCAGTGCACATATTTAGTTCCTGTTCGCATTTTCATGGCCTTGAAAGTATCACTTTCAGTCAACATCACCTGCGTGGGTTGTTATTTTGATTTGAAAAAAATGTTTACAAACACTTAGTTGGAACTAATATATTCATTAGTAATAACTTAGTATTTCATAAACTGGTGAGAAGCAACACATGAATCATTTTTGCATTACTCATACATTTCTAGCTATGTTTAATTATCACATCACAACTTTGACAGTGATGACTTAATTCCTTACAATTGCAACAAATCCACAAATGGTGCTTGAGTATATTATGGTAAAAACGTTCGAGTAGAAAGTGCATTTTTTTATTTATTATTTGCTTTTCTGCAGTCTTAAACTTAAGTTAACATTCATTGTTTAGTTATTGAATAAAATGATCAGAAAAATTCGACCTGCTGAAACGTATGGATACTATATAAAAGTTCTGACGATGACCGCGGACATAATTGGAGTCAATGTCTTAAATCCAAATTATGGCAATAATTTTAGAGTTAACGTGGTTATTACTTTTCTTACTCTGTTCTTCATTTTCTCGCTAAACACTGTTCGTACTATGAAGAGCGATGATTGGACGGTTTTGATTGGAACAATTTGTACCCTAGGCCCTGCAGTATCTGGAGCTACAAAGTTATTTTCCGCCATAACTAATGCCAGACAATACTGTCTAATGGGTGAAACAATGTTTGATATTTTCAAAAAATATCAAAAGATTGATCGACGTTATGAAGAGGTACTGGAGATTGGTTGCAAGCGTTTACTAACTGCTTTTCGTCTTGTTGGAGCTGTTTATGTCCAAATGGTTATATTTGCTGTAGCCCTGCCGCTGTCATTTATGTTTTATAGTGGCGAACGCTATACAATAATATTTTGTCATTTGCCTGGCCTTAACTTGGACACCGATTTTGGCTACTGGTCAACATTTGCTTTTCACATAGTGTGTGTTAGTATAGCTGGTGCTGGTCTATTTGCTGGCGATCTTTTCATTATAGTATGTCTAACGAATTCATTGCTCTATAACGATATCATGCGATTAAAAATAGAGGATATAAATGAATTAATTGATCGTAAAAGCGAGAGTAATAATAGTGATAAAAAAATCACCGAAATGCTACATGAAATAGTTGCTTGGCATCAATCATATTTCGTGTAAGTGCGTTAGTTAATTTTAAAGTTCAGCTTAATATATGATAAATTTATAGATTTACTGACAAATGCAATGATATATTTTTCTGGACCATTACTGTGCAGATCAGTTGCTCATGTATATCAATAGTTCTCACGCTATATATAATTATGGCACTTAGATGGCCGGGAGCCTATGCCTACATTATATACGGTTTCAATTCTCTTTACGAATACTTTATAATGGGTACAAGTGTTGATATTTGCGTAAGTATTTAATAATCGAGTAAATTTATCGTATGCAATTTTTGCGCAAAGGGAAAAAAAAAATTAGAATATGTGTAGTTTGAATTGAAACTAGTAATGGTTAATGATTTTGATTAATGATGTGTTTCTATAGAATGACAAGTTATGTATGGAAATTTACAATATTCATTGGTATGGTCTAAATCTGTCACAACAGAAAACTGTGCGTCTGATGTTGATGCGATCTCAGTCACCGCGTACCATCAACGTTGCCGGAGTGATGCCAATGACAGTGCGCACTGCTTTATCGGTAAAAAAAAAGATTTATTTTGGGGAGAAATTATTTGAAAAAAATGCTGTGAAATAATAATTTTTTTTTGATTAATCAATTTAAATCTGCTTAAAATTAATCAAAAGTTTTATAGTTTTAAGGCTTTCCCTATTAGTGAGTTCTAAGAATACCTTTCATTGGATTTCTAACTATTTGTATATTTCAGATAACGCGTACTATTTACAGCAGTTTCATGATGTTGTTACAGTTCCAGTAATTTCTTTAAATTTAATGAAATTTAATTAATGTTTGAAAGAACTATTTCAGAGGAAACACATTTAAATAAAATTTGAATATTTGTAAGAATACAAGTAATGGTGCAAAATTGTTCTTGTTTGGCTTAAACTCAACAAAGAAGTGGCTTCCCAGAAAGTGAGGAAGTAATATTTGATTAAAAAAAAGATGTGTGTAGCCGCCACTCACGTTAGAAGTGAAACTTTTACCCAAAAATGGAATTTCTGGGAAGATTGCTAATTTATTTAAATTAGCAGCAATAAAGCAGTCTGCCTACATACCAGTATTAGCTCAAGAACTGTTTCTTTTTTTTCATAAAGTCAGCTAGTATTTTCAACATGGCGGTATCATGGGAAAATTTATTTTTCTTTATTTATTTATTTTTCTTTTATTTATTTATCTTTTTATTTATATTGGTGTTATTTACATTCCACCTGGTTCTATTGAAGCTATATATAACCAAATGTGTGAAACAATTTCGTCAATAACGGCTTCCTTAAATGAAGAAGATAAAGTCATTATCTTTGGCGATTTTAACCGCCCTAATATTTCCTTTGTCATTGATGAAAATGACAGTTATCTACTTCCGGTTAACCTCTCTAATCCGATTGATTTTACCTTACTTAGTACCTTTTATGGCAATGACTTACAACAAGTTAGTAGAACCCCAAATAAGAATGGCAAATGGCTAGATTTAGTATTTACTAATGCCTATGACGAAATACGCGTTCGTCCAACTCTGGAGACTGAACACTTTTTTTCTAACAGTGTGCACCATACAGCCATAACTGCAGAGCTATCCCCCTCCAATATGACATTTACCCACTCGTTCAATAACTCGATTGTATACGATTTTCTGAATGCTGACTACGAGAGTATTAAGGTCAGTCTGAATTACTTTGACTGGACCGATCTGTCAGCATTGGACTTAGATAGTTCAGTTTCACTTTTCTACGAGCGTGTGCTCACAATTATTGATAGACATGTGCCAAAGATAAAGAAAAAAAATAAACTTTCGGAACCTTGGCTAGACCAAAATCTTAGACATCTAAGAAATCAAAGAAATAAACTTTACAAATTTGTCATAAAAGGCATTAATGTGAGCGAAGAAGTAAAAATCAGATACAATGAGCTGGCTACATTATTCTCTACTGAGTCAAAAAAAGCATATCAACTATACATAAACCTAATAGGAGAAAATATTGTTCAAGAACCCAAAAAATTCTTTGACTACGTTAATGTTAAGCGTAAATCCAACGGTTATCCTACGTCGATGTTTAAAGGTAACATTATCTCTTCAAACCTGCAAGAGATTTGCAATCTTTTTGCAGATCATTTCAAAGAAGTTTTTTGTGTTCCAGGAAACCAAACTTCCAATCCTCCTCACTATCCAAATGTATTACACACGATAAATCATATTTGTCTTACACGAGATGACATAATCAAAGCAATCCACGACCTCGACCCAGGTAAGGGACCTGGCCCTGGCCTCATACCCCCAAGCTTAATAATTCAATGCAAGGACCCACTGATCATGCCTTTGCTCATAATTTTTAATAAATCTTTGTACCAAGGTATTTTTCCCTCTTATTGGAAATCATCTCATCTTACCCCAATTTATAAAAATGGTGACAAAAGATCTGTTGAAAATTATAGAGGTATTGCTATATTATCGGCTATTCCAAAACTTTTTGAAAAGATAATATGTGATAAACTTACAAGCATTATAAATCCTTTACTTAATGAACAGCAGCATGGTTTCCGTAAAGGTAGATCAACCACCACAAATTTAATGATATTGGTATCTGATGTTTTAAGTAAAATGGAAAAAGGACATCAAGTCGATGCAGTCTATACGGACTTTAGCAAAGCCTTTGATCGTGTGGATCATGCTATCTTGGCTTCTAAATTAGAAAAGTTTGGTATCACAGGATCTCTTCTCAACTGGCTAAAGTCATATCTCCAAGGCAGATCACAGCTCGTTAAATTTCAAGGGACCTTATCTAAACAAATTTCCGTTACATCCGGAGTACCACAAGGAAGCCACCTTGGTCCACTTATCTTCAACATTTTTATCTCAGATTTATCTGACATATTGAATGATATCCATCATCTGATGTATGCGGACGACCTAAAAATGTATCATGTCATTAAATCGGAGCATGATATAAATTTCTTACAGTCGAAGCTCGTATCTCTTGAACATTGGTGCATTCAAAATAATATCTGCCTGAATGTTAGCAAATGCTACATTATTACCTTCTCTCGTAAAAATTTAATAGCAAATAATATATACTCCCTCAACAACAGTGAATTATCTAGAGTAAATCATATCGTAGATCTTGGAGTTATCTTGGATAATAAGTTGCGCTTCAATCTACATTATGATAAAATCTTGTCTAGGGCTAGCAAACAACTTGGGTTCATAAAACGACGTGCAAAAGAGTTCAAAAATGTATGGGTCACTAAGTCATTATTCTGTGCGTTAGTGCGCCCTCTCCTCGAATATGGATGCATTATTTGGAACCCTGCGTATGAATCACACAAGGAAAGACTAGAATCCATTCAAAAACAATTCTTGCTTTTTGCATTGAGAGACACCTACAATCCCCGTGATTACAGTAACCTGCCACCCTATGAACAAAGACTTAGCCTCCTTAATTTAATGCCCTTATCATCGAGAAGATCATTACTTAGTTCATGTTTCACTTTCGATGTTATTAGTGGAATTACTGACAGCGAATTTATATCAAGCAAGATAAAATTTACTGATCCAATAAGGCGAACGAGGCATACACGGCTGTTAACTGAATATCAGCAACATACCGTCTACGCAGGTAATGAGCCCATCAATAGATGCTGTAGAGAATTCAATAATATTAGCGAGTGTTATTTGCCACCCATGTCCAAGCACACATTTAAACGAAACCTCTCAAAGTATCTTTTCCCATCCTAATACCTTTTTCCCCGTCTTTCTTTTAAACTCACTTGGGAAATTCAAGCGTTACCATTCTGAATTCCTATTTCTCACCCCTACTACCCCTTAACTCACCACCCCACTCTTTTTTAATTAAATACTCGTATTTTTAGAATGTTAAGATATAAGTATATTTTTATTTTTACTTTCTCTTTTTTTTCTCCTATTTTGACGTGTAATATTAGATCATGTCAATCAGGTGGGCGGATTACGCCCACCTTGAATGACACGATTTTTCACCAAAAAAAGGGAGAAGGAGAGGGAAAAAAAAAAAAAAAAAAACACACCTAGAATAAGTAAATGCCTTGTTTGGCGAATAAATAAATAAATAAATAAATAAAATCAATTGTCCCTTTTGTTTATGTACAGTCACTGAAAAGTTCAATATTCGTGTATAGAATTAGATCGCAGTTTTTTTTTACTTTCGTGACACAGTTGGTTATCAAGAGGATTTATTATTTTAATTTGAAGACTTAAGTAGTTCCCAGGCTCGTTCTTCATAGCACATACTACAGATCTTGGTGTTTAATTTTTTGTTAATTATATTTTTTTTATAAATATTAAAAAAAAAAGGTTTGTCGAAAAACCTGTCTCGGGAATAATGCACTTTTCCCTTTCCGTACTCGCATCAAATCGCGTACAATTCGGCTGCAAGTTGAATATGCTACCATCGCATCATTGCCTCCCTTGTACGAACAAATCCAAAAGCAAGCATCCAAATGACAAAAAAATTTATTGTTTATCCAAAATAATCATCAATCGTTTATAGCTTGAACTTTATTTGCATAATCTATTGTCAATTTTTCTTAAAAACAACCCAAAAAAAAAACACAGCATAATTGTAAATATTTTTTATTCAAATAAAAAGCACAAAATTTCAATTGCAGATAATACCACTAAGCTTTTGATTCGTGGTCACAAGCACTGACCTTATGCTACCGCGCAAACTTGTTTAGGCTTATTTTACCATGCCTACACAGTTAACCGTATTTGTCCCACAACGATTTTTTTTTTAAATTTTTTGGCTTTTTTGCATAAAATAATATCAATTGGCTATAGAAAGCATAAATATGTAATCGTTTTCAATTTTCCAATTTTGGTTTTTTTGGAAAAGCGTGGTCCTATGTGGGACCGCTGGGCATAACTAAGGTTTTTACTTTTCAAAAGAGGAAAACAGAATTAGTTTTGGTTATCTATTTTTTATATTTTTTAATAAAATCAAGAAAAAAATAAACTATATTATACAACTTTTCTGTACAATGAAAAATACATTAAAAATAGGTATTTTGAGTAGTGTTTGTTTTAGTGTGTTGTATTTTTTGAAGCAAGGAATGCTCAAACCAACATTACATTTTTTGCAATTAGTTCTTCAGTTCTTCTTTGCAAACTTCAGGATGTTCAACAATCTGCAACGCATCTTCTTCTAATAGCTGATGGTGTCAGCTTTATCTCGTTCAAATCGGACGTATGACACGCTCAGCTCTCATACAACTGAAATGGGTAACCTGGTGTATTTCCGTAAAATTATCCCAGATCAATAAAAATTCATATGCATAATTATTTAATAGAAAGCAATAGTTTGTATTAAAATAAACCAAATCGGCCGACTAATACGCGTACCTCTAATACAGGGTGAGTCTGTTAGAGAGGTCAATCCGAAAACCGGAGGTTCCTTGGGTCAATACAAGAAAAAAATTGTATGGGAGGGGGGGTCTATTTTCACCCCCCTCCGAGATAGGAGTAAAATAATGTAAAAAAGTCGAATTTTAAGGTAATATCACTTTTAGCGCAATAAGTTTGAAAGTATGATACCTTCGTAAGATTTAAGTGCAGTTTTGGAAACACAATTTAACAGGTCTAATAAAAAAATAAACAAATTAAAGTTAACTCGTTTGGTAAAAACAATTAAGCTGACCAAACTCAAAAAATAATTTTTTTCACGAAAAAAATTAGTACGAATGCGATTTTCTCTAAAGTTTATCTAAAAAAAAAATTCAGTTTATAACGTACTTATGTTCTCTTAAGTGTTCTCTAAAACTTCCGAATACAAAGTTTTTATCTCAGGTCAACAGGTCATCTGTTTTTTGAGTTTTAATTTGTGCTTAAAATACCTATGCAAATTACAAAAGCTTACATTGATATGTAAACAATAGAAAAAACAAAAATTTACTTTGCAGTGCAATGTTTTTGTTGTAAAATTTTCAGTTGATTTTAAAACTAACGCTACTATTATAGTAAACAACAATAAATTAGAGTGTTCCTCTACACCTCTTCTTCGTTATACGCAGAATCTCCTCCGCTAGCATGGTTCCGTTGTGACGAAGGCAATGCAGACCCTGTGTTGAGCAACCTTAACAACGCATTTGAAAATGCACGTCTGCAAGGTGTTTGTCGATTTGGAAACCTTCGTCGGTACTCCAACTCCGCCATGGATGAGTTCCCATTGCAGTATCCATACACAAAAATTATGTCTGCGTATTCCCGAATTGTGAAGCTCAGCTTGTTATTTCACTGAATGTGATTTTTTTTAAATAAAAGTATTAACAAATTTGAATTGTGTCTTACCTTGATAATGCACTGGAAAGAAGTGACAAATCAAACGAAAAGAAAATACAAATTTACTATTTACTAATATCGGCATTCAACTCACTTTTATTATTGTTTACTATAATAGTAGCGTTAGTTTTAAAATCAACAGAAAATTTTACAACAAAAACATTACACTGCAAAGCAAATTTTTGTTTTTTTTATTGTTTACATATCAATGTAAGCTTTTGTAATTTACATAGGTATTTTAAGCACAAATTAAAACTCAAAAAACAGATGACCTGTTGACCTGAGATAAAAACTTTGTATTCGGAAGTTTTAGAGATCACTTAAGAGAACATAAATACGTAATAAACTGAATTTTTTTTTTAGATAAACTTTAGAGAAAATCGCGTTCGTACTAATTTTTTTCGTGAAAAAAATTATTTTTTGAGTTTGGTCAGCTTAATTGTTTTTACCAAACGAGTTAACTTTAATTTGTTTATTTTTTTATTAGACCTGTTAAATTGTGTTTCCAAAACTGCACTTAAATCTTACGAAGGTATCATACTTTCAAAGTTATTGCGCTAAAAGTGATATTACCTTAAAATTCGACTTTTTTACATTATTTTACTCCTATCTCGGAGGGGGGTAAAAATAGACCTCCCCCCCTCCCATACAATTTTTTTTCTTGTATTGACCCAAGGAACCTCCGGTTTTCGGATTGACCTCTCTAACAGACTCACCCTGTATAACCGTAATCGGTAATCTGGTATATTTACCAAAAAAATTATTCCAGATCAATAAAATTTGGTAGGCATATTTCTTAGAGCAAACAAAAAAAAAGGTATAGTTGCATACGTGAAAAAAAATACAAGACTGTTGGTTTGACGGATTTGAAAAAACCTTTCACTCTGAATCTGTTTTTCAGATTACCTATAACCACAAAATTACCTATAACTTCTAAATTTTTTAGCTGCCATAGACAAAATTTTCGGGAAAATATTAAGAATGCTTCTATTGAAAATGCGTTATTTTTTTTATATGTATTTTGGCAAAAACATGCTCTAGAAAACTGCTTATAACTTCTTTGTTTGCAAGTTTTCACAAACCAAATTTAAAACGAAGAAAGCATTGCTTAAAAATGCGAATGAATTATAAACAATAAAAAAAAATTGTCTTTTAGTTTTAACTTTTAACTTTGTTTTTTTTTTTAATGGCTTTTATCAAGAGTCTGGTGAAAAAATTATGCAACATAGAGTTGAAAAAATTACTAGATTTTAAAAAAACTATGTTTTAAGATGTAATAGACTTCTTTAGTACAATGAAATAACATTCTCCTAATTAAAACTTAAATAACTTTTACGAGCATATTTTGTGGCTCCATATGGAGCCGATGGGACAAATCGGATTAAAAATGTTTATGCGTTTTTCGGTACAAGACTTGCATCGTATTTTATGTTTAATTCGCACATTTGGGCAGGGGCTTCAAGTTCACATTTGGAACTTCTGGATCGAATTCAACGTCGTGCGATATATTTGATAGGAGGGGAAAATATTTCATCTTCTCTTAACTCTCTTGGGCATCGACGCAATGTTGGTTGTCTAAGAATTTTGTACTGGTACTACCATGGGAAGTGTTCAAGGGAGATACATAGCCTGACGCCACCAGCTCGTGTGTTTCCTAGGTTCACTCGGGCAGCACTCCAAGCCTTTCCCTTTACCATTGCGTCTTTGCCCAATAAAACATTGCATCACCGTGATAATTCGTTTCTCGGTCGCACAGTAAAATTGTGGAACAATCTCCCTGCGAGCTTGTTTCCCGGCAGTTTCGACCTGTGTAGATTTAAAACAAATCTTCATCGACACTACTCCATCTTTCCACCCTCGAACTAACCCGTCTTCCGAATCAACACAATTGAATTTTATTGAAATAATTTTTCTGTTCGGCCGTCACCTGTCTGTAGACATTGGCAAACCTCAGAGAGTAAAAACTGTCATGAAAAGCTTCTTGAGAACATAAGCACGTAACGAAACGAAACGACAAGCCGGTCAGAATTTTTTTATTTTATAGCCACAGCTTTTTCGTCGGCGTAAACAATCGCTGCCGTTTCGTCGCCGGTTAATGTGCATGAATACATAAGAACACAGGGTAGTTATATTTTGTAGTATCGTCGTGTAGCGTAAGAGAATAATTTTTTATTTGTTCTCTGTTCTCTTTTCATACACTCTTGCATTGAGGTGAGCTTGCGATCTACGCGTTGTTTCAGTTTTTTCTCTCAGCTCTTAATAAACTACACGAATACACGAAGCAGATACCTGAGCTGCTGCAGTGACCTGAATAAGAGTTAATGTGTTGGGTTTTCCCCGCAATAAGCTTTTTGTTATTCTTTTGTTGCTTTATTCGCTACCTTCCATACAAAAAACACAAACACTGTCGAAAATAGCTTATATCGGCCGTAGCTGAACTCCTAGAGGGGCCCAATATATGAGTTGGTCCCATTATTTTTTGAACATCAACATTTCTTCCCAATACAACTACCCTCTATCTGCCACCCTTCTTTGGGTTCCAATACAAAATATTAAGGGTATGAATACTGATATTTTTCTTATTTTTATACTCCAACGCGTACTGCGTAAGGGGTATATTAACTTTGTCATTCCGTTTCTTGACAAGAAGGAGGCGTTTCAGGTATAGAAAACTATATATATTTTTGATCTGTCCGTCTTCGAATATAATCCAATACGGCAGCGGGGTACCCCGCTTAGCTTCGGTACCCTGCCGAAGCTCCATCCTTACTAGTTTATTGCTTTATGTATTTGCTACCTGCTGGTGTTGTAAAGCATCGTGCTCTGATTCTCTGCGTTTCTTATATCTGAATTAAACAAAGAGAGTGTATGAGCAGGTATGAGTAAAGCAGAAAGGTATAGAGGAAATTTTTTTTTCTATAGTAAGAGAATATATTCAGGGAGGCGAAAAAGCATACTCATGCAGAGCTCTATTATTTAAGTATGAGCTAAACCAGTTATATATACAGCCCCTAAAGCTAAAGTTATGCAATTTAAATAGCAGAATCATGTGGTCAACAGAATCAAACGACTTGGTAATGTCCAGAAATAAAGGTGCAGTATTTTGTTTACTATTAATACCCGAATATACACTTGTACAAAAATTCAGTAAGGCATCTTCAGTAGATAGCCCAGATCTAAAGCCAAAGTGCTAAAAAGTTTGTTTTTTCAATAAAATTGACAATTCTGATTTTCATTGCCTTTTCAAACACACACAGAGAATTATATCCACTGTCGCAAACGAATTGGTGTCCGACAACTTAGTCGATCGGGCAAACTTTTAAAAAGTAATCACCACAACTACGTAGTTTCCCATAGCCTTGATGTGGCGCTCACGGTTTTCTGAACGAACCCTTTTATCTTTTCAACTTCCATTTGTTAAATGAACGATCTTGTAAATTGTTTTGATCTAAACTCAATTGTATGAACGGAGAAGTAAGTCATTTTAACCTACATTCGATTCTATGAATGGACCTGTTATCCGTTTTGACTCCCACTCAGTTGTATGAACCGACGTATCAATTATTTTAACTTAAATTTGGTTATTTTGACTAACTCACTTTTGACTAACCCACTGATTGTTTCGACCTCCACTCGGTTATTGACTGTAGGTCATTTGAACATTACAAATATAAAATAATATAGAAAAAAATAGAATATTCCATTACATTGGCTGACTTCATAAACACATTTATTATTGCATCAATGTGTTTTTTTAAATTGGTCCGAAGGTTATATATAAACTAAAACTGCACATCTCTGGTGATATTTTTTCCATCCATCTCAGCCATCTAGAGTAGTTTAAAAGTTATAGACGTCAAAAGTTAGGAAAATGGACCTAAAAACTTGTGCTTTTTTTTGTTAGTTTCACTACAAAAATAAGCATTATGAGTATCAAAATAAAGGGCTATCTATTACCTATTCGACGAGATATTAACCATAAAATCCATGCATTACTTTTGAAGATATAACTATTTTCCCACTCACAACGTGCAAATTTTTTATAAAAATTTTTCATGTTTTAGTTATTTCGTAAAAGGGTGAACCAACAAGTGAACATTATACATAAAATGCTTAGTGTGCAAAATGAAAATCACGCGGTATTTTATAAAAATATTTCGTGTTTTGGTTATTTCGTGAAAGGGTGCACCGTCAATGTGCTTAACCCTAATCCTACTGCATCATTTTGTGACGTAACTTACTGCGATGTGACTTCGTATTTACCAAAAGATATAAAAAAAAAAAATTAGGGATAGTACCATGAAATTTAGATACCTCCAAATTTGAAAAAATTAATTCATTTGAGAATAAAAACGCAAAGAGGTTAACGCAAGAAAAAGTTTTTTTTAGGAATTACAATACTTCTAAAATTAAATGTGATCCAAAGTCACACCGCAGTTGGATTAGGGTTACTATGTAATATGTTTTATCTTCAAAAGTAATGCACATATTTTTATGGTTAATAGCACTTTTTATGGTTGATAATAAAAACACTTTCAAATAGCGGCGCTTAGGAAATTGTAATCGTGCCGAGTTTCTAAATGCATTTATGCAAAGCATGAGTGACCTTTTTCTTTGAATTGGTTCTAAGCAGATTCACCGAAACTGCGAAACTGAAACGTGCTTAAAAATAATAACCTAGTTGCGCAGTTTTGGTGAATCAACTAAGCACCAATTAATAGAAAGTCACTGATGCTTTGCATAAATGCATTTAGGAACTCAGCCTTTCTTTATGCATATATAGATAGAAAGCAATTTTATTTAATTTACTGAAGGATTGTTCCTCTTACTAATTATTAAACAAAACGACAAGCACTACAAAAATTCTGTCCGGACACGTTGAACAACTTTGAGAAATGAAATGCAAGCGTCTTGCGATCAAGGTCGGCTTACACAACTTCGTGTTTGTGAACGTATGTCTGTTTCACTCGATAAGTCGGATGGTTTGACTAGCTTGCAGTTGCAAGGTTAGCTGTTGAGATTGACGCAGCTAAAGCTAATAACATTTAAAACTCGATTGCAGCGTAAAAATAATGCGATTGACATAACTTACAAGGTGGTTGTTACAATGACTAGTATTGTTCGCTTGTCTGCAATAGCTTCAGTTAGTTATTTCAGACACATTACGTTCCTTGTAATGGTAAGGGGAATTGAAATAAATACAATTACGCGGTTCAAGCAACTAACATGTCATCTTTTTTTTCAACTGAACAAACATTTGGAAGTGAGCGGGCTGCGAAGGAACGATCATTCGCGCCAACTAACAATCAGTTGTGCTGATTTCATTCCAGTTACATTAACCAAATCTCAGTTGTAGCAATTTTCTTCCGATCACCGTAAATAATATTCATTTGCCGCAATCTTATGCCTATAAATGAATTTTCTGAGTGCACCTTAGAGAAGATAGGTAGAAGTGATATTGGTCTATAATTGTTAACATTTGAATGGACATCTTTTTTATAATATTCCTAGTTGGACGCTTTTGTTGAACAAATAGGTTAAAACGTCACTGATGTTAAACGCAATTTTTTTTTTTTTTAAATTATTGGAAAAGCTACTAAAAGGAGATGAATTTCATATTTTTAAAAACATAATAATTTTGTATACCTCGAAAGAAGAAATTGGCTCAAAAAAAAAAAAAAAAAAACAACAAAAAAAAAACTATTAGGAAGGTACGGCTCAAGAGAAAGACAATTACACTGTAGTTCGTCGTTAGTGTACTCTGCTAAAATTTCCGGTCCTATAGAAGAGAAATATTTATTGAAGCATTCGGCTAAATCTTCGGAACACGTCATGGTCTCATTATCAATTAACAAACTTTGTACACTTACCTGATCTCTGTTAATATTTAGTATGTTATTTACTAGTTTCCACTCATTTCTCATGTCACCTTTAACTTTATTGAATTCATTACAGTAGAAATTGGTTTTGCAAGCCATAACTTTTTCAGAAATATCTTTACACATCTTTTTATATGTAGTACGAATTGCAATATCATAAGACCTTCTTTTTTTCTTTTTAAATAGCTCATTTTCTATTTTCTATTGAGCTCTATACCAGTATATTACGGCCGCCATAGTGGTGCTGATATAAAGTCAAATTTTACCAAATAACTGTGGTACTACGAATGAAATTTAAAATACGAGTAATAAAGCTCAATGAAAGCTAAGTCTTGGCATGAGATTTCAATACAAAAGCATTGTTTGGAATGACCACGCTTTGTTGTTAAGAAAAAAATTTCCAAGTAACAACAACAAAATGAAGTCATATCACTGCCGTAAAAACCGTTTCAAGGAAAAGCATTGAATAAAACCAAAGCGTGGTAAGAAAGCCCTGAGAAATAGCAAGTTTCTGTGCAAAAAACGTTTTGCAATTGCAATATTTTTTTTTTTTTGGCTTTTCTAAGAGATTTATTTTTTTGTTTTTTTTTTTTAATTAGTTTTTGGTTTGTTTTCCTTAAAATTGCTCTTTGTATAAAACACTGGGAAAAAATTGTTGTTGCTACTTTTGTTTTCTATCGTATTATTGCTCTTTTGTGTTTGTTTGGCTTTGTTTTAGAGAAGGCAGCTTTGAATGTTTTAAAAATTTTTTTTTTAACTTTCTTTGTGTGTAAGGAAATGCGTGAAAAGTCTTGTGAGTGTTTGTGTGAAGTGAGTGCGTTTATGTGTGAAACTTTTTTCTAGGTGCGTGTTAGTAATGGTGTAGCGTGTGTATTTGTTGCAAAGGCAAAGTTTTTTTTTTATTGTTGTTGTTAATTTTCAAGTAGTTGCAACTCCTTTGATTGCGCTTTTCGCGGCAACCATAAAAAGCGGCTTCTTTTTATTGTTATTATTGTTGATGTTGTTGTTTATATTCTCATTCTTGTTGTTGTTGTTGTTGTGCTTTTGTAATTCCGTTGCAAAACTTTTGCCATGCAAACAAGTGAAGGCATAGGCACGTGAAAACAAGTTAAAGCATGAACAACAACAACAAAAAAACTAATATTAAAATTGAAATAAAGTTTATTTACGACAACTGCACTAAAGGTGAGTTAAGCGTATCCATGAATAACAAATTCTGAAACGGTCTGGAATCACGCTTCATGCCGCACTTGTGGTAGCTAGAAATCGGTGTTATAAAAAAAAACAGTTAATGTTAGAAGAAAATAAATAGATAAAATAATAAAAAATATTTCGCTTAAAAATAGCTCAAATAAGGAAATGTAATAAAAAATATATTTGAAAATAAATATTTCCACAAATTTCGGTTCAAAGTTCGAAGTTTTGCTGATGGCCTAAATTTTTGACTCCCCCTAAAATATTTACATATATTTATAAATTTGCTTATAGTTAAATAGGACTCTAATAATCTGTTTGATCTTATCGTCTAATTCGAGTCTGATATCATCACTTAAAATACAAATTCCGGATCAACGTTGTATATTGTTAAAGGAAGGTTCTCATCTAGTGGTTGAAAAACACGGTGATGTTCTCGATTTTTTTTTTTATAGAAGGAAGTAAATGAATAATTTGAGTTTTTTGGCAGTTAGTTATTGATTCTTAAAGTGTAGGAAAATATTTGGTTTGGTGAATAAAAGTAGGGGAACAGGGGGCGAACCTTCACATGGCAACGTGTCTGACCGCCTCAACCTGGCGAGGCCAGCATTATCCATGTCGAAATCGTCTCAAGTCGACTCAAACCTCCAAGTGGTGTTCCCTGGGCAACGGCAAACTGGCATCCGTCAGTTTGACGGCTAATTTGAGTGGCGGGTCGATCCATAGACCTTAAACATGGAATGTGCGGAGGGTTTGGGTCCCGCCACATTACTACTGCCCAATGAAAACTAAACCAGCCTCGGATAAGAACCCCAATTACGTTGACGACCACCGCAAACGAAAAACGGACAATGATTTACGGATATGCACCTGGAATGTCCGGACCCTTTATAGGGAAGGTGCCATTATCCAACTGGCGGAAGCCCTCAAAACAATACAATCTGACATCACCGCCATCCAGGAAATGCGATGGAAAGGGCAAGGCTGCTCTAAACAAGCACACTGCGATATCTACTACAGCTGCCATGCGGAGAAGCGCGAATTCGGATGTGGATTCGTCGTTAGCCGGAAACTACGCCACCTTGTTTCCCGGTTCACACCTGTGAACGAAAGATTGGCCACGATCCGCATCAAGGCAAAATTTTTCTACATAAGCCTTATTTGCGCGCACGCCCCGACGGAGGAAAAGGACGAAGCCGTCAAGGACGCTTTCTACGCTAGTCTTGAGAACGTATATGACCACCTTCCGGTCCATGACATGAAAATAGTCCTCGGCGATTTTAATGCGAAAGTCGGAAGGGAAGGCATCTTTGGCCCCACTGTCGGTCAGTTCAGTCTTCACGAGACCTCCACAAACAACGGTCTAAGACTGATCGACTTCGCCGCGGCACGAAACATGGTAGTTAGTAGCACCAGATTTAAGCACCTCGACATCCACAAGGCCACCTGGCTGTCCCCGGATCAAAAAACGCGAAACCAAATTGATCATGTTGTAATCGACGGAAGGCATGCCTCTAGTGTTCTAGATGTGCGTACATTTCGGGGGGTCAACATTGACTCCGACCATTATCTTGTTGCAGCCAAGATCCGCATGCGATTATGCAATGCCAAGAACATACGCACAGGAATGCAACGAAAGCTAGATGTCGCTAAGCTGCAATTACAACGGACTGCCGAAGCCTACTCCGCTCAACTCTCGGTTAAGCTCAACCAACCAACCTCTGGACTCGACGACGCCGGCGGACTTTGGGCGCATATATCCCACTCCATGCGCGCTGCCGCTGAAGAAGTCATTGGTTTCCGGCGCCCGCAACCTCGGAACCAATGGTATGATCAGGAGTGTCGCATTGCGACTGCAGTAAAAAACGCCGCTTATAGAAAAACGCTGCAGTCAGCTGCAACGCGAGCCGTGCGAGAAAACTACCGCGAAAAGAGGAAGGAAGAGAGGCGCCTTTTCAGACGCAAGAAAAGAGAGCAGGAAAAGCGTGAGCGTGAGGAACTAGAGGTATACCAGGGCAAGAAGGATGCACGAAAATTCTATCAACAGGTTAAGCGTCTAACCCAAGGTTTCAAGCCCGGAGCATCCACTTGTAGAGACGAAAATGGAGATCTGAATACGGATACACAGTGTGTGCTTAGATTGTGGAGACAGCACTTCTCCAATTTACTTAATGGCGACGATTCCACCAATGCCGCCCATCGAGAGCACAGTGCAGTGCCACCAATCGACGATGACGGAGTGGAAGTATCACCACCTAGCCATGAAGAGGTTCGAGTTGCTATCCAACGACTCAAAAACAATAAAGCAGCGGGTGCTGACGGCCTGTCAGCTGAATTGTTTAAAACCGGCGGCGATGAATTGATAAGGCGCATGCATCAGCTCATCAGCAAAATATGGCTAGCAGAAAGCATGCCCGACGATTGGAACCTCAGTGTACTGTGCCCTATACTTAAGAAAGGAGACCCTACAATCTGCGCAAGTTATAGAGGTATCAGTCTTATTTCCATCGCATATAAGGTTCTCTCAAGCGTACTGTGTGAAAGATTAAAGCCAATTACAAAAACACTGATTGGACCTTATCAGTGTGGCTTTCGACCTGGTAAGTCCACCATAGACCAGATTTTCACGATACGACAAATCCTGGAGAAAACCCACGAAAATCAAATTGACACACACCATCTCTTTGTCGACTTTAAAGCTGCGTTCGATAGCCCGAGAAGGGATTGCCTATACGCAACAATGTCTGAGTTCGGTATACCTGCAAAGTTGATTAGACTTTGCAGAATGACGTTGAGCAACACACGCAGCTCCGTCAAGGTAGGAAATGACCTCTCCGAAACCTTCAATACCGAAAGAGGTTTCAGGCAAGGCGATCCACTGTCTTGCGATCTCTTCAACATCATCATGGAGGGGATCGTACGAAAGGCCGGTGTGCATCGTAATGGCACCATTTTCTATAAAGGTGTCCAGCTCCTTGCTTACGCTGATGATATTGATATTGTTGGCAGAACCAAGAGAGATGTTACCGCTGCTTTCGCCGCTATCGAAAAGGAATCAGCCAAAGTGGGTTTGACGATAAATGAGGGTAAAACAAAGTATATGCTGTCTACAAACAAGGGAGCTCGGCGTTTAGACTCCCACGTTTCATCCGGCAGCTATAACTTTGAAGTAGTCAAGGAGTTTGTATACCTTGGCACCGCCATTAATACTAACAACGAAATCAGCCTGGAGATAAAGCGAAGAACAATAATTGCTAATAGGTGCTACTACGGGCTCAGTAAGCAACTAAGTTCCAGAGCCCTCTCTCGATCGACAAAACTAACACTCTACAAGACGCTCGTTCTACCTGTGCTGCTTTATGGCGCTGAGACATGGGTAGTTTCGCAAACTGACGCAGCCGCTCTGGGGGTGTTCGAGAGAAAAGTTCTTCGCAAAATCTTCGGTCCTGTTCGAGTCGGCGATGACTATCGCATCCGAATGAACCACGAGCTGTATGAGCTCTACGGAGACATTGACGTAGTTCGGCGTATAACTGTGCAGCGACTACGCTGGCTGGGTCATGTCCATCGTATGGACGACGAAGCTCCAGCGAAAAAGGTGCTCGAAGCGAGGGTCGCTGGTCAACGACGACGAGGGAGACCATGCCTCCGATGGATGGACCAGGCTGAGGAAGCCCTAACCGCACTTGGTGTATCCGATTGGAGAAGGCGCGCGCAAAGCAGAGGCGCCTGGCGAGAGCTGATGAGGTCGGTCGAAATCCGGACACGGGTTGTCACGGCCACCTAAGTAAGTAAGTAAGAATAAAAGTATAATGTGAAGTATCAAAACATCGTCAATCATCACGTTGAAAGACAAGTACACTACCGGTCGCCATCACATGCAAGTCCATCAGAAATAAAAAAAACCTAAAAACTTTATGAATCATACTAGCTTGTACCCGGCTCGGTTCGCTGCGCTACGCGCTATTACCCTGAAAAGTAGGCGTATAGAGAGGCCACGCATTTATCCAATTATTTTCAACCATTGAGATGTGTCTGTTTGTTTGATGGTCATTTATTAAGTGTCCACATTTGTATTTACAGTGACTGCCGCTTGGATCAATAGACCCTACATACCAAGCGTGGTATTTTACTATCTAAACATGTACAATTTTAATGATTTCTAAGAAAGTGAGTGTAACTATAGTGCGACTACTTCCATTTTTGTGAACTTTACATTTAAACAAAATAACCAAATTTTAGTCTTATATGATCAAAATGATCAGATATGTACATAGAAGGTTTTTTATTTTTTTGTCTTTTTATTTTTATTAACTAACCCTGCGAGCGTTGATACACCTAAGTCCAACAACTTTTATTTGACCCTTTATTTGACCCGCCCCAGTTTTCCGGTAGCAAGACATCACCAAATAGTGGGAAATTCCAATCTGAGTATCAATGTTTTGTGATTTTTACTTCCAAAGTTATTCGATATAAAAAATTTGGCTTATAAGGGCGGAGCCGCACCCCCTTGTCCACTGCCTGTTCAAGTTTACTATTAGAAAGACATAACCAAGTGGTAACTCCGTTTTGGGTTTCACTGTTCTGTGATTTTTACTTCCAAAGCTATTCGATATAAAAAATTTGGCTTATTTGTGCGATTCACACCCCCCAATGCCCGTCCAAGTTTCTATTACGAAGACATCACCAAGTGGTAACTCCATTCGGAGTTTCAATGTTCTGTGATTTTTACTTCCAAAGCTATTTGATATCAAAAATTTGGCTTATATGGGCGAAGTCATACCCCCTTCTCCAATGTCCATCCACGTTTTCTATTACAAAGACATCACCATGTGGTAATTCCATTCTGAGTGTAAATGCTCTGTGATTATTACTTCCATAACTATTCGATATCAAAAATTTGGCTGGTATGGGCGGAGCCACACGCCCTTGTTCAATGCCCGTCCAAGTTTTCTATAAAAAAGACATAACCAAGTGGTAACTCTATTTTGGGTTTCACTGTTCTGTGATTTTTACGTCCAAAGCTATGTGGGCTATATGGGCGATTTACACGCCTCTGTCCATTGGCCGTATAAGTTTTCTATTATGAAGACATCACTAAATGGTAACTCCATTCTGAGTTTCAATGTTCTGCGACTTTTACTTCCTTAGCTATTTGATATCAAAAATGTTTGCTTATATGGCTGGAGCCACACCCCTTGTCCAATGCCCGTGCTGGTTCACCAAGTGGTAATTCCATTCTGAGTTTCCTTGTTCTGTGATTTTCACTTTAATAGCTATTCGATATCAAAAATTTTGTTAGTATGGGCGGAGCCACACCTCCTTTTCCAATAACCATCCAGGTTTTCTAAGGGTGATTTTTTAAGAGCTTGATAACTTTTTTTTTAAAAAAAACGCATAAAATTTGCAAAATCTCATCGGTTCTTTATTTGAAACGTTGGATTGGTCCATGACATTTACTTTTTGAAGATAATTTCATTTAAATGTTGAATGAATGGGCCCTAGAAAAGTTGGCAGAAAATCCGCTTTTTTATCGACAAATTTTGTTCAGCGATGAGGCTCATTTCTGGTTGAATGGCTACGTAAATAAGCAAAATTGCCGCATTTGGAGTGAAGAGCAACCAGAAGCCGTTCAAGAACTGGCCATGCATCCCGAAAAATGCACTGTTTGGTGTGGTTTGTACGCTGGTGGAATCATTGGACCGTATTTTTTCAAAGATGCTGTTGGACGCAACGTTACGGTGAATGGCGATCGCTATCGTTCGATGCTAACAAACTTTATGTTGCCAAAAATGGAAGAACTGAACTTGGTTGACATGTGGTTTCAACAAGATGGCGCTACATGCCACACAGCTCGCGATTCTATGGCCATTTTGAGGGAAAACTTCGGAGAACAATTAATCTCAAGAAATGGACCGGTAAGTTGGCCACCAAGATCATGCGATTTGACGCCTTTAGACTATTTTTTGTGGGGCTACGTCAAGTCTAAAGTCTACAGAAATAAGCCAGCAACTATTCCTGCTTTGGAAGACAACATTTCCGAAGAAATTCGGGCTATTCCGGCCGAAATGCTCGAAAAAGTTGCCCAAAATTGGACTTTCCGAATGGACCACCTAAGACGCAGCCGCGGTCAACATTTAAATGAAATTATCTTCAAAAAGTAAATGTCATGGACCAATCCAACGTTTCAAATAAAGAACCGATGAGATTTTGCAAATTTTATGCGTTTTTTTTAAAAAAAAAGTTATCAAGCTCTTAAAAAATCACCCTTTATTACGAAGACATCACCAAGTGGTAGCTCCATTCTGAATTTTAATGTTCTGTGACTTTTACTGCTATAGCTATTCTGTATCGAAAATGTGACTTGTATAGGCGAGGCCACGCCCGTTTTGCATATGAGGTACTTTACAACCTATTCTCATACCTGCCAAATTACTACAAAAATTTTATTAAAATCGGTAGAGTTGTTTCGGAGGAGTTCGGCCACAAACATTGTGACAGGATATTTTTATATATAAGATTATATTTATTGATTAAAAAAATTGCGGACATGTGCATTTTTAGTACCTTTTTTTAATCTTTATATTGCTCAAAACAATAAAGAAAACCTGCCAATATTATCTGAATTTAGGTATAGGATCCAATAAATTGTATCTACTTCAAACATAAAAAACAAACAGGTACATCATTGGACACACAAATGAGCGAGGTTTTTCACAGTTCATAGTTTCATAGAAAATAACACAAAGTAAATAAAAAAAAAACACGTTAATATTCACACCAGTAAATTAATTTACATTTCATTATTATTTTGTTTCATTTTCAATACACGTTGCAGTCATTTTAATTTCAACGTTCTTGTGTGCAATTGTTAATTTTTTCTTCGCGCTATGCAAAAAATAAAAAAAAAACCATGTAGAAACAACAACAGAAACGCATTCAAATCAACATAAAGAAAAAAAAAAACAATATTTTTTCGCTCGCAATGGAAATCGATCTTGGACTCCTTCGATTCATTGTAAATCACACCAATCCAAACACCTCCCTTACGCACGGTCATTGATTTAATATTAAATAGAACTGAAGCTATATTGCAGTAGGTCACAAATATCTATTAACAGAGAACGATGATCAGCATGGGCGTAGCGAGAGTAGGGCAGCGGGAAAATTTCCCTAGCACCCTAATTATTTAAAATTTTTGTATTAATTTAAAAAATTTAAAACATTTTTTCTTATAATTAAAAAGCTTAGAATTTATTTATAATTATTAAATCTTAATTTATTTTTTATTACGGCAGACAAGTTTTTTATGCATTTATCAGTTACATCAAAAAAAAAAAATTTTTCCCCCACGCCTGAATAAAATACTACGTCCATAGTGGCGGCCGTAATGGGTAGAGTGTGTGGTTCATACGCCAGAGAACCCATATGCCTGATTGACATATTTTTTGGTGAACAGATAGATATCATAAACACGAAGGGGCCCACAAAAAGTGGGCGGTATTCGAGAACTGGGAGTGGTAATACTAGATCTCGCAATACTAGATACTACTGTATCTCGAATAATATTGACACTAGTTTACTGCAGTTTAGTGTAGGGGTAGACACAGTTAATACAAATATATAAAAATTAATAATCAAGAAAATAGGCGTTATTTGACAAATGGGCGTGGCCATATTAGAAAAAGAGTGTATCTCGAACAATATTGATACTATGGTACTGCAATTTGGTATAAGGGTAGGCATTATTAGTACAAATTACGGTAAAAAAAGTGGGCGGTATTGAACTAATGGGCGTAGCAATATTAGAAAAACACTGTATCTCGAATAATATTGACACAAGGGCACTGAAATTTATTGTAGTACAGGGGTACAAGTAGTCGTTATTCGACAAATGGGCGTGGCAATACTAGATAAACACTATCTCAGTCAATATTGACGCTGGGGTACTGAAATGACGTACAGGGGCAGGCACAATTATTACAAATAATGCTCAAGAGAGTGGGCGCTTATTTAAGAAAGGGGCGTGGCAATATTAGAAAAACGCTATATCTCGATAATATTGACGCTAGGGTAATAAAACTCGTTACAAGAATGGTTATAATTAATTCAAAACACGTGCCATCTAATTTATATTTAATACACAGATATTTGGAATAACCAACAACCAACAAATTCGGAATTTAATAGAACAAATTTTTTAAGAACAATTGTATTTAAGTAGTTTATACACTTTTTTTAAAAATTTATCATATTCTCTAAAAAGGAAGAAATAAAAACTTAAAAAAAAACTGAATACAAAATCACTACAAAGTATAAAATAATTTTAAAATAACTTTTGCTTTGAATTTCTTGGTCATATTTGCTAATTTATTTAAATATATTATTACATTCGAAATCTTATTATTGTGTTGGCAACTAAGTAATTGCGGATTTCACTCGAAGATGGCTTTAGTTGAATTTTTAGATTTGCTGACGCAATCGAAATGTCAAACACATTTTGTTATTTGATAGTTGGTACTTCAACTGTCAATCAGTAAACAATTTTTTTGATCGGTTGTGTAGTTTTTGTTTGGTGTCTGTTGAAGAATGGAAAATCAAAACGAACATTTTCGTCATATTTTGCTTTTTTATTTCCGGAAAGGAAAAAACGCATCGCGAGCTCACAAAAACTTATGCGCTGTTTATGGTAACGAAGCTTTAAAAGAACGGCAATGTCAAAATTGGTTTGCCAAATTTCGTTCTGGTGATTATTCATTCAAAGATGAACAACGCTCTGGTCGTCCAGTTGAAGTTGATGACGACCAAATCATAGCAATAATCGATTTGGATCGCCACAGTGCAACACGTGAGATTGCAGATAAGCTTCATGTATCACATATATGCATTGAAAATCGCTTAAAACAACTCTGCTATGTACGAAACTCGATATATGGGTTCCCCTTGAATTGAATGAAAATCATTTAACACAACGCATTAACATCTGCGATTTGTTAAAGAAACGTAATGAAAATGATCCATTTCTAAAACGATTGATAACTGGTGATGAAAAATGGGTGGTTCACAACAATGTCAATTGGAAAAGATCGTAGAGCAAGCCAGGTGGACCTGCTCAAACAACATCAAAAGCTGATATTCATCAAAAGAAAGTTATGTTATCAGTTTGGTGGGATTACAAAGGAATTGTCTACTTTGAACTTTTACCACCCAACCGAACGATCAATTCAGATGTCTACATTGAACAACTAACAAAATTGAACAATGCAGTTGAAGAAAGCGGTCCGAATTTACAAATCGAAAAGGTGTTGTTTTCCACCATGACAATGCAAGGCACACACATGATTGGAGCTTGGATGGGATGTTTTGCCACATCCACCATATATTCCTGACCTTGCACCATCTGATTACTTTTTATTTCGATCTTTGCAAAACTCCTTGAATGTTAAAAATTTCAATAATAATGATGTCGTACCGTACCTGGTTCAGATTTTTGCTGATAAAAAGCAGAAGTTTTATGAACGTGGAATTATGATGCTGCCTGAAAGATGGCAAAAGGTCATTGCTCTTAATGGGAAATACATTACAGAATAAAATTATTTCGTTCCATGAAAAAATTGTCTTTTATTTTCTAAAAAAAATCCGCAATTACTTAGTTGCCAACCTGATATTTTAATTTTTTCTAATTTGTTTTATTATCATAAATATAATAATTTTTTATGAAAACAAACGCTTTGAAGTTGGCGCTTCTGATTAAAAGTTTGATTGTATTAGAGCCGACCTTAAAAGCTTTTGTATTCATAGAGAAATTAATATATTTAAGATAATAAAACAAATTAGAAAAAAATGAAAATAATAAGTTTTCCAATGTAATAACATGCTTAAATAAATTTTCAAATATGACCAAGAAATTAAAAGGAAAATTTATGCTAAAATTATTTTTTACTTTGTAGTGATTTTGTAGTCGGTTTTTTTTTTTAAAGTTTTGATTTCAATACCATTATAATCTACGAAAAAAATGCTACCTTGTACGAGTGATACAACTAAAATTCTTCCATGCATTGTACCAAACAACTTTCTGAAATTTAAGCGGGTTCATTAAACTAGACTTGTTCCGAATCCAAAAAAGTGAAAAATGTGGTAAATTCACCACGATTGTAGTAAAGTGACAACACTGATGATGACTCTTGTAGCAAGTGGTTTTGCCGCTATTGCAACAACAAAAATATATTAATTTATTATTTTGATCTGACGCAAGATAGCTTCAATTGTTTGTAATACTGAATCAATGACTCAGGTGTTTGGATCGACGGGCAGTGTATAGAACTATGAATCAATGGAGTATGAGTTCGAGTCCCACGGTGCACAGTGCGCTTTTTTCAAAATTAGGATGACATCAGTAAATTTTTTGATTTTGATTTTTCATAAAAAAAATTATTTTTGCAACAGAAAATTAAATGACTAAAATGAAAATGATAATAAAAACTTGATGCTGTTTTTGAATATTTTTACATAATTCGCCAAAGTTGAAACTTTTTGATAACAAAAATAAGTGCATTCAAAACAAATAAAAGTAGGACAATTTCAAACATTTATAAGTTTTAGCGAAAAGAACATATTTCAATTCGGTTTTTTTATGTTTATTAAAGCTTTAACAATAATTAAGCTTATTATAAAATAATAAGAAAATAATTATAAACATAAAATAGAAAAATCGCAGAAATTTATGTTTTAATTTTTCAAGGAATATTAATTTAACAAAAATAAAGTGAAAAAAAAACGTCTTATATCACCTTATATTGGGGGGTCACTTATACTTCCATTAAATATAGTACTTCTACTCTATGTTTCTTGAAAAACCTGCTGCGGCTAGCTGCGCATAAGAAAAAACACTTTAAATCAAAAAACCCTTAAAAAATGCAATATTTGCACTAAAACGCATGGATTTGCAAGACAATTTGTTTTATGTCTATTTATAATTTGCTTTAAAATTAAAATTAGTCATTTTTGATTAACTTGGCGTTGTTGCTTATTAAATTCATATTTTTATTTGAAAATTTATATATTTATAGTTAATTTATAGTTAATTTTGGGCAAAAATTTGCAGTCACGAAGAATGTATGTTAAAGAAAAACCATAGTGCTATGGAGGTTTTAAATTGTTTTGTATATTGTCTTGATTTTAAAATAAATATATCTAAATTAAAAATCGTTTGAAATTATTACGTTTTTCCTTGCGTTTGAGCTACGGAAAACACTAAAGTACTAATTATTAAAGTCTAAAATTACTTCAGAAGTTCTAAGTCTTTTAAGCTCCTCAGAACCTCAAAATGATAGTTCTGATTCAGAATAAAAGGAAAATTTAACAAAAAATTTATATATTTGTTTTAAATATGTTTTATATAAAACATGCATATGATATGAGAATATGATAAATAATATCAGTAGTTCTTTGGTACAGTCTAGTTGTATGGAAGGTATACCTAAAAGTTCACCGATCTTAATAATTTTTGGCGGGGCGCTTTAATGTAGTTAAACAAACTTTACTTCTTTATTTCAGCTACTTTCGTTTAGTTCTAGCAAAGTTATGGAGTTTTTTCTCTTTAAAAAGGAGGCGTAATACCCGCATAGCTAGAGGTAGGCGTGGCAGTTGACCTAGAATTCTGATTTTTTTGTCACATTACTAATATTGCCTTAAAGATAATTGGTACAAAATTTCATGACTAAAATCGAAAAAAGCGCACTGTGCGGTGGGCCAAAAAATATTATTAAAAATTAATATCACATTTTTTTGTTGTAATGGAAGTAAGCAAAAAACAAACATAAATTCTAAGAAAAACTGTGTCGACCAAAGAAAATCAAACTTTAACAAAAAAAAAAAAGTGTCGTGTCTGAGATTTTACTCAAGTAAACCACAGAACAAGGAGCAAAAAGCTGCACTTCTCGTTTCAAAAAAACAAGTCCATCCATAAGTATTTTATGAGATATCGTGGAGACCAGTTTAGAAAGCATGATTTTTCAGAAAACGCGTTTAAAGATTTGGTTAACGATTTATTCGAGTTTTTATTTTAACGCCACAGAGCATCTAGCGACATCTGGTGGTGCTTGAGGTAATTATTCATACCATAGTATGGTAGGGAATACTGGCGTGCATTTCAAAAAGATTTATGTGAGATACTCATAACCGCGCAAACTAATTTTTCTTAATTTTCGTGAAAAAGATTGGTTCCATTCTTATGCGATAACTTTTTATGCAATCGTTATTGGCCAAACCGCTATGGGAACATGTGCTACACGTTATAAACTATCGAAAAATGGAAAAACAAAAGAAACAATTTTTTTGGCCGAGTTTCATGAGAAACTCCCCTTAAAAGAAAAAAGAAACAACGTTAAAATACCGAAGGATACCGAAGCTAAAATATCCCCCCGCGGCCGTATTGAAGTATATTCGAAGTCTTTAGCCGTCTATAAAATGCTTATGTATAATCCACAAAAATATTTGTCTCATACGCTTAACTTTATTATACCCATAGCTGCCACATAGACTAGTTTGTAGACTGCTCATTAAGCTAAAGAATATATGTGCAAAATTTGGTTGGTATGTGCAAATTCATACCAACGGTGTTAAATAATTTCATTTAAAATTAAAGTGCCACGCCCCGTTGAACTCCAGCCAATTTTCTAAGCTGCTGACTGCCCATTATTCCAAAAAATATGGAAAATTTGGAAGAAGTCGGACAAAGACTATAGAAGGAGTTTGATTTCAATTTAAATGGCACGCCCCTGTCTAATT